>CAWUFW010006846.1:0-462500 GCA_963921515.1 Calotriton arnoldi | reverse complement strand
TTAACGCGTTCATTTGACGCGTTATCTTGTGACTATCGCATGGTACCGCCGTGTTGTGAATACCACGTTAACATGGAGTTGTTTTCCCCCGATGGACTGCGATGTGAGGGGTTGCGTTAAGCTACACTTGCGGTAGTTATCACACGTTCTTGGGAATATGCCCCTTGGGGTTCATAAAGCCCTCATATATGTTGAATTCCAGTTTGGTATTCTTGACATGCATAAGCCACTAGCTTTTATACACCCGATAGCCCTAGGTAATCAAGCAACAATGACTGTATCAATGCAGCTTCTGGCCTGGCACAAATTGAAAGCCAGAGTGCTATTGGGGCAATTCCCACTATATCATCCAAAAGTTTGTAGGACTTCTTCTTCATGAGCCATAAACGAGGGTACACTACAGGGCAGAGACAACAGTCTTCTCAGGAATTGATTCTCACTGATTTGAAGTTGCAAACAACCAGTGTGCCTCCAAACGCCAGCACCATATATTACAATAGTTACTGGTCTAGTTTTATACACAATAGTAGCAGCCTCAAGAGGCATAGAGCCCAACTTGGATGCAAATTTGAAAAATGATGCTATAGCCTGTTCAAATTGTATTACCCTGACAGACTTCAGGTGACCTACATAGATTTATTATCAAAGTGCAACCCCAAATAGGTGAATTTGGGAACACATTTAAGTAATGAATCGCCTATGCGAAAAGGAGCTAACCTACTTCATGGACGACAGCATACAATGGCATAAGACCTGGATTTGTTAGTAGTGAGGCCTGAATCAGTCATGAAATGTACAAAATTGTTTATAGGTTTTGGAAGCACCTTCCTGTTTGTGCCATGAGTATGCAATTGTCTGCATACATAAGAACAGAAAGATGTTGAGTCCCAGCCCTCGGGGGATCTTCTGCAGATTGGATTGAAAAGTCCTCAAGGCCATTAATGTAAAAACTGAAAAGAATTGGTGCCAGCACACACCCTTGCCTGACACCCTTCTTAATTTTTATGTACACGGTACATTCCCCTTTGGACCCGAACCTAACCCTACCCTCCACATCCAAGTGCAACTGCAACAGAAAATGAACGATATTTGGATCTGCACCCCTTTTTAACAGCATTACCCACAGCCTGGTCCTAATAACATTGTCAAATGCTGCACTCAAGTCCATGAACACCAGGAAGAGACAACCCTCCCTGAAGCTCACATACTTGTCAACCAATAAGTGGTGGTGAGGGCATTGATCCGCTGTTCGAAGGCCCTGTCTGAAGCCATACTGAACCGTTGCCAGGATGGAATTTTCATTTCCCCAGCTTTCAAGGTGATCTAAGAGGACACGGCCCAGGATCTTTGCAGTAGCATCAATCTGGTATATACGGTGATAGCAGTGAGGGTCACTTCTATTGCCCTTCTTATAACTTGGGACAATAGTGGCCCTTGACCATGAGATAAGCTGAGTAGAGCTAATTACATGCCTTAATACACGAACCAGAATTGGGGCCCAAAGAGAAGGGTTTTCTTTAAAAAAAAATCCACTGGGACCCTATCTGGGCCATTAACCTTAACTGACAGGCATCTGTTGATTGCTGAGATGACTTCCCCACTGTGATTGTTAAGCCAGAAATCTTGGTAGTTTCTACCAGATGGCTATCAGGGCTACATTCGGAAAGGGCTGGCTCATGATAATCATATCATTTGGTGTAATAGTCAACCCATCATGTTCAGGGATATTGACCACGATGCCGACACTGTGTGAGTTGAATGCAAAAAAAGGAGCGTTGACAACTTTCCAAAAATATACCGCATTTTTGTTAGCCGAGGCACTAACCAATTGCTTCCATATCTCCTCTCTAATGATTTTTTTTCCCATTAATAACTCCTTTATAGAGGGCCCTGCAATTTCTCATCTCCAGTGGATCCCTCGGTAAACTCTTCAGGGCATGCAATAGGGTGGAATGGGTACGTGGACAATCTCCATTGAACCATTTAGCTGGTTTCGGTAAGCTGTGCATATCATATGTCGCTTGTCACATCAAATTCCAATGGCTCTAGGGGATCAGCAATGTACTGCTACTGTGCCACTATTTAGTTTTAGACAAGTGTTTGCACAGAGAAATGTTTACAATTTGTGTTTTTTCTTTTACTTTTGTTTCTTGATATAGCTACTCCTGCTGGTCCACCACCAACACGGCAGGAGATAGCGGCCTGGCTGTGGTGGTAGAGGCTGGGGATAATGCTGCAAGGATATCCCTGACTGGTGGCTCTGGAGGAGGAGGAAGAGGCGGAAGCATCTGCTGCTGCCCCGTGCCCCAGTTCATCCAGCGAGCTTCAGCCTCCCAGCAACATCAAACCCAGTGCCACTGCCAACTGTCAGGAGCACTAACCTCCACTGCTGCTGCCCGCTCAGACCGACAGTTGCTGCAGTGCCTCCTGCATCGTATGGGGCAATTAGAACCGAGGGTGGCCCTGATGCAGCTGAATCTTGATCGCCATAGGACCCCTGTAGAAGACGCCTTCTTCTGAGCCCTTTTTTAATTTTTTGTTTTGGTGAGAGAAACTTTTGTTGTGGGTGAAGAGGATGTCAAAGGGAGTTGGGACCGGGGTTTGAACATTGAATTTTTCTTTGAACATTGGTTGGGGGCAGGGTGTTTTGCTTGGGGAGAGGGTTGGACCTGTTGTGTGCAGAAGGGGTGGGTTTCATTGTTCAAAATAATTTAAAGGTAATAAGTAATTATTTTACTTTATTTATGCCTCAACTCTTTTTGGGGTGTTTTACTTTGGACTGCTGCCTTTTAGCGCAGCTTGTTTTTTAAATCTGCTTAAAAAAGTGTATACCAGTTAGTCATACCCTTGTTCCCCACTACCCTCTGTAACTATATTGACCACTAGTATTGATTGCCATTGCCTATATTGCCTACAACAATGCTCCATATTTCTCTCATCTGAATAGATGAAGTGAGGGCTGCTAGCTCTCTCAGTCTTCTTACTACAGGTTTTCCCAAGGTTCCATCTTATGGTGGTGGTAGTGGTAGCAAGCTAATGCGCTAACAGGGAAGGATTCCCAAACGAGGTCCCACTCCCACCTAGGTGAACTCCAACTGTAGGATTTATCAAAATATTATCCATCACAGGCAACTAGACTGAAAGAAAGCATAGAGTTAGTGGGTTATATCATAACTTTAGAAAGACTGAGACCAGACTACCACCATGACACAACAAAGAAGACCTGATATGATAGCAAAATATAGCAATAGTAACTTCTTCTGAGCAATGGGGACTAGTATTCATTTAAAACTAAACTTACGAACTCTTCTAGACAGGAGGACTGGAGTCAGAGTCAGGAGTGGACAAGGTTAAGCATTAATGCAACACAACGCAAGGCCTGAATTTATGATATTGACGAATCATGGTCTTCTATATCTAAAATATGGAGCACTTTAATGCGTGGGTGGGTAAATGGGGCGAGTGTGGGCTAGTGCTCAGGTAATAGAAGATCTTGCAGTGAGTTGGAATTGCTTTCACCACATCCACCCCACCAAATGTGTGATCTATTTATGGTGTAAATTAAGTCACATATCAATAAATCACACAGCCCATGGGAGGAGGGTTAGAAGTTTGATGAATGGATGAGAAAGGGTGTTTGGGGAAAGATACAACAAAGACAAACACTACACAAACACAACAACAATATTGATCTGGGTGATGAGTAGCACATCATCATCAATCTACTGTTGAAGAAAATGAAGGAATAAGTATGACTCAGTTCAGTTAAATGTATTGCAAATGGTCCTTCAGCCCCAGAGACCCAAGTTATTATTATATATCTAAATGTTCTGTCATCTAGATTCGAAGAGTGCTAGTTATGGAGTTATGCATTGCATTTCCCAAATTTAACACACCTCTCACCAGTCCACAGATCCGAGTAGGCCTCTTAAAGTCATCATCATATTGGTTTTCCTGAAAATGATAACTTCCTTCTTCTGGCTGCTGTTGCGGTAGTCCCGCCCTGAGTCCTTTTATCATCCTCCTGACTCCGAGTAATGAATCGGTCCAACTCTGTCCAGACTCCCGACCCAAACGAGAAAAATCGACCTGTAGTGCACTGCTGTTAATGATGAATAAGAAGAGAAACAATGAGTAATTTTTGGGTGTAGATTTGTGTTTGTTAACTAAACGGACTGGTAAAAAACAGAGTGGACCCGGCAAGAAAATCTCGCTACTTGTCAAAGGGGAAGGGCCAATCAGCTTTGGGGAAAATTATCACCCATCAGGCCACACACATTGCAAATCATTACAATGAAGCTTACAAATTATAGTTGAACATCCTCCCTCACTGTCTGCCACCACATGAATCATCACTCACAATCAATCAACGATAAATCACTCATTGGTGCAATACATTTACATGCTCCAAATCCAGGCACAGTGGTACACAATTGTCAATCCTCTTTGATGCAGGCAACACACATTAGGCAGTCTTGTAAATCAAATGTTCAGGGGCAGTCATGCTGGGGGATAAAAAAAGGATAGGCACAGGACGGAGGCAGGCATTGTCTCTTCAATGTCCTTGAAGGGAAGGGGGAGGCTTCTTCACTGCACACTGGTCCAATACCAATCTGGCCATACATGTGCTTAAAAAGGTGAGGCTGCACAAGTCAGTCAAACACAAAGAAACAAAATATATAATGTTCCCCTAGCTATATCCATTTTTTTTTCTTTTTGGCAAAACAGTTTGGTGATAAAGTTCTATGGTGGCCTACTCAGTCAGGAAAGTAGAGTTCCTCTTCTAACTCAGGTGGTTCACCCAGAAGTTGGTCAGCTAACACACTATGGCCTGAGTCCGACCAATCACCCTCATTTTTCTCCTGTGGTATTTCAGGTACTGTGTAATTTGGTGTTTTAAAGTGTTGGTTCATTTTGTTCATGGTCAATCTCTCCATGTTTTGAGGCAAGAGACTGGTCCTTCTCACTGTGGCGACTGCACCCGCTGCACTGAACACACTCTGTGGCCATTGGCATTCACATACCATTCGCATACCATTCCCATACCAACAAACCAATGGATTTTGATGCACGTAGATCTCTCTTGGGGCATCTAGATACTCCTGGAACATTCTCTCAATGGTCATTGGTGCTGCCACTTGCTCAACTTCTTTCGCCTTCACCTCTGTACTGGACTTAAAACCTGCGTTTGTATACCAAGTCAATGCAGAGGTTGTGATTTTGTTCCCGTTGTGGCCTCTGGTGTTCTTGTTGTTGGTGCTGGCTGCTGTGAGACAACAGGACTGCCCTCTCTGAAAAGTGAAGGCGGCACCCCAGAACTTTCCATGAGTGGGACTCTATGTCTTATTCCAGGAGTCGGGCTCGCTCAACAATTCTCTTGTATTCTGAAACATCCCCTTCTGAAAAAGCAATTAAAGTGGCCAGTATTGTTTTGTAATGTAGATCCTGTATTGTGGCACAGGTGTGTTCTTTGGATGACACAATGTCTCTTTGTAGCCTTCTATTTTCAGTCAAGTGAAGGGTTAAGCTCTGAACCAAGGTATATGCATCTTCGTTTTCATCATCCACAGCTGCAAACCTGTCAGACACGCATTTTAACTGGTCCTTGAGAAGATCCAACAATGGGATAGCTTGGCCAATCGTACTGTCCTCCTTGCTGACTTGCTGTGTGAAAACCTCGAAAGGAAGTATCATCTCTGTCAGGCATTTGACTAGTTTCCATTTGTCCATCCCAATGGTCATTCTTTTAGTTACTTACCCTCCTCTTTGCATGACATACTCAATGATCACTTTGTACTGCTCAAACAGATCTTGCAGCATGTAATAGGTTGAGTTCCAATTTGTTGGCACCTCCTGTATGAGGGCTTTAACTGGTACTATATTAGCACGCTTGCTGATCCTCAACTGCTTCCGGGCTTTAAAAGAATGGCTGAAATTATTGCAGATTATTCTGCAGATGGTCAGTAATTTGCTGACCAGGTCTTCTTTTTTGAGAAAGTCCTGCACAAGGAGGTTGATGCAACGCGCCAAACACAGGACCCTGAAATAGCCATCATCTGCCATGACCTTAACTATATTATTGCCATTGTCCCTGGCAACAAACCCAGTTCTGAGACCTCTGGGTCGCAGCCATTCAAACACCTTGCTGTTAAAGTCTTCCAAGATTTTTGCAGCTGTATGAGATTTCTCCATGGCGAAAATGGCTACTGTTGCATGCCGCCGAACGTCCTTAAAAGTAACTTCAGCGCAGAGACCAGCAGCTATCTGTTGCTCAACCCCCTCAAAAGAGATCCAGCGTGCATTGATCCATATGTAATAAGTGGCTTGACAGCTGGTTCACATGTCTGTCATCAGGTGGATATTCCGAACAGTACTCTGCCGCAAAGCTTTTCCAACCAATTCCAGCATATCATGATGGAGTGCTGGAAAAGTAGGCCCTCCTGTGAACCTTCCATTTTGGGCAGATGGCCGCCACAAACTCTTAAATACCCACTTATTCCACAAAATAAAAGTGAGATGGTCAAGCGCTAACATTTTAGTGAGCTTCCCATTGTACAAATGTGCCTTTCGGTGGTTGCGCTCATAGGGCCCCTCCTGTCTAAACTTGCTCATAATAGTAGCCTGGATTTTTTTTTCTTTTGTGGTGCCACTGACTCAAGCGACTTCTGGAGAGAACCATGAGGTCGTAGACTCAATGTGCATCATGGGGCAGTCACTGTATGCTGTTGCTGTATTCCATTTGACTCTTGTGACTTTGAGATTTAGCTGGGGTGGGTAATACTGGCGCACTGACTGGGGACAGAGCTTCTTAGCATAAAAATGTCACCATGTTCTTCCTCATCGCCTACACCTCCCACTGTGACCTGCGGCTCCAGAGCTGATTCCCCTCTCACATTACCTTGACCACCACCAAGTGCAGAAAGTTGATGAAGGCGGCCTGCCAGCAGAGTGTGTGATGTTTTTTCAAATGGGTCGCTTGGCCTCCAGTACCATAGTGTGAACTAAGCTTACCTTGACAAACACTAGCTTTGCAAATAGAGCATATTGCAATGTTGTCCTCCTGCTTGCTAACCGTAAAGAAGTCTCTAACTGAGGTGTGCTTTTTATGTGGGCACTAATGACACTGCCAATGCCTGGGTGAACTGGAGGTAGGTGGGTGTGTCGATGATTGGCTCTCTGCAGCGTGTACTTCTACTGAGCTAGTGGTGAATGCAGGTCTCAGCATGTGCCTTACAAATATGGAAGCTGGTGGTGGTACCACATACCTCAGAGCAGTTTGAATAGGAGGGGTAATTCCAGCTTTCACTATGACTGCCTCATCATTCTCACCTTCTTCCACATTTGTAAGGCTTTCAGGAACTGTCCTTTTCCTGAGCCTTTCATGGCATGTCTCAGACTCAGCTGGGGTTCAATCCGTGTCCAGATCCTCAGAAGGGGGGCTTGGAGAAGATGGTGGAGTACCCTTCCTTTTTCGTGCTGGAGATCTGGAAGCCAATGGTTTTAAAAGAGTGGGTTCTTTCTCAGCTGGAAGCTCAACCTCCTGTTCTGCTCCTACTTCAGGAAGATCTATTGCTGGCTGTGGCTGTTGTTCACTTTCCTGCAGCAAGTGGGTACTACTTTGCGAAAGAGACAAATCCAATTCAATGTCACTGCTCGTCGTTGTAGACATGATTGCAGTAGCTGCCTCACTGAAAGACATGGCCTTGTGCTTAGGTTAGGGTAGTGCCGCTGATGCGGGAGTGCTGCTCTCAGCTTGCTCCCCGGAGGCTGGTACGGCAGACACTCGTACCCCAAAAAAGGTTTGGGCCTACATGCCAGTGGTGGAAATCTGCTTCTTCTTATCCTCCCCAATGGCCACTTTCTTGCAGCACCTTTCTTTTGGGACATCTTGAAGCTGTCAGTTGGCAGCAGCAATTAGGTGCACAAGCGGAAGAAACTGTAGGACTCACATGACTGTCTGGCAGTACTGTGGGTGATGTCTCTTGTGCACCTAAAAGCAAACAAGAAAGAAAAATATTTAGTGAAACATGGCAATCTTGCTGTTTGAATTAGTATAGACAATATAATTTAGTGTGGTAACTTTAGTTATCATTATTATCCTAAATAATTAACAACCACACGAGAACATAATGTTTAATTTCCAGTCAGGTAGCAACATACAGATGTAACTGTTTGCTTTGTGTGCATCTAAGGGTGACACCTGTGGCAGTCAGGGAAGTGCAGGAGAAAATTGAATAATGCTTAAAAAATGAATGCTGGTGTGTGGCTAGGGCAGGCAAGGTGGTCCAGGGGCAACTGGAATAATCTTTAACAAAAGAATGCTGGTGTATGTATTGTGCACCTATGGCAGGCAGTGGGTCCAGGGGAGAATGGAATAATAATAATATTTAAAAAATTGAATGCTGTTCTGCGGCTGTGCAACTATGGGAGGCAGGTGGTGGATGGATGGAGGGAAAATGTAAAAAAAAAATTTAAACAGTAAAAAATAATTAAAATAAAAAAATAAACAATAAAATTAAAAAGTAAAAGATTTAGAAAATAGATAATAAATAAATAAAAATAATCGCTGGTGTACCTGGGAATACTAAGGGACTATATGAAACCCATTGGGAGGCAAGGGGGTGCAGGTGAAGAATGCAAACATTGCATATAATATAAAACACTGTTAATATGCTAATTCTTCAGTGGTCTTCAAACAGTAAGCAAGAAGCCACGGCCACAACAAAGAACACATGCAGGCCTATGGCAAAAGCACACTGGTTGGCTACACAAAATGGCCACCGACCACATGGTCAAGCAACAGCAAGCAAGGAGGCATGGCCACTACAAAGAACACATGCAAGTCTATGGCAAAAGCACACTGTCTGGCTATACAAAATGGCCACTGACCACATGGTCAAACAACAACAGCAAGCAAGGAGGTATGGCCACAACAAAGAAAACATGCAGGCCTATTACAAAAACACACTGTCTGGCTACAAAAAATGGCCACTGACCACATGGTCAAACAATAACCAGCAAGGAGGCATGACCACAACAAAGACTACATGCAGGTCTTTGGCAAAAGTACACTGGCTGGCTACCAGAATTGGTCGCCGGCCACATGGTCAAACAACAGCAGGCACGGAGCCATGGAAAACAAAGAACACAAGCAGGCCAATGGACACTGACTACACAAAATGGCCCCTGGCTACATGACATGGAGAACAAAGACAAATGGTGGCCTACGGCAAACACACACACAATAGCCAGACAAAGGAGGTATTGGCAACACTGAAGAAAACACTACCATTCATTCTGCAATGCCAAAAACAAAAATTAACTGAGGTATAAAAATTTTACAACAAGTCACCACACATCCTCCTAAGACATCAAATATTACCCACATATACACTTTTTGCACACACAAAAATGTGAAATACAAAAAGCCACCACATTTTTAATTTAATCCAATGCCATCCCAGCACTAAATGATGTTTTAAAACAACATATACCACAGAAACAGTTGTTTCATGCCCCTATAACTAGAACTGGCCTGGGCCTACTGACTAGATGGTCCATTGGCAGACTAGGCCACATAGTAAAACAAATGAATATTGCAAATGTAACAAAAATGGAGAAAATGTACTGAACTATGCAACATTATCCCTTTACAAAAGAAGAAAAATGAAATGCAAAAATACGACTAAGCCACTACTGAAACTGCAGGCCACTTACCACAATAAACTTTAAACATCGAATAAACTGTCAGGGACTGTCCGGGACTATGTTGGGAACACAGTCAGGGACTTGGGCAAGGACTGGGAACTGGGTAGAAAACGTACACAGAAAGAGTAGTACAGCGCTGCCCAGGATCACACAGGAATTTAAAGGAGAAAAAGAGATCCAAAGGGGAAGCCTGTACAAGTAAACAAGATGGGTGAGACTCAGAAAGGACAGGCACTCATGAGGTGATTTAGCATTCAGAATAACTACACCCAGGACGAATGTGCAAGACATATATATAAAACAACATTAACAATAAAGGGGAGTGTGGGGTAAAGCACTCAGGAGCTCCACATGGTAAGACTGAAGCTCAGTAAGTTCCTCATCCACAATTGCTGTTACAGATACTGACTGCAAATACCCACAAATAGGATATGCATGCAAAGGCAGGGTCTGTGGAGCTGATACCTATGGTGATGTTATAAAGGTAACTCAAAGACAATACTCACAGTGAACAAGAAACACCACCTAGGTAGTCAGCTGTGCCCACGGATCCTGGTGATCAAACAGGAACACGCAAGGCAGTAACAGCAAGGGGGTAGAACTAAATACAGGCACAATAGACAAGGAGCTAGCAAGGAGGAGTGCTTAACAGGAAAGGAAGGAATTCACAGTGCACACTTGGCAGAAAACAAGTAACAAACATACAAGATAATAGAAGCAAGGCAGCAGAATAGAAAGACAGCAAACTAGGAACTGGAACCAAGGAAATGCGAAGAAAGGCAGGGACTGGAAAAGGATATACAGAAGGGGAGGCTACAAGGGTATACTAGAATAGTGCAGGTTCAGGAATCAAGAAAACAAAGTAGCATAGAAGGCAGTGCTGGGGCAGGAACAAGAATTGAGCTAAGGCTCAGGAGTCAAGGTAGCACTGCAGGCAGTGCTAGTTCAAGGACAGGGAATTACTAAAGCTTCAGGAGTCAAGGTAGCACTGCAGGCAGAGCTAGTTCAAGGAAACAGGAAATAGCTACATCTCAGGAAACAAGGAGCCAAGAGAGCACTGCAAGCAGTGCAAATCAGGAACAAGAAATAGCTGAAGCCCAGGAACAGGAACAAAGACTAACTAAAGCTCAGGAAACAAGGTAGCACTGCAGGCAGTGCTAATTCAGGCACAAGGAATGGCTATAGCTCAGGAAACACTGGAAATAAGGATATCAAAAGCTCAGGAAAAACTGGAAACAAGGATCGGTCTCACCGGTATACAGCTACAATGACCAACACTGGACTGAAGGGAGCTGGGGCTTAAAAGAGCTCACAGTAATCATTGCATCAGGTGTGAGCAGGCTAGCAGCAGCCAGCCACAGGTGAACTGGATTCCTCCACCCATCCTTGGCCTGCAGGGGTCGAGACGGAGCAGTGAGCAGGGAATTCTAGGTAATGGAGTTTCCAGAATGAGCAGGCTGGCTTCCACAAAACCCGGCATGGATTGGGAATGGATCGCAATTTGCATGTAGAATCTAAATGGCTGGAAGTCAGTATCTACATGAAGGGGAAGGTCTGGAAGCTTATTAGACCACTGAAAAACCCCACTATTTTGCCCCCTGGTGGTGGGCACGAGAGCACAGGGAGGGAATCGTGACATAAACATACAAATAAATACTTGTGCATGCCCTCTATCAAACAAATGAAACCTTTATACAAGAGCTTTTGAACTTACTATTGAAATCTCAAAAACAATGTCCTTAAATCCAATGGTGTATGTGCAGCAGACAAAGGGAGTGATCCTTTCATCTCCATATCCAAATGAAAAGGGACCAGGAGATGGACAAAGCACTGGGAGGAGCCTGTTGGACAGGAGAAGGAGGTTGTAGTCTCTGGGGTACTTCCTTCTTGTTGGAAAAAAAAGTAAAATAAAAAAAGACTTCTTGCATTAAAAAACAACCGGAACGGTCAGTTGGAGTGGAATAGTAACTCAAAAATTCCTTTTCAAGTACATTTAGCTGCTTTTCAAGTAGAGAATCTGCTTGAGGTGCAGCCACGGTTGCTCTCGCTTACCAATGTCATGATAAAAGTGTTGAAAGCCGCGCTAGCAGCTAGCTGGTAGCCGGCAAGTCTTGTTGCACTTGTCAGCACGCACCAAAACAAGTCTCATGTGCGCTAACAGAAAGAAAACTCCACTACACAGCAGAAGGCGGAATTTATCGGGAACTCCGCTTTGCATGCAGAGTTCCTGGTTTCCGCAAACTCCAAAAGCGGAGTGAATTTCTACTCCTAGGACTACCAACAACCCATTTTCTCACACAAGTCCATCCACGTCTCTAAAATGGTATGGGGGATGGATTTGTGGAAGAGAATAGCAACTCTGCACCTCTTCAGGGACAAGGAAGTCCCAGAGAGGCCAGGGGCAGTGGGGGCATATGGGAGGAGACTGCTGTTAATGACACTACCCATCCAGACCTTCTTGAGTTTGCCAGATTTCCTAGTGGACAAATGTGTTTCCTGCAGTTGAGCTATGTCAGGGGTCTTCGAGGCAATGTATGTGAGTGTCTTCTTCTACTTAATATAATGGGAAGACAATTGACATTAAGGGAAATAATACAAAGAAATGTAGGTTGTGGTAGAGACTTCAGGAGGTGAGGTCAAGATATTATGAGCGGTGGAAGGAATATGAACCCCCCTACACAAGGTGTGCAAATAATCGGTTGTGGGATGAGCAGGTGGGTAGGCATTTGTTGTGGACTTCCAAAGGTGCAGTGGGAGAATCCAGGTAGGTAATGTGGGTGTATGAGTACCACGTGTAGCTATGGTCAGTAGGGTGATAGGTAAGGTAGAGCAACTGTAGTATAATGTAGTAGAGAGGTCCTAATCAAAAACAGTAAAATATATCAGCAATACCACAATGTAGTGCACTGAAATGATACTAAATGAAGTTTTGTCTAACAATACAAAGGTGTAAACTACTTTGCACAGGTGAGTGAATGTCCTAGTACTCTTCCCGCCCAGCATCTCCATAAGCTAGCATAGTCAATAAACATCTCAAGCCCACCCCGGGCAAAACATGTTCCAAACAGAGCTGCAAAGGCAGCCCAGCTAAGGGATAGTATACCACTGACAAATTGACGAGGAGGTAGCACTCTCGGAGACCTGTCCCAATTTAGTAGACAGCTCCCGGGGAGAACACATGGCCAATAACTGATATCAAAGGTAAACATCAAGGAATATCAGGCGGGTCTTGCCAAATGGGACCGCTAAAATGAGTCCAAAGTCTCCAGAAGTGCAGTGGAAGAGGTCAAAATGTTCAGGGTTTGATAGGTGAGCATGATTCATCACGGAATCTGACAGCCGGACCCTGTTCAGTCTTGAGGGCTTTCTCCTCCCATTATTTCAGTACAGAATCCAATTCTTGGCATTCACATGAGGCACCAAACCTGGGAGGGTTCCAATATTGATGAGGGGCAAATCCTGTCCCTCAGTATTGTGTGGACCAGTCATCGCATCGAGGTGTCCATAGCTGCTCCACCCAGAAAGGACAGAAACTGTTTAAGATCATGCGAATCCTCAAATTCACTGTGCCTGCCGGTGATCCTGAATAACATGGTAACTGGCTCCAGAAGGCCGTAGAGCATGTCAAGTTTCCAAAGGGTTGGTCAGAAGTTAATTCCAGACCACTACCATACCATGAGAGAAGTCAGCTGCAATACGGATCATGGTGTCTTTGTATTTGAAAGGGCCATTGTGACATTTAGCCACATAGATTAGTTGTTGCGTTTGTTGATGACAGGTTATTTCAACATGTGTCACACCTGACACCGCCCATCAGCTCTGATAGGAAAGTAGTGAGGAATCCATCCATATCCTTCCCTTCCATCTCCTCTGGTATTTTGGTATTCTGAGAAAGCGGACATTGTTCCTTCCACTGCGATCCTCCATCTCTACTAGTTTCCTGTGTAAGGACCACACTTCACTACTGAAATCAGGGTTTGTTTCTAAGATAGTAAGGTGGTCCTCTATAGCCTCCACTTTATGAGCTGTGGCATCTAGTGCACATTGAAGGAGCTTAAATCAGTCCGTAAAGATTTCAGGTCAGGAGGAGTAGATTTAGGGCCAAATTTATCAATGTTTTGCATTGCCCTAGTGCCACGCAAGGTCACACAAAGCCTAAATTCAGATTTACCAAGCCAAAGAAGGCTACCCTGCATGGCCCTGTGTGGCTTGGTAATTCTGGTGTAACACAAGGCAGTGCAAGTTGGTGCCTTGCATTACACTGCATGGTGGGGGCAAAACATGGGTATAGTGTGGGTGTTCCCATGCATCCACCCTTGTATTCTGACGCATTCCCACATTTACCAACACTGGTAGACCTGCAAAAGTGCCAGAATGATGCACCTTCCCAACAGAGGTGCAACAAGGAGAAATATCTTTATTGTTTTCTCTTCCTAAGTGTGCTGCATTCACTTACAAAGATAATTGTTTTTGTGCAGGAAGGTGCAAAACCAATCCTATCTACAATGCAGGCTCCCTTCCACCATGGCTCAAAGGTGCCTGATTTGTCATTAGCAGCACATTGTGTGCAAGTACAAGGAGAGGACAGAAAGGCAGCATTAAATGTTAAATGTGGCGCAATCCTGCCCTCTCCCTTTCATGTAATGCATGAAACTTTGATAAATCTGAGATGACAGTTATTTGATCAGTTGGAGCAGCAGCCCTGTAACCCTGTCCCTGCAGCCCTTTGCATTTTAGCAGGAAAGTTATGTTCCAGAAGCTGGTAGTAGGAGCCGGTACTAAAAAGTGCTGCAGCCTCAAGGAACCCGTGAGTAGCATCTGTGCAGTTCAGGCCAGCAGCAGCCCATTTGTACGGGCTGAGTGGGCCACCTCCCCCACCATTTTTCCAGGCAAGAAAAGTGTCTGTCAGGCAGAATAAAGGTCAGCCTCGCAGACTCTCTTTTAGTTCAGGCCAGGCAGCCAGGAACTAGACATGCGCTAAATGCTCAGGTTCCTGGCTGCCTGAGCTGAACTTTGTCAGGCTGAGCATTTCACAGCACTGTGGGTGTGACCTCCTCAGCCTGGCAAAAGTGCCTCAAGGCCCTCCCCATTGTGATGAGGTCAGCCAATGAGGGAAGCTAGCAGTCCAACCCTCCTGGGACCTCTGAGACTTTCCTCCCCGGGATCTGCACGTAAGGTAAGTTTTTTTGCTTATTTGTTAATGTTTGGTGCATTCATGCGTGTGTGTGTATGTATGAACATATGTGTGTTTGTAATTGTGTTTTGTAAATAGGTGTGAGTGTGAATGCATGAGTGTGTGCCCCCAAACCCCAGACCCCATCTCTGGTAAAATTACCAGCCACCACTGGTTCCTGGTGCTTTCTCCGATCAGGTTGCTCACATCACTCGGATGTGGCAATCTAGGTGCGGGCCAGTTAGAACTGAGATTCCTGGTTAGCTGAGGTATGCACCCATGTCAGGTAGGAATCGCCATTCTAGTCAGGGTAAGCTAGATACATACTAAAAGATATCCTGTGCTCACCCGGTGGTAGCTTGGCACAGAGCATTTAGGCTTATCTAAAGAGGCAATGTGTTAAGTATTTGTGCAACACACACAGTAACAGTAGCAGTCGAAGGGATGCATCGATCTCTCCAAGCTCCAGCAGCAGTAATACGCTGTCCGATGAATCGCTCTCAGGAGGCAAAGTGCTGGTTCTGATGAGATGCGCTGATTTTACTCCCCCATCCAAGTTGATGCTCCGGTTCTGTTACACACAAACAGGAGCTGTGTCGAAGTTCATGTTGCAAGTAACTGGGTCATTTCCAGTGAGCCAGGCATGGGAGCAGGGGTAAAAACTTTGATACCCCTGAGTCTGAAGCAACAGGAGGTAAGCCAACAAGCCCTTAGAGCACACTTGGAGTGAAGGCAGAGTCCAGCTCTCCTTCAGTAAAGTCAGAGAGCGGCAGGGCAACTAGCAGAAAAGCAGGCCTTCCAGATCAGCAGCCCACTTGAGCCCTTTAAGCAGCACAGCAGTTCTTCAAGCAGAGCTTCAGTTACAAGTCCAGAAGTGTCTCATTTTAGGGGGTCAAAGACCCAGTACTCATACCCAAAAGTGCCTTTGATTTGGGGGTGACTTCAAAGCAACTCCTTGAAGTGCACAGGTCCTCCTTTCAATTCAACCCTGTCTCTCAGGCTATCTATGGGTGGTGAATCAGCCCTTTTGTTTGGGGACAGGACACTACCTATTCAGTGGAGCGTTAGCCCCTCCCTTCCATCCTGCCAGGTAGGGCCATCAGAATGCGGATGTAGGTAGATGGGTAAACAAACACACCTATCCTTCCTGGAGGGAACTGACCCTACCTAGCCGATGTAGCTCACCTTAGGTATTAAGACCCTCTTTACAATGGCGGGATATATATTCATATCCTATGTATAGTATCCACATCTCCATTGATTAAGCGGTCATTTAAAACCTTGACACCCTGTGCCGACAGTTATAATTATACTTCTGGGGACTTCATTAACTTGTAGACTTCTTTAGGATACACCTTTAGTTAGAGACTATATACAGCAATTTCTGAAATTCTTTGTTGTGCTTTTTGCTCTATTTACACTTCATAACTGATGTGGCTCCTCAGGCATTAGGACCTTCTAACTCTCCTGAGAGAGGAACAAAATATGATGTTACAATGATGGGATATATACCTACTAACCAGCATATCAGTCTCTTTTTTGACTCTCTCTAAGTGCACTAGGATTCTCCACCTGGGTCATTCCCTCCCAAGCGTATCTTTGCCCCTTGCTTTTTTACCTGTACTCAGTGAGTTTGTGGTATCCAGTTGTGTTGCCCTGGTGGTAAATAGATGATATTTTGGCTTTGTTTTTCTAGCTTCTTTTGAGTGTGGAATATCATTGGTCTCCATGCTGAAAACTTGGAGGCATCGGGCTCACTTGAGTGCCTCCCTGATGTTGCCCCATCCACCTCCTGATGTTGCCTCCCTCAGGCTCCCTTGTGAAAACGTTAGCCTAGTGGCCTTTTTGTGATTATCTAGGTAAGTAAGCTAGTGCAGTGTGCCTTATGTACCATAAGCAATGGTCTCCCTTCTCTGAGTCACTTGATTATTCTTTTTTCCTTTTTCATGTATTAGAGGGCATAGCCCCATTTATGACTATTTGTGTGGTCTGCAGTTTGCGCTTTTATTTGTCACGGGCTGCTGAAAATGGACTGAGTCATTTGTCTGTTTCTGTAGCGCTATGAAGACCACCGTGGCCAACCAAAGGGGCAAGAAGGTGTCCAAGTCCAATAAGCTTAATAGATTCAATAAAAAAAGTGGTGGCCCGGCTTGTTCTGGCAAAGGCCCAAGAATGGATAGATGAGAATGACATCCTTAGCCCTCTAAAGGCAGGTTTTCGGGCTCACATAAGCACAATAGACCAGGTCTTTCGATTTGTCGTAATATATTGGTGGACTGTAGTTCTCGGCAAGGGCAGCATGTATGCTGCCTTTGTCGACCTTAAACCAGCTTCTGACCTGGTCTCACGCAACAAATTATTGGTGGTACTACAGGAGGACACAGGGAAATAAGACCGACCCCTTTCCTGTAGAGAAGGAAGTACGTCAAGGATGTGTAATGGCTACCACATTATTCTCACTTTTTGTTAATGGAGTTGCCAATTTTGTATCTGCTATTCAGACCGAAGTGCCAGTTTTAGCAGGTAAAAAGATTCTGATTTTAATGCTCGCAGATGATATGCTCATTATCTCTAAAACACCTAGTGGGTTACAGCGTGCACTGCGACGTTACGAAGAATTCTGCCTTTCCGTGGTTTAAAAATTAATGCAGCAAAAACTAAGTTCATGACTTTTAACCCACACAGATCGTTCAAGGGTAGAATGGTAATGGACAAGTCACCCCTTGAACAGGTCGACGCATTTATTTATTTGGGTATTACCCTACAGAAGGAATTGAGATGGAAGCCACATATTGACACCATGGCCTTAAAGCACCGGCAATTAGCGGGTGTCCTAAGAAATCAATTTAAAACATCTTTGACCAAGCCCCTTAGTTCGGTGTTGCAAATTTATAATGCCAAGGTGGTGAGCTCAGTTTTATACGGTGCTGAACTATGGGGCCTTGAGAAACTCACACAGCTAGCTACATCAGAGAATAGGTTTCTTGGAGCATTAACAAGCTTACCACAAAGTACATCTATTCTTCCTCTACGGAATGACCTAGGTAGAAAAGCTCTGGTAGATCTAGCCAGGTTACGCCCAATTCTATATTGGCGCAGAATCTGGTGCACGCCAGAATTGGCTACCTTTGCAGAGGGTCTTAGGGATATTATCAACACTGACCACTTTCATAAAATCAGCTGGCTGCATGATACCAGAAGTCTCTTGATCAGAATGGGCCTGTCGTATCTGAGGGAAACCCCATCCAGCTCCCAGTTTCCACCAAAAGCCTCAATCAAGGAAAGATATTGGAATTTGATCGAACACAATGCGATTAGAAGTAGTGATTGCACATCATTAGCTGGGAGCTTTTTACAAATAAAATCATGGCCAAGCTTTGTGTACTACTGGGATGCAATCTCAAAGCCCTTGATCGTAAATTGTATTTTCAATTTAGAGTGGGCTGTTAATCACTAAAATCTTTTACTGCTAAATGGATCACACCAGGTGACAAAAAATGCCCTATTTGCACTGATCTAGAAGAAACCTATTTGCATGTATTGTTTGTTTGCCCTGCCTATTCTGCCCCGAAAAGTATGGTTGGTGCAAGCATGCAGGAACATGGGTACTAGATCATCTAGTACTACCCTGAGAATTCTGTGCACTGATTTATCACTCTGCTATGCAATCCCAGTGGCAAAGTTTTTAAGATGGATGTGGTCTATAAGATCCCACCAACGACTGTAGAAAAATGATCTTGGAATCTTGATACCCATGAATGTGTAATTAGTTTTAATATTGACATGTGGTGCTTATCAAGGATTTTAATGTTTTAGCCATCAAATGATAATATATTGTTTACGTCTTTTCTCTCATGATTTCATTGAATTATTATGTACCGGGAAGAATTGATTTCCTTCATGCCTATGTGCACAAACTTTTATACAGATTATAATTTTCTTCCATTGTTTTAAACAGTGTTTTATGCTCAATGCTTTTATGACATGTATTGTCGAATAAAGCTTTCTTTGACTGACTAATCAAATCAAATCAAGCTTTATTCGATTACTTGCAAACAAGAATCATAAAAGCATATGAAATTTACAAACACATTTTAAAAACATCATTCATTTTGCAAACCTACTTGTATGATCATATTTAAAATCCAGATAAATTGATTTTGTCCGACATCATAATCACATACATACATAGTCACTGACTGACTGACTACTTCTGTGTGTTCTTGGGGAGTGTGCACTGTTTCGTACTGCCATCCCAGAGATGATTACCTTCGCCCCCAGAGTACATTGATATAAGTATTTTGGGGCCAGATGTACGACCTGCAAAATAGCACCTCGTAAATTGCGACTCATTTGGCATGTACAACAGTGTGTTTAACACTGTTTGCGATTCCCAATGGGGTTGCAAATTGCGAGGCTCATGAATATTAATGAGCCTCTCGCAATTTGCGATCCCATTCGGAATGACAGGCCCTCCCAGGGATGGTGGCCTGCTGGGCTCAGCCGACGACCATGTCTGGGACTGCTTTCAAATAAAGCAGATTTGTTTTTTTTAAATGCATTTTTTTTTTTTAAATGAAACTTTTTCTATTTATTTTTTAAGGGCAGATAGTGGTCCCTGGGACCACTTCCTGCCCTTAAAAAATATTTTTAGCGACAGTCACAAAGTGCAACTGCATTACCACCCTCTTGAAGAGGGTGGTAATTTGCGAGTGTTTAGCGACTGCATTGTGGTCACAAAACATTCATACATTGCTTTGCGGACGCAATTAGGAAGGGAACGCCCCTTCCTAATAGCGACTCGCAATTCCTAAATAGCGAGTCGCAAATAAATTGCGACTCGCTATTTAGGAATTGTACATGGCCCTGGGCCATTTTGCATGCGCAAACGGGTCGCAAACCCGTTTGCGCATGCAATTTAGGGTCGTACATCTGGCCCTTCTTCATTTTGAGTCTTATATGTTCACTGGGATTAAGGGACATCTACTTACACAATTTCTTTGCATGATCACATCACTAATTAAGGTGATAAGTATAGTTATGGTTCTCTGTATATAATATATGCGACACTGAGACAATATCAGGAAAGTGGGTAGGTGCTCCCACCTTTATCTCTGCATGACTCAAAGAACACTTTGCATGTGGATTTCATTCCAATGTCAGTTGTCAGAATACACATCCTTTATTTATACGATCCTTTGTTCTGTCTAGAATGTTAGTTTTTTCATGTTTGTAGACATTCCCCATATCTTTGGACAGGCCCCACTTCCTCATCTGGCTTGTGTGGTATTTGCCTTTGCTTTGCCCTTCTCACAGCACGCTGAAGAAGGCAGTCGTATTTAGGTGTTTCCCCGAAACATGCATCACCACAACTACAACCTGGATTAAAATCAGAGCAAATGACTACAGATTATGTAAAGGAGTACTAGTGTGTTAAAAGGATCAAAAAAGTTT
Source organism: Calotriton arnoldi (assembly GCA_963921515.1). Lineage (NCBI taxonomy): Eukaryota > Metazoa > Chordata > Amphibia > Caudata > Salamandridae > Calotriton > Calotriton arnoldi. The sequence continues at coordinate 442,165 of CAWUFW010006846.1, read as the reverse complement.
GAAGTGTGTTGTATGGATTAAATACAATTACTTTTCATGTTCAGTTGGGCAATTAGATTGTTCTGAGTAAATCATTAGGCAATACATTTTGTACCCTAGGATATGATTTGGTTGGTTATAATGTCATAGTTTTAATGTGTTTTGGTGTGAATGAGGTATATGGTGAATGAAGTATGATAGATCACAGGATGGATGTGAAATTCTAGCACGCGTAGAGTGTTGGGTGTCCTGTTGTTAATTTATTTTCATGTGAAATACTGTTAAGTATGTTTTAGACAAACTCAATCTGTAATTCATACTACTGTGATATGAATTATGACAGTGTACTTCTGCTTTATAAAATATAAAAAGTAAATGTTATATAAAAAGAAACATTTCTCTAACAATAAATGAATTTTGAGAATGTCTGATTCATGAATATATATTATTGAATGAAATAACTAGAGTCATACCTATGTGAAATATGTGGAGTTGGCAGAATCTGTTCTTTTGTGGTCTAGAGCGAATGCACAAAGTGTAGCTGTCACCCACCGCAGATATGTATTGGAGACAGGCTGCAAGGCACGCAAACCAGTAAATGCAGAGAAATGTCCACTTGCTATAAGTTAACCATTACAAAATAATGGGGAAACCCAATAATCGCCACAAGACCTGGGTACAATGCGGTAATGAAACAAGTGGTCCGTGACTGCTTTAGAGAAGAGTAAATTATATTTTATCATGTGTGTGTTGCTTAATTAAGTCAAACACTGGTAAGACATACCAAAAATGAACGCAACAACATACCTTGCTGTCTAAGATAGCATTTTTCAAAACGTACAGTTAATGTAACACACAAAAGCGCCAAAGAATTGTTTAAGTTCAGTACATTTAATTTCATATACTTGAAACAGATCAAAATTAATTAGACAAAAGGGAGGTACAAAGGTTGCTCAAGGGACGGGAGAAGAATGGGTGTGCTCGTGATGGGTAGGGAAAAGTGAAATAGTCACTAATATTCAGAGTTTATACATTTTTAATGCTTTGGCAATGGACTGGTAAAGAGACCAGTACAGAAAGGCCTGTCCCAAACAGATTATTTATAACATTTTTTACAGTTTTTTGTAATTGCATAAATGCAACATCAAGCGAAGGGGATGGGATGTGATACAGGCCGTTGATGGGTGGGGTGCGTCGACGTTTCGACTTGGCTTATGCATAGAGGGTGACTTATACCTCCGCTACGAGTCTTCTTCAGGACGAAGAGGGGGCGGGGGGCAACCTAGGGGTGAAAGATCAACTGTGCATTAATTGGCGCCTACCACCCAATTCGGGAGAGAAATGAGTAACGGTATAGTACTGACCTAATCCTGGTTCCACCCAGGCATCTCAGGTAAACCACTGGAGGTTGAGTAGTTAATGGCTCTGTCAGGGTTTTCTGTGGAAAACCAATTCTAAAATTAGTATGCATCCAATTCTGCAATGTGGCGCAAGGTATGTGGTTACTTTGATTCTGCACTCACCCAATAGTAGTGAGCTGAAATCCACTCGAGAGGGCCCACCTTGTGAAGTCCTCACCGGTTTTTAAAACCGTCAATTAATTGTAACATGGTCATCAGACAAGAATTAATCTGTCAAGACCTGCAAGTTAAGGAGATTGAACGAAATGTAATAAGGGTTGAAAGCTGCCAAAGTAACACTTGTCGTTTTGGCAGTGATGTCAGAAATTTACCTTGAATGAAAAGCCGGGCGTCGCACGCCTCGTGGAATCCCTTCTGCCAAGTTCAAATGCAAGGATGAACTGGCAGAAGGCTTCCATTTATATGCAGAAAGGGGAAATGTGCACGTTGCACGTTCAGCCCTTGCGCGTCATTCAAGGAGCTCAGAGCTCGTTATCCACGGAGCCCGGAGGTCAAGTTCAAAGGCCCAGGGTGGATGCCAGAGAAAACTTGCATCATTAAAGTGATACCGGCAATTTTTTTTTAAAGAAAAAGGGTACACTAATGTACAGTGAAACTATTAAATGAGAAGGTACCGACACAAAAGTGTGTTCAATTCTCAATTGGAGAATAACATGTGCATCCCTAATCGGAGATACGTGTAGGATTACATAACACGTATGTGTACTAACTCCCTACAGTACAATGAATTCGAACCAGAAAGAGCGATAGGGTGCAAATATATACAGTGTACTAATACATATTGGGAGCACGCATGAGATGGCATATATAACCCCTGAGGAGTTACAATTGGTGTGATCCCTCATTGTGTACGTATAGTCATTGTGTTTGAAATTCTTGATCTCCTTGGTCATTGGGCAGGCTTTGCAGCCCCCACACTTAAAATGGCCCTTGATGGGGGTGATGTTCCATAGTGGTAACTGGACACTGTTGGGTTTGGGTGGAAGTAAAGATTTCACCAAAAAGTCCCTAAGACTTTTCCCTTTTCTAAAGGCATGCATGGGGGGGTTTGGTATACCCAGATCGTCAGCAACCAGGTGCCAATGTTTGTTCACAGTTTTCCTAATGTCATTGCTCTTGGTGCAATAGGTCGTGACACAAGTTAAACGATCCTGTGTCTGGGAATCTTTGTTTTTAAGTTCCAGAAGATACTCCCTGTGGTTGAACCAGGCCCTCTTAAGTGCCTTCTTGAGGAGCCTGACAGGATAGCGACGTTCAGTCAAATGCCCCAAAAGGTCAGCAGACTCCATGAAGTAATCTTCTTTCTTAGTACAGTTACGCCTGACCCTTAAAAATTGCCCAAAGGGCAAATTGTCCCTGAGGCTGCGTGGGTGATGGCTTGAGTATCTTAAAAGAGTGTTACGTTCACTTGTCTTTCTATACAGGGTGGTGTGAAGCCTACCCTCTACTGCCTTGATGGTGATGTCTAAGAAATGTATTTCTTCCGTGTTGTGTTCTAAGGAAAACTGTATGTCATTGGATCTGGTATTAAGCCAAGTGTGGAAAGACCTAAGGTGGGTCTCTGTCCCTCGCCAGATCATCACCACATCATCTATATATCTTCGCCACATTTTGATGTTTTTACTAAATGGGTTGGTTTCATTGAATATAAATGAGTGTTCATAAGCATCCATGTAGATGATAGCTAAATTGGGAGCAAAACTTGCTCCCATAGCCACTCCCTCCGGAAGACGAAAAAGTTCTTTGTCATTGCTATTTCCAGTAATCTAAGAATGAATTCAGTAGGAACCTGGGTAGGTCTCGGCCTTTTGTCTAGGGCTGCTCTGATGACATCTAAAGCTGCCCCCTGGGGGATACTCGTATATAACGAGGTTATGTCCATGGTGACAAGTATTTCTTCCCCGCAATTAAAAGGTAGATCATCTACTAGTTTAAAAGTTTCCATAGTGTCTCTGAGATATGCGGTAGTGTTGGTGGCAATGGGCTTCAAGAAGATGTCAACATACTTGCACAAGGGCTCCAACATAGAGCCATAGCCTGAAATAATCGGCCTTTCTGGTGGATCGTAGCAAAACCAAAGGGGATGATGGACGGAGTGTTGAACATTGCAAGCACTCACCCCCAGTCAACTGATCTGGGTTTAATCCATCATCATTCTTTAGCTCACTCCGCCACCCCAGTTCAGACATGGCCATATGCAAATCAGTCTGACCCTGTGCCTCATGGGAACAGTCCAGCCCGAACTGCCAAGCCATGTCTTCCCTGGACCGGAAACAAGCATCCTGGGACCGGTTTCTGGCTTACAGCCGTCATCAGCCAGGCTATCTTGAATCCAGTGGCAAAGTGAGCAAGGGACCCACGTCGGGCATACCCTGCCAACTTAGGGCGAACATAGCAAAACCAAAGGGGATGATGGATGGAGTGTTGAACATTGCAAGCACTCACCCCCAGTCAACTGATCTGGGTTTAATCCATCATCATTCTTTAGCTCACTCCGCCACCCCAGTTCAGACATGGCCATATGCAAATCAGTCTGACCCTGTGCCTCATGGAAACAGTCCAGCCCGAACTGCCAAGCCATGTCTTCCCTGGACCGGAAACAAGCATCCTGGGACCGGTTTCTGGCTTACAGCCGTCATCAGCCAGGCTATCTTGAATCCAGTGGCAAAGTGAGCAAGGGACCCACGTCTGGGCATACCCTGCCAACTTAGGGCGAACATAGCAAAACCAAAGGGGATGATGGACGGAGTGTTGAACATTGCAAGCACTCACCCCCAGTCAACTGATCTGGGTTTAATACATCATCATTCTTTAGCTCACTCCGCCACCCCAGTTCAGACATGGCCATATGCAAATCAGTCTGACCCTGTGCCTCATGGGAACAGTCCAGCCCGAACTGCCAAGCCATGTCTTCCCTGGACCGGAAACAAGCATCCTGGGACCGGTTTCTGGCTTACAGCCGTCATCAGCCAGGCTATCTTGAATCCAGTGGCAAAGTGAGGAAGGGACCCACGTCTGGCCATACCCTGCCAACTTAGGGCGAACATAGCAAAACCAAAGGGGATGATGGACGGAGTGTTGAACATTGCAAGCACTCACCCCCAGTCAACTGATCTGGGTTTAATCCATCATCATTCTTTAGCTCACTCCGCCACCCCAGTTCAGACATGGCCATATGCAAATCAGTCTGACCCTGTGCCTCATGGGAACAGTCCAGCCCGAACTGCCAAGCCATGTCTTCCCTGGACCGGAAACAAGCATCCTGGGACCGGTTTCTGGCTTACAGCCGTCATCAGCCAGGCTATCTTGTGCCTCATGGGAACAGATAGTCGTGTTCATGTTTGCTCAGGTACCCTTCTTCGAAACCCTCCTTAGTTATGTTTTTGATGAGTGTTGCAATGGTATTGGTGGGGTCGGAGTTAAGTTTGGTATAGTTATCCCGTATCCCTAGTTGGTTAAGGATCTCTTGTTTATAGTCTGAGGTGTTTTGAATGACTATAGCCCCACCTTTGTCCGCTGGCTTAATGATAATGTCAGGATTGTTTTTGAGTGATTCTAAGGCTAAACGTTCCATCTTAGAGATGTTAAATTTGACATATTCTTTGTGATTTAGAGAGTGCATGACGTCCCTCATGACTACCTGCTTCAAAGGCCAGGATTTTGTGTGACATCATTTGGGACGGAGGATTAAAGGTAGAGGGAGGTCGTAGGCCTGTGTTCGTAAAAGCGGGGTTGAAAGGGATTTTATTGAAGTAGTACTTTAGCCTCACCTTCCTAAAGAATTGGTGTAGTTCCAATTTCAGGTTGAAATTGTCAGGTAGGTTGGTAGGGACAAAAGATAACCCCTTTTGGAGTACTTTTTCTTCATCAGAGCTCAAAGTGTCACTTTTCCCTACCCATCACGAGCACACCCATTCTTCTCCCGTCCCTTGAGCAACCTTTGTACCTCCCTTTTGTCTAATTAATTTTGATCTGTTTCAAGTATATGAAATTAAATATACTGAACTTAAACAATTCTTTGGCGCTTTTGTGTGTTACATTAACTGTACGTTTTGAAAAATGCTATCTTAGACAGCAAGGTATGTTGTTGCGTTCATTTTTGGTATGTCTTACCAGTGTTTGACTTAATTAAGCAACACACACATGATAAAATATAATTTACTCTTCTCTAAAGCAGTCACGGACCACTTGTTTCATTACCACTTGCTAAAAGTGGCATGTCTAAAATAGTAATGCCAAAGCCAACTTAACTAGAAAGGAGGATTTATCATTACCATTCCAAAGATATAAAATATGAAGTAGCTACTTCTTTCTGATGGGGAATTACCACTTAAAAGTGTATAAGGGAATATCTAATGATAACCTATGAGAGGAGTAGGCCTCACAGTAGCGAAAATGAATTTAGCTGTTTGTCACTGACAGGACATGCAAAAAATAAAACTACATGTCCTACCTTTTACCTTCATCGCACCCTGTCCTTAGGGCTACCTAGGGCCTAACTTAGGGGTGACTTATATGTAGTAAAAGGGGAGTTTAAGGCTTGGCAAGTAGTTTTAAATGTCAAGTCGAAGTGGCAGTAACCTGCACACACAGGGCCTGCACTGCCAGGCCTGAGACAGGTTTGAAGGCTTACTTGTGTGGGAGGCACAATCAGAGCTGCAGGCCTACTAGTAGCATTTAACTTACAGACTCAGGGTATATGGGATACCATTTTAGAGGGGACTTACAGGTAAATTAAATATGCCAATCATGTATACACCAATTACACACATGTTTAGGGAAGAAGCACATGCACTTTAGTACTGGACAGCAGTGGTAAAGTGCTCAGAGTCGTAAGGCCAATAAAAAGATTCAGCAAAACATGGAGGAAAAAAGTAAATGGTTTGGGGAAAGATCACCCTAAGGATGACAGGTCTAACAGCGCTGTACATTCACAAGGGACTGCCACAGCAGCCACGAGGTGTCTGGGAACAAGGAAGGTAATACACAACCAGCACTGCCTCCAACTGAATTGCTTCCAAAAGTTCATTGCTCTAGCTAGAAGCTGTACCACTACACCTGAAAGCCTGGGATTGCCTGCTATCTGTAGAAAAGTGCCGGGCAGTCCAAGCACTTCAAGTGGAGCCCGCCATCTTGGTTGCCACCAGACTTTGCCCCCCCCCCCCCATCATTCACAAGGTTTTGTGAAGTCGTCCATTTTTTCCCTTTAGAACGTTTGCAAAGCTTCCCAGTTTTCCTCTGACGTGCAAAATATGTTTTCTGCCCTGCATGGCAATTTTGTAGTAATAGAGCCTAGCCAGGCCAATCTCCACCCGCAAGGTGCGATTCACAACACTTGATAATTTGCGCAATGACTTTATCCTGGAAAATGTCTGCTTAATTTATCTCTCCAAGTTTCCTTTTAGCAGAGTTTTTCTATGTACAATGACGCTGTGGAGATAAAGAACCCTAAGGACCTTATTCTGAATGGCCCATAATATTCTATCTGCCAGTAACTGGTGTTACAAGCTTCATCATTGGGAATTCCAAGTAATATTTGAAAACTGTGTTCTCCAACTTTTCCCCAGACATTTCACAACCTGGAAACAGGCAAAATATGCAGATGAAACAAAGGCATGGTAAAGAAACAAATGAGACAATTGGTGGGGAAACGATTCCATTTGTTATTCCTGATTTCTGAGGTGCAGACCTGGAAAGGACATTATTCCCACAACCTAGACATACCTTTCTCTAGGTTATCCTCTCCTGTTAGTACTTCCAGGTGTGTGAATACCAGTTAGCCTTAGTATATCTCTGCAGGACTAAATTTTGCCTCTAAGAAGAGTGCATGCAACACAAATTGATGCAAATATTGACATTTTCACACAGATGTTAAGAATGGAAGCACTTTTATAGTAAGAAACTTTATTGTTTGATTAATTAAAATCTTTACAATAGGAAAACACTCTGATAATAAAAAGTTATAAAAAAGAGATTTGGTAATACAAAGTTAAAATGTTTGACGGAGCATAATTACATAGAGCCAAGAGAGTACCGGATTTAATTTTTCATAATTTTCCTGATGAAATGTGAATTCAGTAAAAGATGTACTATGAGGGGCAGAAGGACTTCATTGCTAGAGAGGGGCCATTCCGTTAGAACACAGAGAAAACAAAAGAGAAATGGGCACAGCACAGTCCAGAAAAGTCCAATCCACTCACTTTAGGGCTCTATCTAAAAAGGAGAATAAATAGTCCCTGCGTGGAGAAGGGGAAGAGACTCTGGTGTTTCGGCTAAAAAACACGGGACATGAAGTGAAGTGGGCAGCCATGTTAATCCAGAGGAAAAGGTGGCGTCTGACTGCATTAGTAAGTGAGAGGGAACCAAGTGCAATAAGATGGAGATTTGGTTACTGGGACTCCCACTGCATTAACCTTTTTGTCGTTCTTGTGACGAACTTGGTGAACCGGATATTGAGCATCGGGTTCTCTGGGTTCATGGCTGCTAAGATAGCTTGGCGGCAGAAGTGAACACCAAGTTTATTCCATTCGCCCCGTAGCAGCATCCTTCAATCGTTGAGTAGGGCAGGGCAAACACACACCACGTGCCTAATTGACTCCATAGTGCACCCACATCCCCTGCACATTGTATTGTCGTTTGAGCGGCACCAATCTGGTAGATGTTGTAAAAAAGGCCATTCACCCATCCTGAGGGCCAGGAATCTTTTTTTCCATGCTACTCCATAGGTGCACGATAGGTGTGGCACCGTGGTACATGGCTTAAACCCCGATAAAACTCTCCAGGCGTGTTTGCGTTTTGTCAGTTGTGCCCTGTCAGAGTGAAAGGACCAGAGCTGGACTCTTTTTTTAATGTACGTTTTGAAGGCCTGCTGGGATGGGCTAAATCACCAAATTTCAATCGCGTCCAGCATTCGCAATGAGTGTTCTAAATAGCAGTGATGTTTTTGACCCATTTGACTGGATGATATTTCTTGTCACAGTATGGCCTCCAGGCTTCCTTCACATGAAGTGTGCAGTTTGTTGCACAGCATGATAAAAGCGCCGGTCCCATCCCCTCGATGGACAAGAAGACCGAGCTCAAGTCTTATCTGAGCTGGGTATAAAGATTTCGGTAGACTCCATGCTCGCTTAAAGATTCTTATTGTTATCTTGTTCACCAGACAGGAGTCTTTCCCCAGCATTATCTCCTGGCCATAAGATAAATAATTGGAAGTTTTGGCTTTCATGACATTTAAAAGGGGGGACAGACTTGGGCCGGATAACTGCCTCGCAAGCTTCGTAAGTGCTACCTCGATTGACAGAGCCTTTGCCCTGACCGCTTCCTTCTGTTTGGAGAAGGTGCCCCTTGAATCCATATAGATCTCCAGATATTTGTAAGCAGCGGTACTTTCATTGCTTTTGCCATTAAAAAGCCATCCTCCACTTAGCGGCTTCCTTTTCCCGAAGGTTATTGTCTTTGTCTTTGATAGGTTTAATTCCAGCTCGTTGCAGATTGTGTAGGGGAGCAGCAGGTCAAGGAGCCTCTGCAGGCCGACCCTTGTATGGCTGAGCAAGACGAGATCGTCTGCATATAGCACGTTGCTTACGCGGGTACCGCCAAGTTTTAGAGGGTGGGAATGAACTTCATCAAGTAGCTGTGATAAATCTGAGATGAAGAGGTTGAAAAGAAAGGGTGCCAATACGCACCCTTGTTTTACCCCACAAAATGTTTGTATTTTCCTTGAGACGTGGGAACCGTGTCCCAATTTTATATGGATCCAGGTGTTAGAGTGAAGCTGGATTATGGCCTTTAGGAGGGCAGAGGGGATCCCCCATTTTTGCAGTTTAGGCCATAAAAGACCCCTGGGCACATTGTCGAAGGCCGCCTTGAAATTGACAAAGCAGCAATGGAGTGGTATTCTTGAGGCTGATGCTTTCTCCGTCAGTACTGATAGTGCGAGCAGGTTTGTTGTCGTTCCTGATTTTGCCACGAAGCCAGTCTGGTTAAAGGGTAAGAGGTGATTGTCGGTGGCCCAGGATGACAGCTCTTCGAGCAACAGACTAGCGTAGTATTTGGATTCAACGTCCAAAAGAGAGCTATCATCCTGTAGTTTTTAGGGTCAGCTCTCCTGCCACCGTTAAAGATTGGATGGATGATGGCTCCATGCCAGGATTCTGGAATATGCTGACTGGACCAACAATAGGTAAACAGGGCTGTCAGATGACTAGCCCAACAACTCAATGTCCACCTTCTATAGGGCCTGCAATATGCCGTTTGGCCCAGGGGTCCCGTCCGACCGTCCGTTGCTTATAATTCGAGCCGTTCGAATTACCAGTGCTTCGGGTGTCTTTAATGTCTGAGTCAGAAGCTCATCTTGCTGGTACGGAGTTTCGATGATGTTTGCAACTTGTGTCTTGGCGACCATGTCTGTTAGTTGTTTTAGCGTTCCGGGACGTGTTGTGCCCAAGGGGAACTGCGGATAGTTAAGGGTGGTCGATAAGGCAGATGATGTAAGTTCAGCAGATCGACCCTCTTCATTTTTGGTCACTTTAAAATGATCAGTTAAAAATGATACCCATTCGTTTTTGCATATATTGGCACTGCTTTGCCCTCTGGGGCCTTGTGTCCTCCTATTCACAACAGACCAAAATACCTTTGGGTTAGGGTTTTTGCTTGTGTGGATTCATTTTAACCAAAACTGGTAATAGCTTTTTAGGTCTCGCCTAGCGACGCAGCGCGAAGCGCTGTCGCTAGCGAGATCTATTGTTGTCGACTTTAGTTTGGAAGGGGGACAGGACATGTGCACTCGTATGGCAAGACAGGAGATGTGCACGCATATGGCTCGCGGTGTTCTCACAACTCCTGCTCGCACCATACGCGTGCACATCTCACGGCGCCGGACAGGCCATGTGCACGCTCACGGTGTCTCTTTCAGACAGCCGATGTGCAGGTTACACAGCGATCTCTGCGACACTGACTACATCATTGGAATGGAGACCTGCGAGCTGCGCTTCATGCCCTGCCGTGAGCGCAGAGCCCCCCCACCAATCTATTCCACGACGATTCAAGGCTACGGTGAGAGATCTCACACACACATCCCTGCTCGGACCGCCAAAGCCATGTTACCAGAATGAAGCCCCGAGCCTTGCCGGACACACAGGTGTGCAGCCGGTGCCTTAACCCACTGACCCGTCTTTGGGGGGGGGGTGCCTTTGACAACAGGGAAATGTGGTATTAAAACCGGTGGCTGACTGTCAATTAATTTCTTTGGCGGTGGAGTTCGCAAACTAACGCCTATTTAGTGTCACACAGGCGGATTCTAACACCCCCAACCCCTAGGCAAGTACCACCCGCCTCGCCACTCCCCCCACGGCTCGGGCAGAGTCTGGAGACCCCGAGTCCGACCCCAGCCCCTTCCGCCAGCTGCGCCACCCTCTCCTAGCCTGGGACCGAGCCTCAGACTTCTGCTCTGAGGCGCCATCACCTTCCGGTTCCGGAAGCAGTCACATAGACTGGAGTGAAGGGTAATCACCTCTTCCGAGACTCTATAAAGCCTTCACAGACCTTCCTCGGATCTACATCGACAGAGCCTGGCCGCAGCGGATCCCAGCAGGAGATGTGCACGCGTATGGCTCGCGGCGTTCTCACAACTCCTGCTCGCACCATACGCGTGCACATCTCACGGCGCCGGACAGGCCATGTGCACGCTCACGGCGTCTCTTTCAGACAGCCGATGTGCAGGTTACATAGCGATCTCCGCGACACTGACTACATCATTGGAATGGAGACCTGCGAGCTGCGCTGCATACCCTGCCGTGAGCGCAGAGCCCCCCCCACCAATCTATTTCACGACGATTCAAGGCTACGGTGAGAGATCTCACACACACATCCCTGCTCGGACCGCCAAAGCCATGTTACCAGAATGAAGCCCCGAGCCTTGCCGGACACACAGGTGTGCAGCCGGTGCCTTAACCCACTGACCCGTCTTTGGGGGGGGTGCCTTTGACAACAGGGAAATGTGGTATTAAAACCGGTGGCTGACTGTCAATTAATTTCTTTGGCGGTGGAGTTCGCAAACTAACGCCTATTTAGTGTCACACAGGCGGATTCTAACACCCCCAACCCCTAGGCAAGTACCACCCGCCTGCCACTCCCCCCACGGCTCGGGCAGAGTCTGGGGACCCCGAGTCCGACCCCAGCCCCTTCCGCCAGCTGCGCCACCCTCTCCTAGCCCGGGACCGAGCCTCAGACTTCTGCTCTGAGGCGCCATCACCTTCCGGTTCCGGAAGCAGTCACATAGACTGGAGTGAAGGGTAATCACCTCTTCCGAGACTCTATAAAGCCTTCACAGACCTTCCTCGGATCTACATCAACAGAGCCTGGCCGCAGCGGATCCCAGGAGTTACCCCACTGAAGGGACTGTGCGAGCGCCGCCCTACAGGCCTTGAGGTCACAGGACTGATGGCTTGCTTGTCTTTGTAAATGTACCGCACGTGTCGAAAAAAGTTGAACCTCGTGTAATCGTAGAGTTCGTGCTATGAAAACTGCAATAAATAAATACAAAATGGTTTGCTCTCAAATAGTGTCTGAAATTTCCACTCCGGGTGTAGGTCTTGAAAGACCACCTGGTCCCCCACTTGAAGTTGGGGTGCCACAAGTCTTTCGAGTTCTGTCAGTGTCTTTCTGCCATTGTGTCTTGGTGACTTCAAGGCGTTCACTGCGCTGCATGGGTCCAGCTGGAACACTGCCCAGTGTCTGTCACTTTACCAGGGGGGTCATGGGCGACCAATGGGTAAAGCTGTGGGGCGTTACAACAGACTCTCAGGAAATAGTGTAACCACCAATCAGGATCTTCTCCTTGGTCCTCACCAATGCCGAGGGCTTTGTTTAACGTCCTCAAAACATTCCACCTCCCCATTGGCTTATGGCCACTACATCATTATTTTCCAGTACTTGATTCCTAGGCGCTCACGGTAGCCCTTGAATTCAGTTTCCTGACTCTGGATGTCCGCTATCTGCCTTGATCTCTACCAGTAGCCCAAACATGGCACATGGTCTTTCTAACAAAGGGCGTACCTTTTGGAATACCATGGATGAGACAATTTCAACAACTGGGAACTAAGAATGCCCATCATCATTCAGCCATTGGGAAATTGCCGAAATCCATACTGATCCATACTGCTCCAAGGTGTTTGCCATGGCTCTTCCAACACAACGGGAGCTGGCCAGGCTGCCCCTCCTGTCACCTGGCAGGCATGGCAAGTTATTACTGTCTCAGCAACTAATCATCTATCCCTCGTAAACACAGCTTTTCCCTTAGACGGGCCTTAGTCTTGGCAACTTCTTGGTTCCCTTAGTGTGCGAGCTAAATGACCCGCTTTTACAGGGTTTGAAGCACTATGAGAAGTCATTCTCATAGGAGGCCACCTCCCCCCCACCCCTTTGGGCGTTCCAATCCCCACCAGGCATTCGTTTTCTTTTTTTTTGTTGTATATTTTTATTGAGAAGTACATGTCAGTTTATAAACAATACATTAAAACAACCAGCATTTGCAATGCAATAGGTCTCGCATTTACGCGAGTTTGAGCTATTGGCTTTGTGAATGACAATGTCTTTTATTTATGTTTTGGTTTTTAAAACATAAATAAAAGGCATTGTCATTTACAATGCCAATAGCGTAAACTCTAGTAAATGCGAGACCTATTGCATTGCAAATGCTTGTTTTTTTTATCACAGGTTATTGCTTGCCTGAAGGCTTTTTGTGCTTGTTTATAATTAACGAGTAACTGTGCATCTCCCGGGCACTTCTGGGCATGTCGTATAGCTGAGTTGCGTAAGGTTTTTAGTTTTTTGGTCTCTGCAGAAGTAAATAGTAGGTTCCCAGCTGGGATTTTTCGTGAGGTAGACGGGAATTTGTTGAGTAATTGATTTGAGAACGACTCCCATACTACAGTGGGCAAGGTATCGACGGAGCTCCTTGCACCTAGCATGCCTCTGCACTTTGTCATTATACTCGGTATGGAAGAGTCTGACCATTTTAACCTTTTGAGGTTCTCTGTAAAGATTCCACTTGTTGTAAAACTTGTAGTCGCATGCCGGGCGACACTGGACTACAGAGGCGACACTGGAAAACAGAAGCAAATATTAACATTTTCACACGGATGTTAAGAAGGGAAGCACTTTGCAACCAAAAGGTTTGATGTTTTCTTACAGACCCTCACAATGTTTTAAGAAACAGAAAACTGTTCGACTTCGAAGAGTTTTGGAAGTTTTTACTTCAATTATTAGAAATTTAAATTGGTATCGCAAAACTCTAAATAAGGATTTTCAATAGCCTTGGAGCAAATGTAAACCATTTTAACCACAGCAAAGACAAGCACTGTGCAATACAGCTGCCTTTATGTTGATACATGAAGTACATTCAGTTGTCCACTTCAGAGTCAAACCAGCGCTGCCCATTCAAGCCACTTTGGCCTAAATGAAGTTTGATTTTTCCCTGTAAAACGAGCGGCCTTCATTCTGAAAATCTCAAGTCCCTGTAATTCTAAAGATATTAAATGAAAGCAGTAGACGGGTGAGCACGGTGATTAAAGTGTCTAATCGCACATGTTATGACTTCAAATTTAGAAAAGGATTGTGTGACCCTACTGAGTTGTAAAATGTGTGTTGACATTGATAATTATATTCGGTTCATTCAACCCTTTTAAAATGTCATCATGTGTTAAACTGCTTTAACATAAAAATAAATGCTTACATCAATACTATGGCAATGCAGCTAATTCAGTAAATATAGTGTAAGGATGTGTAAATTGACACCAGCACTTGAAGTATGTGCATACATTTCAGAGATTTTATTCATAAGCTAGCTATTATAACAAGACCTCACCAAGCCTGTATATTTACTTTAAGGAATACAAAGACAGGACAGAAATGGGTGATGTGTTTCACTGTGCTAAGAACGTAAAGCAAACACAGAAGGCATCCGTATCAACTTGAGTCATTTGAAAAACAAAATTGAATTCACAGGCCAGATTTTTTGCACATGAGAGCACTTCTTCATGAATGGTCGTTGTTGCATGTAGCTGTTGGAATGAGTGACCGGGGGGGGGATCTTATAAAAAGGCTATAGTGGCTACCAAGGCCAAATACTTTTCATCTAAAATCATCAACTCCACAAACCGTTCTAAAGATATCTTTTCAATCATTAATGAACTATGCAATCCGGATAGAGTAACAATAAAACCGCTCCCTCTCAATCCCTATGCGATTCCTTAAATAATTTTTTCATTGAAAAAATAAAAACATTAAAACAAGTATCCCCAGCTGCCCGAGTCCTGTATGTCCTATAAAAGCTAAGAACTCATACAGGCTGGAACAATTCCCAATAATAAATCAAGAAATATTTACAGCTTTACTGGCAAAAGTTAAATCTGGATCTCCAAAGGACTGCTGCCCCCCCTGGATCCTGAAGGAAGCATTCACTGCTTGCCCAAGCCCAGCTGTGACACTTTTAAACGAGTCATTGCTCCAGGGTCAGGTACCGGACTCCTTTAAGGAGGCCATCATTATTCCCCTTCTAAAAAAGCCAGGAGCTGATCCAAAAATCCTAGCCAATTATCGACCAATTTCACTGCTCCCTTTTCTAGCCAAATTGCTCGAAGCACATGTAGCCAAAAGCCTTTCAGCCTTTCTAGAGCAATCTGAATATTTGGATGCACATCAAGCAGGTTTCCGCCCAGCCCACTCCACAGAATCAGTGATACTATCAGTATTGGACACTCTGAGGGGAGGGGCGGATACAGGTCTCCCTCAAGCCCTGGTGTTATTGGATCTCTCCGCTGCCTTTGACACGGTCTACCATAACATCTTGATCGACCGTGTCAGGGATGCGGGTATCGAAGGAATAGCCCTGGAATGGACTAGATCCTTCCTAATAAATCGATCTCAGGCGGTTCAGCTTGGCGGTTTTACTACCCCCATGATTAAAACTTCTTGTGGAGTCCCTCAGGGATCTTCACTTTCCCTCACCTATTCAACTTATATCTACTTCCCTTGATTCATGCATTAAAAGAAAGGAATATCCAAACCTTTAATTATGCTGATGATTTTCAATTGGTATTTCCCATCAATGACTCCCCGGCCTCCATCCACGAATACCAGTCAACAATGCTGTTCATCCGTGACTGGATGAACAGCAACCAATTAAAATTGAATCCAGATAAGACAGAACTGATCCTCACGGGAGGCTCACTCAATCCCTGGAGCTCCAAGTTCTGGCCTAAAGAACTGGGACAACCCCCGACCCCATCTAATCACGCTTAAAACTCTGGGAGTCATGATCAATAGTGACCTCACCATGAAAACCCAAATAGGATCTGTAATTTCTGCCTGCTTCTTCCAATTAAGGAAAATAAAGAAAATAAGTAGATTCCTTACTCAGGAAGCAAAACTGCAGGCAGTCCTTGCCATGGTGATCTCGCATATTGACTATGCCTAACTCCCTATATTTTGGAATCCCGGCCTATCTCATTCATCGTCTCCAACTGATACAGAACCAGGCGGCCAGACTGATTCTACAGGAAAACAAACGTCAACACATCTCTCCCTTCTGAAGAAACTACATTGGCTCCCTATAACACAGAGATGCGCATTCAAGATGGGATGCATTATCTTTAAATCCTTGAATGGCAGAAACCCCAAATTTATTAATAGCATGATTAACAGATACAATCCAACTCGTAATCTGAGATCCGCCCACATGCACCTCCTGGCAACCCCCTCCTTTAAACAGAAACGATTTGGTGGATCCAGGTTTTCTACACTGGGTCCAAGATACTGGAACTCTATGCCCCTAGAGATTAGATCCTGTACTGATTTCATAACATTTCGTAAACTTCAAAAAACATGGCTCTTTAAACAGGCTTTCGCGTAATTCGTGGAATTCGTATATCATCTGAACAAACCTGCATCCATCACCTTCCTGAGGAGCGCCAAGAAACCAATCTGGTGTACGAGCGCTATACAAATTAGATATAACATAACATAACATAACATAACTGTGGATATCTGGTTGGCCGGACCAGGATGGAGCACCGGCCCTCTACAGGGACCAAGTTAGACCCGCTGGACAAAGTACCTGTACCCTCCAGTTTAGAGAGTGGTACCCCTAGAATACTGAACTGTCAGGGTGCCCTGGGCGACCACCCCTCTCAGTTCTCCTGACACCGGGGGCAGCTCATTCCCCAGAATACAGTCTATAGGTATCTGGGGACTAACCTGACCTTCCTCTGGGTCACCTTCTCACCCCACTCCAGGGATACCAGTTCCATAGGTGGAAAAAGTCCTGGGCCTGAGTGACCCTGCACACCTGTCCTGTGTGCTGCTCTAGAGAAACTAACTTTTGCACCGTCATATTCTGGCTAGTACCGGTGTCCTTCATATCAGTGACAGGGGTCCCATTCAATTTCACCTGGTGCAAGTGACGACTCCCACCCTCAGGGATCAAAAGCTCACCCTAATAGTCTATCCCTAAGCTAAGGGAGATCATGGCATGGTTTATGACCAGCCCCTGTGGACTACTTACCACTAAGGCCATATTGGCCACCCCTGTAGCGGTCCCACCATTAGGTGGTTTCTTTTCACAGAGTCCCCCTGCTTGTGTCCTTACTGGGAGCACTCAAAGCAGCAGGGTAGGAAATGAGGAACACTGGGCCACCACCTGCCAGAACCACCCCCCTGTTTCTTAAAGGGACTTGGGAACCCTTACCCCTGCCTTACTCTGGGACTTGTCTGGGTCCTCTTTAACCTCTCCCTCACTCTGCTGGGGGAAACCTGAACCGCCTTTCTTGGGGTCACTCCCAGATGCCTTCTTGGACACCCAGGTGCTGACCCAGATGGCCACCTTCTCAGCAAGCTTCCTGGGATCAGTCAGCTTTGTATCCACCAGGTGCTGGTGCAGCTTTGTAAAACAAATATTGAGCATGTGCTCCCTCAGAATTAGGTTGTACAGCCCATAATAATCTTTAAGTTTGCTGACCCTCACCCAAACATTCAGTGCCTTACTAGATTAATCTAAGAAGTCTATCCTAGACTGGTTAGGAAGCTTGCGGCGCTCCCTGAACCTCTGGTGATATTTCTCCGGGTGAGCCCAAACGTAGCGATAAGGATGGCCTTCATGGGGGTATATTTGGTCTGGTCATCTACCACGAGTAATGTATCCCTCCCCACTATAGGCATATGATTAAACAAACCACCTCCCTCTCCCGGTGCTCCTCTGGGATCTTGTGTACACTCAGGGCTGCCTCATATGCAGCAAGCCACTTGTCTATATCACCACCATAATATAGTTTGGCACCAGGTCTTTGGATATGTGGACCTTCTTGTCACCTTCTGACACTACATGCAAGTTACCACCGTTGCTGGATTCTGAGCTGTGCCTTGCTTTGATTCCTAGTTCTTTCAGGCTCCTCTCATGCTCCAGCAGCATTTTCTTTTCTGCCAAGGCTCTCTCAGTCCTCTTATCCTCTGATTTCAGGTTGGCCATTTGGAAACCTGAACTCCCTTACTGCTTTCCTGGCCGCCAGCTCCTCTGGGGACAAGTTCCTAGAAGACACATTCTTGCCTGCCCTCACACTAGGTTCTCTCCAAGTTGGTAAATGGACTCCCTCCTCTGGGAGATCTTGCTTAGAGCACACAGCCATGTCATCCTCCATTCCCAAATCAAGTTTTCCTTCATTCAGATCCTCCAAATTATGATTCCCATCCTCAGAGTCCACTGGCTGGGATTAGATCCTTGAGACTTCATAATTGGCCCAGAGAACTATCTGAAGGTCCAGCTTTGTGGCCTTCTTTCCTGCATGTAGACCCCTCTCCATGCAGATTTTCTGCAGCTCAGCCCTGTTGAGGTTATCCACATTGAGCCTCTCCACTTCCAAGATATAAGAAAAAGAGATATAGAACTAAAATTTAGGAAAAAATCAAAGCAGCCAATCAGAAAACTAGGGAGAATTTAAAAAGACTCAAATTGATCTTGAGTTATTTATGAGATGGTAGTGTAACCCACAATTACTGTATAACACTACACAAACACAAGTCCTGGTCAAACAGCAACCACAGTGCTTGTCAAGGTGAGGCGCAAGCCAACCCTAAATTAACCTTTGCTGAACCCTCTGGTAGCTTGGCACAATGCCAACTGTGGACATTTGGTCACACCAGACCTGGACAAAGTCAAAATTTCAGGCCGACCACGATAGAGCACTGGCTAGCTACACGGACCCAGTTAGGCCAGCTGAACAAAGTACCTTAACTCCTGGTTTGCATAGTGTTGTGAGGATCTGCATTGAAGATGTGTCGTGCAGCCAAAGCACTGCATTGGTTCTGTGGTGATGCAGAGCTGCAATGCGGGGTCCTGCATCATTGTGGAGGATTACATAAATGAGGGCTTGTGATGCCAAGTTCAGCGTCGAGGATGCATAGAGCAGTCGAGGAGATGTGTCGGTTCCAGGGCACTGTGAGGCTGTAGTGTGAGAACCTGCGTCATCGTTGAGGCTGTCATTAATGAGAGAATCTGCGACTGGAAAGCTTCACACAGGCGACGGTTCCGAAGCAGCTGGCGGGTCGATATGGAGCATTTTGCATCAGAAGAACCTTCAGAGCAGAGGCAATGGATTGGCTTAAGGTGATAAATTGAACAACAAAGACAACATGCTGGTTCTGCTGGAGATGTGCCATGCCACGGAGGAGACATGTTGGTTCTGTTGTATACACAGATGGTCTGACAGAGCACCTTCAGGCCCACTTCCAAGGGTCCAGGACTTGAGTGGCACCACTTGGCAGTGTAGGACTCACAGATGGCTGTGTCCAGGTGCTAGGTTCAAGGTTGTTGGAGCCTTCTGTCCCTGAGGCTCTAGTCAGGAAGCCAGCCAACTAGCCCTTAGATTCACTTTGGTGCCCTAGGTTCAACAGATGCAGGTCCAGTCCTTCTCACCCAAGAAAGAGGATACCAGGCAGCAGATACTTCAGAGCAGCAGTCCAGCATAGTGGCAGGCCCTTCAGCAACACAGAGGTCCTTCTTACTGGCAGAGTATCCACATGCCCAGAAGTGTACTCAAGAGGTGGTGCTGAGATCCAATATTTATACCTGGTGCCCTCCCTCTGGAAGGTGGAAGAAGCTTCAAGAGGTTTCCCTTCGAAGTGTCCAGGCATCCTACCTTACCTGCCCTGGCTCCAGACTAACTACAGGGGGTATACAGTCCTTTGTGTGGTGGCAAGACCCAGTCAATTCAAGTGTAAGTAGAGCTGGGCCCACTCCTCTCTCCCATCCTGCCTCTAATGGTGCATCCAAAAGCAAAACGAACAGGTGATGGACGGCATGCTGAACAAATCAAACATTTACCCCCAGTCACTGATTTGGATTTAATCCTTCATTGTTTTGCTCACCACGCTACCCCAGTTTGGACCCAGCCATATGCAAATCAGTCTTGACCCTGCCCCAATGGGAGCAGACCAACCCTAACTCCCAGGCCAAGTTCTCCCTGGACCAGAAACAAGCATCCTGAGACTGGTTTCGCGGTATCACCATTCATCAGCCAGGCTAGCTTGAATCCAGTGGCACAGAGAGCACTGGACCCATGTGTGGGCATACCCTTCCCACTTAGGGTGACAAAAGCTAAAAGAACAGATGATGGACGGAATGCTGAACAAATCAAACATTCAGTCACAGATCTGGGTTTAATCCATTGTTGTTTTGTTCACCATGCCACCCCCGTTTGAACCCAGCCATATGCAAATCAGTCTTGACCCTCCTCCCCATCAAAACAGTCCAGCCTGACTACCAGGCCAAGTCCTCCCTGGACTGGAAACAAGCATCCTGGGACTGGTTTCGGGGAACACCCCATATCAGCCAGGCTATCTTGAATCCTGTGGGGAGCAGGCTCAAGACTGATTTGCATATGGCTAGGTCCAAACTGGGGTGAAAACACATTTTGGGACCCCTCTTATTCTTGGCCCCTGCTTGATGGATCACCCCGAAACTTCCAGGAAGGAACTGAACTGGAGGAGACTATATTTTGAAAAGTTTGGTGAAGAATCATCCAACGTTGCCAAACGTGGAATTATGGCCTTAACTATAACTCCTGTGGAAGCCGGCATTGCTCCCCTGCGTGGGGGAGCAATCTTTCATCAGTCCCTGCCCACATGATAATGGGAGGGGAAAAAGATGTAGACTCTGTTCCGAGCAAGCGGGAGCAGTTTGACAGCTCCTGCTTGCTGGGAGCGGAGCTAGTATTTGCTCTCGTTTGGCGGGAGCTGTGACAGCTCACGCTAAGCGAAAGGAAACAGCTATCTCCAGTGGGTGGGCACCTCGGTAGACAGCAGGAGCCAGCCTTCGGGGGAGGGTTATGATCCCCAGAGCCATTAATGGTTCCTGGAAGAGGGGGCGCATGGCCTCCCTCCTTTACTTTGTATGGGCCGGCCCTGGGGAGGTGGTGATCCCCAGGGCCATATATGGCCCAGGAGGGAGGCCATGTGGCCTCCCTCGTGGCCCCCCTCCCAGTTTTAATTATATTACAGGCCCCGGAGAGGTGGTGGTCCTCAGGGGTCCATGTGCCCCCCCTGCAATTATTTTAATTTCGCTTCAGGGAGGTGGTGGTCCCCAGGGTTTCAAAGAACCTTAGGAGGGTGTTCTGTGCAGCCCCCTCCATAATAAAAATCAAGCCCTGGTCAGGTGGTGGTCCCCGTGGTTAAAAGAAACTCTAGAAAGGGGTCCCGTGCACCTCTTCCTTCTTTATGCTGGCAGGACCTGGCCCACCCAGGGGCTGAAAGAGAAACAAGTGTAGGAGACCGCACTTGTTTTTTTAAAAGTTTTGCTGCATATTTGTGACTCCATCACGATTTCCAAGCATTTAAAAAAAAAAATGCTTTTATGCTCTGGCAGGGTCAATGTAGGACCCCAGGACCAAGGCTCGGGGGTCAGGGAATTCCTACTGTGCCCTCTTTTCTTTCTTTAAATGTTTTTTTGGGACTCGGCTGGAGCCCAGTCCCAAGATGGCTGCCAACACTTCCTGGTTGAAGTATTGGTAGCCATTCAGATTTCAGCACAGGGACTGTCGGATCCACGGAGGATCTGCGTCCCTATATATACACAAATCTGGCTTTCTCAAAAACTACTAAATGGATTTACACCAAGTAACAAAAAGGGGGCTTCCTGGTGAAAGAGCTACCTGTCTGTCAAATTTGGTGAAATTAGGTACAGCGATTCGGCCTGAATGTTCAAAATCCCTATGGGAATTAACATGGGAAATGCATTTATTTATCCCCCTTTTTCTCGGCCCCCACTTGACAGATCGCCCCAAAACTTTTGATGCACAACTATAATTACCAGCACACTTTTTGGGAAAATTTTGTGAAGATTCATCAAACGTCACCAAAGATATAGGCAAGTCAAAAAACGCTTTTCCTATGGAAACTAGGTCCTAACTATAACAGTAGGAGATATATATATATATAAATGCGGATGCGGAACTATACACCTTTCTGTGAAGCGTTTGCCAATCCACCTGTCTCAGAAACGAAATCCTCAGGTTTTATTTTGAAATTTGATGTGTACAGAAATGTTAATCAATGGGCCCAATTAATGTTTTCTATCTCCCTCCTGTTTTACAACTTTTTTACAATTTTTTACATCATTTTACTGATTATTGAATATGTGTAATTAATGCATTGGTTATTTTTGATACGGCGAGCAAGTTGATTATTTATGGTCATATATTTCCCAAAAATATTTATGAAGTGCATTTTAACCAGAATGTCCTCCATTAGCATACATTAATGATGGGGTTTGACTCCAGTTCATACAAATTAGTAATGTATATATTTGAGAATGTGGATTCATATTGTCCTGTTGAAAATTGCTATGGACTATCGCATGGAGGTTAGCTGAGGTGACATTATACAGAGCTTAACACGAAATGAGGTTCTACGAATAAGCACTAAGCACTTTATATGTATGGTGGAAAGCATATAGTACTATAAGGTATATTGGAGAGCAGAGACTATGGAACCAGTGTTGTGGCTGACAGTATAACGAATATCTATTCACCTCAGTTTGGATTCAATTTAAACAGCCTCCGTTTTATAATAATTGGAGCACGGATATATTATCAAGGTTGAGGGCTGTTTTTACATAATCTGCTTAGTGACCTCCCCCCTTAGACTTTTACCCTTCGGTAGAGGGCACATGCATTTTGTACTTTTATAAGCACAGGCACTTTTTAAGACCTTTTTGACATTTCTCGCAGCTCTTTTCCTGTAGCCCAGGGAATATGCACATTGCACCTTTTGGCAGTGTAAGTCACCTCAATTAGTATATAAACTAGAACCTAGAAGCATACACATATAAATAAACTTTAAATAGTTCGCATGGTATTACTAGAGAATGAGTCATAGAGTACCATGATGCCTTTGGAGGTATAGAGATATCTTATACAATTAACATAGACTGTGAGTCTAGGGCTCTTTCTGTTATCTATAGGAAAACGACATAAACATAAAGGATTAGATTGTGTACTTCACAAATTTATATTATGTGCATAGTTATGTCACTTTGGAAAAAGAAAAGAGGAAAAAAGTCATTTTGTTTTCTTCCAAATTATATATGAATCTAATTTTGAATGTGGCTCCTTTAAGAAACTGACCTTGTTTTTAATTGGTGGTGGGGGGAAATGAACTATACATCCTCTTTAAATGGACACTTTTGTGAGCACACTTTGACCCAGTAGAAGGCGCAAGCCAAAACGCGTAGGTCATCCCTTTGTATGCACCCCTGCACTTTGCTGTTGTAGGCTTCGTATGAGAAAGGCTTACTGCTACAACTAAATAAAGCCCTTTGAAGTCAGTTCCTGTTAGTGCCGTGCTTCAATATTGCCCTGGAAGTGTGTGTAAAGCTGAGCCCAAGTGGAGGGCAACTATTTGGAGCAAGTGTGGAATATATATATATATATATATATATATATATATATATATATATATATATATATTATCTACTGGCGGTCGCCAGTAGATAGTTATAGTTAGGACCTATTTTCCATAGGAAATCCGCGACATTCTATTTGAAATAACTCTTGCGTCGGTTGACGAATCTTCGCGAAATTTTCAAACTTTATGGCCCGTTCCGGTCCGCTCCTACCCTGAAAGTCTCGGGGTGATTCATCAAGCGGGGGCCGAGAAAAAAGGGGGTCCCAAAACGTGTTTTCCCATTCATTTTCCCATAGGAAACTTTAGACACGGCTACAGCCTGAACTGCTGAACGGAATTACACCAAATTTGGCAAAGAGGTAGTTCTTGGTTCAGAAAGAACCCTTTTTGTTAAATGGTGTAAATCCGTTCAGTAGTTCCTGTGAAAATCAAAATGAAAATCACATATATATCTATGGCCGCATCGGATTTGCGCACCCTGAGCGCACCCTGCGCGCACCGTCCCGATCACGAGCTGCATGTTAATTGGCTTTCAAGTGGCTGTCAACACTCCAAATCAGGAAGTGTTGGCAGCCATGTTGTCCCTCGGTAGAACCGAGGGACAGAAACAAGTGTGCAAAGTGCAAAAGGGGGCAGGGTAGAAACACCCTGACTCCCTAGGTCTGCTCAGGGGGTCCCACAAGGACCCCTGGGCAGAAAAGCATTTTTTTAAATCGGCAGGATGCGCTCAGGGTGCGCGGATCCTGCCGATTAGAAAAAAACCCAGAAGAAACAAGTGCGCAAATGCACAAAGGGGGCAGGGTAGAAACACCCTGATCCCCTAGGTCTGCTCAGGGGTCCCACAAGGACCCCTGGGTAGAAAAAAGCATTTTTTTTAAAAAAAAATCGGCACGATGCGCTCAGGGTGCGCGGATCCTGCCGAAAAAAAAAAACGAAGCGCGGTCCCCCACGCTTCGATGTTAATTTGCCCCCGGGTGGGCCAAGTCCCGGGGGCATGGTGGGGGGGGGTTTAAATTTAATGTGGGGGGCCCCCCAAGCCCCGGGGACCGCCACCCCCCCCCGCTTTGAAAAGTTAATGGTGCGGGAGGGCTCTTGGCCCTCCCGCAGCCCCGGGGACCGCCACCCCCCCCGGGCTTCTTTTTTTAAAAATAATTTTGACCTGTGTGGGGGGGCTCCAGCCCCCCCACACACCCCGGGGACCGCCACCTCCCCGGGGCACTAAAGATTTGAATATGGGGGTCCGTTACGGACCCCAAAGCCCCGGGGACCACCACCTCCCCGGGGCTGTGAAATGGTTGGGAGGGGGGCCACGCGGCCCCCCTCCTGGAGCCAGTGATGGCCCTGGGGACCGCCACCCCCCAGGGCCGGCTCCTGCAGTGTCCCGGGGTGCCTACCCCCGGGACACTGTAGTTTGCTATGACAGGACGGGAGCCTTGCGGCTCCCGTCCTGTCATAGCAAACTTGGTTTCTCTTTCAAAATGCAAACCCAATTGCTTTTCCACATGGGGAGCAGCATGTTAGCTGCTCCCCATGTGGAAAAGCAATGCCGGCTCGCGCAGGAGGCGGGGAGCCGGCTGGGACTGTGGGGGGATTGGGGACCCCCCACAGTCCCCAACCAGAGGCCAGGCCCCGGGGGATGGGGTCCCCGGGGCCATAAGTGGCCAGGGCGGGGGCCACGCAGCCCCCCTCCCCAAATTAATTTTTTTTTAAAAAAAGGGCAAGGCCGGCCCCGGGGGATGGGGTCCCCGGGGCCTTAAATGGCGTGAGGAGGGGGGCCACGCAGCCCCCCTCCAAATTTAAAAAATACAAATCGAGGGCATGCCCCGGGGGATGGGGTCCCCGGGGCCAATACAGGCCCAGGGAAGAAGGGCCACGTGGCCCCCTTCCCGTTTTTTTTTTTTTTATTTAAAAAAAAAAAAAATGCTCAGGCCCCGGGGGATGGGGTCCCCGGGGCCTAAAGTGGCCAAGGGAAGGGGGGCTACGCAGCCCCCCTCCCATTAAAAAAAAAAAAACGACCGGCATCGTGCCGGAGGCCTTGCCCCCCTCCCAGCAGTACTCTGCAAACGCGTCCCCTGGCGCGTTTTAAGAAGGGGAAGTAATTCCCCTTGAATACTGGGGTCCCTGGGGGCCAACTAGCCCACCAGGAACCTCCAGTATGCGTCATTTGAGATGTCATCAGTGATGTCATCAGTGATGTCACTGACCATGTCATGAGTGATGTAATATGTGACGTCATCAGCAGTGCATTGCGGGGGCGCGAGTTATAGTTAGCTGAACTAACTATAACGGGGGAATTTCTATGGTTTTGTACGAGTGAAATGTCCAACTAACTATAACTGTCCCTAAAACCTATGGTTTTTTCAGTGAATTTCAAAGGTTTTTTAGATGCTAATTTCTAACTATAACGTGTCTGAAACCTATGGTTTTTTCAGTGAATATATATATATATATATATATATATATATATACACATATTTATTATAGACCAAGGTTCCTGAGAGAGGATGATCACAGGAAGGCTCGCACTCCACAGGTAAGGTTTTTCAAAAGAAACTTTATTGGCAACGCATTTCACCCGATCCCGGGCTTCCTCACCGCCATACACAAAGAAAACATGGCGCCCTATCGCCTTTTTAAAAGAATTACACACAGGGTGGATGGTCATCATAGAAATAGAAAAAATGTATGGAAAAATTATACAATTATACATATATTTACTTATATATTTGATGGCCACTATCTGGCTCATTAATTTAACAAATGCATTTTGAGGCACTCAGTAGCAGGTCACATTTTAAATACTCTTTTTCAAAACGATCCCATCTCATTTACAAGCATTTGCACACATGCAATATTCTAATGGTCATGCCAAGTGGCTCTAGCCGCAAAACATTAGCCAAGTGGCACTATTTGCAAAGTGACAAAACTGCCAAGTGGCAGAAAAATTCACACTGTCTAAATTGTCACAAAGGTTTACTTCAAACCTGCCACAGAGTTAAACATGAGTAATCAAAGAGAACCAGAAACGGATAAGTGCAGTTTTCATTGATCCTGTCCACCTCATGGAACAATCCAATTTTATGACAGGCTAGTACCAAGTTAGCCAAACTCTAGAAGAAAAATTGCCATCACTAATCAAAGAATTCCAAAGGACCATAGCAAAAAAGTGAACATTGGGGACCCCCCCACAGTCCCCAACCAGAGGCCAGGCCCCGGGGGATGGGGTCCCCGGGGCCATAAGTGGCCAGGGAGGGGGGCCACGCAGCCCCCCTCCCCAAATTAAATTTTTTTTTTTAAGAAGGGCAAGGCCGGCCCTGGGGGATGGGGTCCCCGGGGCCTTAAATGGCCTGAGGAGGGGGGCTACGCAGCCCCCCTCCAAATTTAAAAGATACAAATCGAGGGCATGCCCCGGGGCCAATACAGGCCCAGGGAAGGGGGGCCACGCGGCCCCCTTCCCGTTTTTTTTTTTAATTTAAAAAAAATGCTCAGGCCCCGGGGGATGGGGTCCCCGGGGCCTAAAGTGGCCAAGGGAAGGGGGCCACGCAGCCCCCCTCCCATTAAAAAAAAAAATAAAAAATAAAAACGACCGGCATCGTGCCGGAGGCCCCGCCCCCCTCCCAGCAGTACTCTGCGCGTTTTAAGAAGGGGAAGTAATTCCCCTTGAATACTGGGGGTCCCTGGGGGCCAACTAGCCCACCAGGAACCTCCAGTATGCGCCAGAGGGCTGCGTTGCAGAGAGGTGTACAGAGGCCACGCCCTCTTTACACCTCTCTGCAACGCAGCTCTGTGGCGCTTTAGAAGTACATGGTGGGCTAGATGGACTCCAGGGACCCTCAGGATTCAAGGGGACTTAATCCCCCAACTTAAAACGTGCCACGGGGCGCGTTTGCACAGTGGTGAAGGGAGGGGGCGGGGCTTCAGGTGACATGTGTGCAAACAGGCCCCGTGGCGCGTTTTAAGATGGGGAATTAAATCCCCTTCAATCCTGAGGGTCCCTGGGGGCCAACTAGCCCAACAGGTACGTCCAGAAAGCGCCACAGAGCTGCATTGCAGAGAGGTGCAAAAAGGGGCGTGGCCTCTGAACACCTCTCTGCACTCTCTGCAACGCAGCTCCCTGGCACATACTGGAGGTACAGGGTGGGCTAGTTGGACCCCAGGGATCCTCATGATTCAAGGGGACTTAATCCCCCAACTTAAAACGCGCCACGGGGCGCGTTTGCTCAGATGTCACCTCAGGCCCCGCCCCCTCCCATCACCATTGTGCAAATATTCCTCTAAAATCAGCCGAACTACGAATTCCTATTTACTCACCTGTTATCAGGAGAGACCTCAGTGCTGCATCTTTCAGCCCAGTACTGATCCTGAAAAGTAATTTTAACCGTACTTACCAGTAACTTGAATTTCCTTCCATAGGCTAACATTGACTTGTTTCACTTGGAAATTCTTCTAAGTGTGGAGTTTTGGAACTTTATAATATTCCTCTAAAATCAGACGAAATAAGAAATCCGATTTACTCACCTGTTATCAGGAGAGACCTCAGTGCTGCATCTTTCAGCCCAGTACTGATCCTGAAAAGTAATTTTAACCGTACTTACCAGTAACTTGAATTTCCTTCCATAGGATATCATTGTCTGCTTTTTGCTGAAAAAGTTTCTGTCGATTTTTGAAACATACAAATATTCCTATAAAATCAGCCGAACTACGAATTCCGATTTACTCACCTGTTATCAGGAGAGACCTCAGTGCTGCATTTTTCAGCCCAGTACTGATCCTGAAAAGTAATTTTAACCGTACTTACCAGTAACTTATATTTCCTTCCATAGGAATCCATTGTCTGGTTTTCAGCAGAAAAGTTTCAAAGTGTTGATTTTCACAAACTACAAATATTCCTTAAAAATCGCCTGTATGACTTAAACGCATTCTTTCAACTGTTTACAGGAGATGCACCAGTGCTGGATCCAGGATCCACCACTGAGTAAGAAAAGTAACGATAACACTACTTACCTGCTAAGTGAATTTCCTCCCATAGGATAACATTGGTGATTCTATGTGAAAAAGTTTCTAAGTGTCAACTTTTAAAATACAATAATATTCCTTAAAAATCACTACTGTAACCAAAACGCTTTTACTCAACTGTTTACAGGAGATGTCCCAGGACTGAATCTAGGATCCAGTCCTGTGGTTAGAAAAGTAATCCATAAAGTAACTAATTGCATTTAACTAGAAATTCACATTGAGCTCAATGTTGCATTGTGTTTGAAATTGTGTTGCCCATTGCAACAACTGTAACTACTGTACTTAAAACTCTATTGCCTATTTGCAAAGTATTTAAACTAAAGTAATTCATTCTGAGAAAGTATATTTTGTAATGTAATGTATAATGTAATTACAATGTAATTTAATAAATAAAATATCTAAAAATAAATAGTTTTAAAAAATGTAGTAAATCAGTATCAAAAAAATAAATATAACAATTAATACATTTAAAAATTGTCATTTACAAAACCTTTGAAATTCACTGAAAAAACCATAGGTTTTAGGGGCGTTATAGTTAGAAATTACCATTTAATAAACCTTTTAAATTCACTGAAAAAACCATAGGTTTCAGGCACGTTATAGTTAGAAATTAGCATTTAAAAAACCTTTGAAATTCACTGAAAAAACCATAGGTTTCAGACACGTTATAGTTAGAAATTAGCATTTAAAAAACCTTTGAAATTCACTGAAAAAACCATAGGTTTCAGGCACGTTATAGTTAGAAATTAGCATTTAAAAAACCTTTGAAATTCACTGAAAAAACCATAGGTTTCAGACACGTTATAATTAGAAATTAGCATTTAAAAAACCTTTGAAATTCACTGAAAAAACCATAGGTTTTAGGGACAGTTATAGTTAGTTGGACATTTCACTCGTACAAAACCATAGAAATTCCCCCGTTATAGTTAGTTCAGCTAACTATAACTCGCGCCCCGCAATGCACTGCTGATGACGTCACATATTACATCACTCATGACATGGTCAGTGACATCACTGATGACATCACTGATGACATCACTGATGACATCATCCACGTGATAATCTGATGCACCTCCTCACACCCTAATATAACCTTTGATACACCCACTCTAAATTACAGACTGCCATTCGCAAAACCATAGACACTCCAAAACCAATAACTACATACCCACTCACTGATTCTTAGGTCTACACACACATCCACTCACTCACCCGTACAGTCACTCATACTTATGGTCACTCAGTATAGGACTATCATATGCACTCATACTCCTATATAGACACTCAAACACCGCCACTCATCCATAGAGGTACTCACACACCTAGTCAGTCATGCAAATAATTAAACACACTGCCATTTACTAACCTATACAGTTATACACACACCAGCTCACTTACTCATACAAATACTAGCACATTCTTACGCTCTTATACAATCACTGATACAAGCACACACTCATCCATACAGTCACTCTCACAATCACACACTCTCGCTTATAGCTATTTATATACTCCAACACACATATATACTGCCTTTCACATATGTAGTTACTCACACATGTACCACTGGGACATACATTCACTCACTAACACACTCTTACACACACTTACCCACCCATACAGTCTATCACAGATGCACTCTTGAAACCATCCACCCAGTGAATCACCCACTCACACATCTATGCACAGAGTCGCACACACCCCACCCACACAAACACTCAGGCACGCATACAGATACTCAGACAACCAATCAATAACTCATATAGACACTCATGTAGCTATTCACAAACCCATGCAGCCACTTACACAGCAACAGACAGACAGTTACAGACATTCACCCAGTTTAGTCACTAACCCTTGCATTCAGTAAGATACGTTTAATCACTCACTTATAGAGTCAGTCACGCACCTACTAAATCCTTCATCCACACACTTATACACCCACTCATTCTTCAATACACCTTTCCCTATATATTAAAAATATTTAAACTTTACAGAAACACAGTCACTGGATGATGTCATCAGTGATGTCATTTGAGATGTCATCAGTGATGTCATCAGTGATGTCACTGACCATGTCATGAGTGATGTAATATGTGACGTCATCAGCAGTGCATTGCGGGGCGCGAGTTATGGTTAGCTGAACTAACTATAACGGGGGAATTTCTATGGTTTTGTACGAGTGAAATGTCCAACTAACTATAACTGTCCCTAAAACCTATGGTTTTTTCAGTGAATTTCAAAGGTTTTTTAAATGCTCATTTCTAACTATAACGTGTCTGAAACCTATGGTTTTTTCAGTGAATATATATATATATATATATATATATATATACACATATTTATTATAGACCAAGGTTCCTGAGAGAGGATGATCACAGGAAGGCTCGCACTCCACAGGTAAGGTTTTTCAAAAGAAACTTTATTGGCAACGCATTTCACCCGATCCCGGGCTTCCTCACCGCCATACACAAAGAAAACATGGCGCCCTATCGCCTTTTTAAAAGAATTACACACAGGGTGGATGGTCATCATAGACATAGAAAAAATGTATGGAAAAATTATACATATATTTACTTATATATTTGATGGCCACTATCTGGCTCATTAATTTAACAAATGCATTTTGAGGCACTCAGTAGCAGGTCACATTTTAAATACTCTTTTTCAAAACGATCCCATCTCATTTACAAGCATTTGCACACATGCAATATTCTAATGGTCATGCCAAGTGGCTCTAGCCGCAAAACATTAGCCAAGTGGCACTATTTGCAAAGTGACAAAACTGCCAAGTGGCAGAAAAATTCACACTGTCTAAATTGTCACAAAGGTTTACTTCAAACCTGCCACAGAGTTAAACATGAGTAATCAAAGAGAACCAGAAACGGATAAGTGCAGTTTTCATTGATCCTGTCCACCCCATGGAACAATCCAATTTTATGACAGGCTAGTACCAAGTTAGCCAAACTGTAGAAGAAAAATTGCCATCACTAATCAAAGAATTCCAAAGGACCATAGCAAAAAAGTGAACATTGTTTCTCTATATTTCATTTGTGGAGAACAAAATAGCACAGATGTAAAGACATGAAGAGAAAGGGTGGTGGGGTGGGATGGGGGAATATACAGAAAAAATGGGTGGGGGCAAGGAAAAGCCAATAAAGTCACAGATGAGCTCTGAAAAATAGAATAAGTGTGGAAAATTAATGATGGAAAAAAGACAGGAAAGAGAGCTTCACTGAGATATTATAATTGCCATCCAGTTAATGCCATATCAGCCAATATGTACATAAAGTTCCTCGTCCTCATTGAAGCCTTTGCTCCCAAGCAGGAATATGTATTCTGACTCCAGCCGTCTCAGTTTTCTCTCCCTGTCTCTGCCATGGACATTCTGCGGAACACTGTCAATGCCAAAATAGGACAATAAATCAGCATTATGATCATGGAATTTCTCCCAGTGTCTCCCTACTGGATAATTGACATCACAATTTTTGATTGCACGATAATGCTCCAAGACCCTCTTTTTCACTGGGCAAATAGTGCTGCCCACATATTGATAACCACAAGGACTTTCCAGTACATACACCACATAATCATTCCCGCATGTTATGGATTTATTGATAGTCCTAGTTTGTCCAGTGGGTAGCGTGTATTTCCTTCTACTCTTGCTGCCATGACAGGCCTTGCAACGCCCACACTTGTGGAAACCTTCTGACTTTGTAGCCAACCCACTCTACTGACAGAATTTTTACCATAACTGTGAACCAGAAAGTCCTTAAGAGATTTAGATTTCCGAGGATATGTGGGCACGATTTTCCCTATCACAGGATCAGTTTTAATTGGATGCCAGTGTTTGTTAAGGATCTTTCTTACAGCATCCGATTCACTGTTGTATGTGGTTATAAAACTTACCCCTGAGGGATCTTTCTGCTCTTTGTTCTTCTGTACTAGGAGATGTTCTCTTGAGATTTTTCCTGCTTTACCATTAGCAGCATTGAGAATTTATAGGGGTAACCTCTTGATCTGAATCTCGTGATCATTCTGTCTTCCTCCTAACTGAAGCTCAGTGATGTGCTACAAGCTCGTTTGGCTCTAAGGAGCTCTCCATATGGAATGCTCCACTTCGAATTTTGTGGGTGATGGCTCCTGGCATGGAGGATGTTATTTCCTGCTGTCTCCTTGCGGTAGAGAGTGGTTTGTATACTACCCCCTATTTCTGAGACTGAGACATCCAAAAAATCCATCTGTGTCTTGTCTATTTTGTATGTAAAAGCAAGATTTAAAGAATTTCGAGAAATGTGTCTCAGGAATCCATGTAGTTCTAGCTCGGGACCTTCCCATATCATGAATAAATCATCTATGTATCTGGTCCAGAGGACAATTTGATTTGTCCACTTCTCATTCTCCTTAATCCATACATTCTTCTCCTCCCACCATCCCATAAACATACAGGCATAGCTTGGAGCAAAGCAACTCCCCATCGCAGTTCCGACCAATTGTCGATACCAAAGATCTCTAAATACAAAATAGTTATTCTGTAGGCAAAAACGTAACATCTCTAGCAATATTATGGAGTGGTCATACCTATGTAGTGGCTTATCTCTAAAGAAGTGTTTGCATGCCTCTATTCCCAAGTCATGGTTTATGCAGGTGTAAAGAGAGACCACATCCAAGGTGACAAAAATGTAGCTGGGTTGCCAAGGTATCCCCCTGATTTTGGCAATAAAATCAGTGCTATCCCTGCAGTTAGATGGCAATGCAAGTACATATGGGAGAAGATGAAAATCAAGAAAAACAGATGTTTGCTCAAGGAGACAAACACAAGGAGATGATGGACGGAGTGCTGAAACTTTTCAAACACTCACCCCCAGTCACAGATCTGGGTTGAATCCATCATCATTCTTTAGCTCACTTTGCCACCCCAGTTCAGACACAGCTATATGCAAATCAGTCTTGACCCTGTGCCTCATGGGAACAGTCCAGCCCGAACTGCCAAGCCATGTCTTCCCTGGACCGGAAACAAGCATCCTGGGACCGGTTTCGGGCTAACAGCCCTCATCAGCCAGGCTAGCTTGAATCCAGTGGCAAAGTGAGCAAGGGACCCACGTCTGGGCATACCCTGCCAACTTAGGGCGAACAAAGCAAACACAAGGAGATGATGGACGGAGTGCTGAAACTTTTCAAACACTCACCCCCAGTCACAGATCTGGGTTGAATCCATCATCATTCTTTAGCTCACTTTGCCACCCCAGTTCAGACACAGCTATATGCAAATCAGTCTTGACCCTGTGCCTCATGGGAACAGTCCAGCCCGAACTGCCAAGCCATATCTTCCCTGGACCGGAAACAAGCATCCTGGGACCGGTTTCGGGCTAACAGCCCTCATCAGCCAGGCTAGCTTGAATCCAGTGGCAAAGTGAGCAAGGGACCCACGTCTGGGCATACCCTGCCAAATTAGGGCAAACAAAGCAAACACAAGGAGATGATGGACGGAGTGCTGAAACTTTTCAAACACTCACACCCAGTCACAGATCTGGGTTGAATCCATCATCATTCTTTAGCTCACTTTGCCACCCCAGTTCAGACACAGCTATATGCAAATCAGTCTTGACCCTGTGCCTCATGGGAACAGTCCCTCCCGAACTGCCAAGCCATGTCTTCCCTGGACCGGAAACAAGCATCCTGGGACCGGTTTCGGGCTAACAGCCCTCATCAGCCAGGCTAGCTTGAATCCAGTGGCAAAGTGAGCAAGGGACCCACGTCTGGGCATACCCTGCCAACAAAGGGCGAACAAAGCAAACACAAGGAGATGATGGACGGAGTGCTGAAACTTTTCAAACACTCACCCCCAGTCACAGATCTGGGTTGAATCCATCATCATTCTTTAGCTCACTTTGCCACCCCAGTTCAGAGACAGCTATATGCAAATCAGTCTTTTACCTGTGCCTCATGGGAACAGTCCAGCCCGAACTGCCAAGCCATGTCTTCCCTGGACCGGAAACAAGCATCCTGGGACCGGTTTCGGGCTAACAGCCCTCATCAGCCAGGCTAGCTTGAATCCAGTGGCAAAGTGAGCAAGGGACCCACGTCTGGGCATACCCTGCCATCTTAGGGCGAACAAAGCAAACACAAGGAGATGATGGACGGAGTGCTGAAACTTTTCAAACACTCACCCCAGTCACATATCTGGGTTGAATCCATCATCATTCTTTAGCTCACTTTGCCACCCCAGTTCAGACACAGCTATATGCAAATCAGTCTTGACCCTGTGCCTCATGGGAACAGTCCAGCCCGAACTGCCAAGCCATGTCTTCCCTGGACCGGAAACAAGCATCCTGGGACCGGTTTCGGGCTAACAGCCCTCATCAGCCAGGCTAGCTTGAATCCAGTGGCAAAGTGAGCAAGGGACCCATGTCTGGGCATACCCTGCCAACTTAGGGCAAACAAAGCAAACACAAGGAGATGATGGACGGAGTGCTGAAACTTTTCAAACACTCACCCCCAGTCACAGATCTGGGTTGAATCCATCATCATTCTTAGGCTCACTTTGCCACCCCAGTTCAGACACAGCTATATGCAAATCAGTCTTGACCCTGTGCCTCATGGGAACAGTCCAGCCCGAACTGCCAAGCCATGTCTTCCCTGGACAGGAAACAAGCATCCTGGGACCGGTTTCGGGCTAACAGCCCTCGTCAGCCAGGCTAGCTTGAATCCAGTGGCAAAGTGAGCAAGGGACCCACGTCTGGGCATACCCTGCCAACTTAGGGCGAACAAAGCAAACACAAGGAGATGATGGACGGAGTGCTGAAACTTTTCAAACACTCACCCCCAGTCACAGATCTGGGTTGAATCCATCATCATTCTTTAGCTCACTTTGCCACCCCAGTTCAGACACAGCTCAAGGAGACTGCCATTAGATGAGATTATCGGTTTCCCTGGTGGGTCTGTTCTGTTTTTATGTACCTTTGGAAGCATATAGAAACATGGGGCAACGGGTTGTTTGACTAAAAGGAAACAGTATTCATCCTCACTGAGTAGCCCCCTCTCTCTCCACCCCCACAGTTGGTCATGATAATTCTTGATCGCTACACAGTAAGCCTGGTACGTGCTTTTCTTATAGCTGGTGGAATGGAGTTGTCTATGTGCTTCTTTTAGATATTTGTTAACATCCCAAAGGACTACATTTCCTCCCTTATCAGAGGGCTTGATGATAATACTCTGGTCTTGAGAAAGGGATATAAGGGCTTTCCTCTGACCACTGCTTAAATTGGAGGCAAACTGGTTGGCTGAGTTTTTCCATAAATTCATGAGACCACGATTTACCACCTCATGAACGGAGTCTAGTAAATCGTGTGGCACACTTGGGTTGAACAGCGATTTAGGTTTGAAAATGCTGCTATATGTGTGACCCAAATCTAGATCTAAGGCAGTAAGGACATCCCTCTCAGAGGTCCCCCCACAGCTGGATTTGTCCTGTAGTTCAACTAGGGCCATCAGTCCTGGGATATCACCCAGGTTGAGTGTATCAAAAGTTGTATCACAAACCGGGGCTGCTGCAGACACAGTAATCTTTTTACTTCACTGAATAAACATTTTTTTGAGTTTCAGATTACGTACACAAAGGAAAATGTCAATGCATGTCTTGCAATAGTCCAGGTTAGGGGTGGGACAGAAAGAAAGACCCAATCCCAATGATGAATGTTCATCTGGGGTCAGTTCATGGGATGTGAGATTGACAATTGTTAGAAGGTTCTCACCCATTACCGCTTCTTTGCTTGCCTCGTGTTTCTCCCATGTGGCACACTTTATTTTTGTGAATCCTCCTCTTCTGGTTGTTTTCCTCTTCTGCTGCCTCCTCCTCTTCCTTTTGGTGGTCTCCCCCTGATGGTCTGGTTTGACTGTAAAAAACGGTATTCATCCATAGCTGTCAGGGATGGTATTTCTCTGGATGAACTGGATGCCTGGTCATCCGAGAAATATATGTCAGATCCCGACTCCGATGTAACTAGTTCCTGTTGTCTTACTATCCCAGCTTGTTTGAATTGCCTAATGGCTCCATCAAATTTCTTGGCAAAAGCTAAATTTGTCCGTTTGCATAATCCAATTTATCGCGTAAAAATGTGTGACTTTTTTTGGCCTTGATTTCCTCCTCATATTTCTCTAATCTTTTCTCCATCTGGGAAATTAAATTGGCTATTTCCTCTTTTTCAGGCTTGTTGTCCAGAATGTCTTTGAGATCAGCCATTTCCTTTGTTACTTGCTCCAACTCGATATTTGCATATTGAGATAGAAGGCCCATCATATTCTTACAAGTAGATGCCATTAGATGAGACCATTCTTCTAATAGTTTTGGATGTGGATTCTGATAGGTGGGTGTAATTAGGATTCTCAGTCCACGTGGCACCCTCCCCACCTCGATGTAGTTATCCAACGACATCACTTCCCAACATCTGTTTATCTCTTTTCTGAAAAGTCTCTCGTATTGGAGTAATAGCTGTTTAATGTTTTATCCGTATTCTGGGTCCCTTGCAACCCTCTTGCACTGTCTAAATATGGCTCTTTGTCCTGCTCATTGAATAAACAATGTGCTGCATCAGCTCTTTTTTGCTTGGACAAATTCATATTTATATCACAACGTAGTGGTAAAGGCAAAGTCTTTATCAATGAAAAACTTGTTTAACTGTGATAACCGATTTCATTCGGTAGAGAACCCCTGCCACCCTCGCTCACATTGACATACATAAAGCAAAGTAGCTAGTAAGCTGGAGAACGGGAAAACAGTCTCAGCATCAGGGAAGTCAGGTACGGGTTAAACTTCACTCACCCTCCGGCAAAAAGGCAGCTCAAACCGTATCCCTCCAAACTCCAAACGCTGGTCGCTTCTCGGCTCCGTTATTCAGACGATGTATATATATATATATATGTTCCAGCAATACAATAAAACGCGGCACACACCTTAGCAGTTGAAAGGCTTTAATTCAACAAAAGCTCTCCTCCTCCCTACGCGTTTCGAACTGCACGTTCTTGGTCACGGTAGTATTACACAAGTCCCTTTACTATTTTCTCTTTTATACTCGGTGTCCACGTTAGCCCTTTATGAGGCATTGTGGTTCCAGTAGATTACTCAATTCAATCAAACTTTATTACTTGCAATCTATGCACTACGGGAGATAACCGACACATTTAAAAATTGACTAATGTATCTGTTTACACTCTGGGCATTGTTTTGAATTATCGTAATTCATACCAACAGTGCCTTTCACTAAATTCATGGCTAAGTGCCCTTAAAATCTAATAGCTCTGAGACAAGTTTGTTTATTAATATATCTAAACTGCTCATTCATCATAATATTCTCAGAGTAAATATCCATATTAATATATTGCTTAGTGCATATACATTATTTGATCATACTTAGATTAAATCACCCTAGGTGCATAGAAACAAAGAAAACTACTACTAATGCCATACTAATAATTGTGTTTACATTTTTGCGGTATCATGGAATTTTACTATTTCATCAAGGATAGTATCTCATCATTTTTCAATTGATTAGTGTCCCAATTAAACAAATTCATCAGATGATGGGTCTTCTTCTACAGGTGCACATACATTTCTTCGTCCATGTTTAATCCTCCCGGGGTCTTTGTCTTGAACCGGATGATAAGTTTGGATTCCAAACGTCTTAATTTGAGCATTCGATTGCCTCCTCTCTCATGTTGTCGGACTGTTGCCAGACCTGAATATTTGAAATCTAGCCATGTTTTTCCAGGATGAGTGCTCATATGTTTGGCCGTAGCATATGAAGTATCATGGTTGACTGTGGCTCGTACATGCTCTAATATTCTTTTCTTAAGTGGGCAGATTGTACTGCCAATGTACCTCTTTCCACAGAAACACTCAATTAAATAGACAACATAAGATGTTTCACATGTGATTGTTTCCTTGATTTCTAGCGTGCCTCCTTTGGGATCTTTAATAGATTTAAGGTTCTGTCCAATTTTGCACGCTTTGCAATTCATGCATTTCACAAATCCCCTTTGTTTGATTTGTAGCCAAGATTCTTGTTTATTCATCCGGAAATGACTATTTACAAGTGAATCGGATAAAGACGGGGCTTTTCTAAATGACACTAGAGGATATTCCCCTACCAAATGGCCGATATCAGGATCTTTTTTTATTACGCTCCAATACTTGGTCAGGATTTGTCTAATTTGAAAACTTTCACGGCTATATGTCAAAATCAGGTGTGGTGCATCTTCTCTTGGTCCTGCTTGTTTTTTGTTCTGTTCTTTCCTGTTATCAATTAATGTCTCCGCCCTAGTTTTTGACCTCGCTTTATGTTCACCCTTCTGCACATCTCCATATTTGTATCCTCTTTGGAGGAAACGTTTTTTAGTTTCAACAAACTTGATTTCCATTTCTTTCAATTCAGAACAATTTCTCTTCATTCGAATAAATTCTCCGTATGGGATACTTTTCTTAAGAGACGAAGGATGAAAGCTCATTCCATGCAATAAACTGTTAGTTGCTGTCTTCTTCCTATGGACAGTTGTGTGGATTTCATTAAATTTGATATACACTTTAGTATCCAGGAAGTCTCTATGATCAAAAATGTGGGACTGCGATGGGAGTTTCCTTCTCTCCAAGCTATGCTAATCTCAAGATGGGATGGTGGGAGAGGAGCATAGCTTGGAGAGAGGAGAACGACCATCATACGTCCAAGATAGCCCTATGGCTTCGTTTTATTGATGACCTCTTCTTGTTATGGAGAGGTACCGAACTTGAATTTCTGGAATATCTAAAAGTCCTCAATGAGAACGAAGTGGGATTAAAATTTACACACAACATAAATAGCCAAGAGATTGACTTCCTGGATACTAAAGTGTATATCAAATTTAATGAAATCCACACAAAATTAAAATGAGGAAAGCGTATAAATTCAGAAGGGATAGAGATGATTACGCTAACGGGCAAATCTTTACTTTTGCCCGAAAATATGATTCAATGAGACAATGAAACAGCCAATGCCAGCAAACGGATGCAGGTTCCCAACCAAACAGACAGAAATCAACAGCAGGTTGAGATGACATCAGCATCCGATCTAAGTTCGGCGCTAGAAAGCAAATCCGATACAGAGGCCATAAGGAAAAGGCCCGACCAAAGCGCCACAAGATTGACATTGGGGGAAGAGTTGGACCTTTTAAGAAGAAGCAGAAGGGAAACGCTGCGGCCGAGGAACGCTGGGCCGCCAAAAACAGGAATACCCAGAGAAGAAGGGAGAGAAGGCAGGCCTGTAGAAGGCGCAGGAACCAAGAAATGGGGGCGAGGACAGGGGAAACGCAAGTAGAAGGAATCCTACATCCCCCCTCTAACCCATCTAACCCCAACAATGCCAACACAATTATCAATCTAGCAGGCATCAATTTGAATATAGCTGGGCAGCAGCTTTTGTCGTTGGGATTGTCGTACTGCCCGGAATCAAATTTTAATTACACCCAGACCAGGGCAGACATATACAAATTCATTAGGAAATTAAAGTTGAAAAAATATCATCAATTGCCAACCAATCCCAGGCAAATAGAAAACATCATGCTATCCAACATTACCTCAGACCTCCCTAATCTAACAGTGGCAGATTATGGGCTATTACGAGACCTACATGAATTGGAACAAGATTATGGAACTTCAGCCAATAGGAATAATGATCAAACGCATCAGAGTGGCTGTCAAGTTGTGGAGTCACCAATACCGGAAACTTGTGCAAAACCAGTAACCCCTTCAAAACTAAATCCAAATTTATGCCTCGAGATGCCCTAGATATATTCAATGAGCAAGTGGTGGCGCAGGTTAAAAAACTCAATATCGACATAAATGGAGCCAAGATGAAAATCACTAACCAGGAAAGAAAATATTATCAACTTATCGATAAACTCAAGAAGGAGAAAAAAGTGGTGGTTAGGAACTCAGACAAGGGCGGGAACATTGTTTTATGGCCTTTGGAAGATTATATGGAGGAGGCATTCAGTCAACTCAACAATCAGGAATGCTATAGAAAGAGTTCGCCACAAAAGTTCAAAAAGACGCAGGATCTATTCTTTGCAAAATTGTTAGCATGGAAAAGTCTGGGCCTTCTCAATATGGAAGAATACAAATATCTGAAGAAGGAACATCCCATCATCCCGGTGATCTACTTTGTTCCAAAAGTGCACAAGGACATGCATAGACCACCTGGCAGGCCCATCATTGCTGCATGTGATGGGCCTTTTGAAAATATGTCAAGATATTTAGATTTCTTTTTGCCAGAATATGTTAAGAATTTAAGGTCCTATGTGCAGGACACATGTGACTTCCTTCGAAAGATTAGAGATATACAATGGAAGCCTGCATACCTCTTAATAGCCCTGGATGTCTCTTCATTGTATACATGTATTAGAAACCAGGATGGTATCAGGGCTGTGGAATATTTTCTGGCTAATAGACCTCTGAAGTATGCTCAACATAACAAAATGTTAATTAGCATGCTGCTCTTTTGCTTGGAATATAATTTGTTTTTATTTAAGAATCAAATGTACCAGCAAATTCAAGGGGTGGCGATGGGGGCCAGCTTCTCCCCCAGCTATGCCTGTTTATTTATGGGGTGGTGGGAGGAGCTGGTCCTCAAAAAGCAATTTGAGCATATTTTCAACTCTAGGGTAATTGCCTGGTTGAGATTCATCGACGACTTATTTATTGTGTGGCATGGTAATGAGCAGAGTGCAGAGGATTTTATTGCTCAAATCAATATCAATGATGCCAATATAAAATTCACATCAGACATAGCAAGGAACAAGTGACGTTCTTAGACGTGCAGGTCCAAATTGTTGACAACCGCTTGACTACATCACTGTATCGCAAATCAACAGCAGGCAATACAGTGTTGCGCGCATCTAGTGCTCATCCCCCCCATCTCATTAATAGTATCCCATATGGGGAAATGCTACGTATTAGACGGATATGTAGTGATGAGGATGACACTAGGTCCAAGCAACTGG
Organism: Calotriton arnoldi; assembly: GCA_963921515.1. NCBI lineage: Eukaryota > Metazoa > Chordata > Amphibia > Caudata > Salamandridae > Calotriton > Calotriton arnoldi. The sequence goes on along the minus strand of CAWUFW010006846.1, from coordinate 400,769 downwards.
AAAGTCGGGCACGCTTTCTGGCCAGAGGGTATAGAACGGAGACAATAGATGCTGCCATTACCCGGTCCAAAAAGCGAGCCAGAGAAGATTTGTTGCAATACAGTGTCAAATCTCGGGGTGCAATAAGTGGAGCACTGGAGGAGGCCAATGAACCAGCTAAACTTATCTTATCGTACTCTAGGCAGGAAAAACAACTTAGGGCCATTATAAGGCGCAACTGGCCTATAATTTTGGAAGACCCCACAATAGGCAAACTTTTACCAACTAAACCAGCCATTACGTACAGAAAAACTACGACCATGGGTAATGTGCTGGTCAAAAGTAGCCCAGAAGACCAGGATAGGGCAAGCTGGCTGTCAGCTAGAAAGGGTTTTTACAAATGCTCTAGCTGTAAAGCCTGCCATTATGGCGTAAATAAAACTTTGTATCAAACTGCATTCAACAATAAAATACAGGCTATTAAACAGCATTTAACCTGTAAATCTGAGTATGTGGTATATATACTTGAATGCAGCTGCAAACTTAAATACATTGGCAGTACAAAGTTAGCTGTGCATAAGAGAATACTTCAGAACACAAGGGCCATAACCAATAATGATGCAAGTTACCCGGTGGCAAGACATTTTAAGGAGTGTCATAATAGTGACCTTAAGCATCTTAAGTACTATGTTATAGATGCGATACCACCACAGAAAAGAGGAGGTAACTGGGAAGCAAAGCTGAGACGCCTAGAGACTAACTATATACTAGAATTCGATACCAAGCAGCCAGGTGGCCTGAATACGATTGAGGACCTGTACACTTATCTATGATCAATAGAGTCAATATTGGTTTTAATTAATTGCTGTATCACCCTAGCCTCAAGCAATATGTTAGTTTTAGGTCTTGTCAAGGAGGCAAATACTTTCGTTTTTTGAAATGGTGTACCATCATGTTTGTAAATCCATGTTTGGCAGTTCCAAGAGTCTCTTTTATATGGAATATAAGAAATCTTTTAAATCTTAGGATTTTATATATGTATATATTTATTCATTTTAGATAGTTGCCTTGTATTTACATATTTATATGGATATTTATTTACTTATGTATCTATGAATATAGGAGGGAATGTTCTGCAAATGATATATTTACAAATAGAACCTTGAACCTGTTCCACGATTATGGCACTCCAATCATACCAATTGGACAGAATCGGAACACTATGTTAACATGGATGCTGCCCAATGTATGGAGAATATTTAGGACACCCACCCCCCCTGTTTGTCCCCCTCCCCTTCCCTCTCTCTTACTTGTTGCACTTTGTATTTTAATACTGCCAGAGCATTTTGTAACATTTTGTTCAATATATAATGCTGTAGGTAGTAAGGAGCATTGAGCACTTAGCACTTTAGGATTATTATGCACTTTAGGGAATCAATAAGCACTTCGTCACTTTTTCTAGTATTTGCTAATTTGCACATTTGAATTAATAGTTCCCAAATAGGACTGGGTTCTGGCAAGTAAACCTACCATTAGTATTTACACTATGTAAATTGCAGGTGGTCAGAATCATATAAACACTGTGACTGGCCCAATTAGAGACAAAGACAGAGAAATACAATGTAAACAGTGATGATATATTTAAATGTATGGATGTATGCACAATAGGATGGGGTAAACCATAGGTACATGGGAATAGCAAACGGAAAAGTATATAAGGCATTAAAGCCACTAAGCGTTGTAGGTAGTACACCAAGTATTAAGTTACACAACACGAAACCATAGTAGTGAATGACAAATCGTATAATTACTTGATGTGTACGGATAGGGATATATGCATATATCTCTGGTAAAGTGCATTGATGCAGTTATGTCATACTATGTGGAAGTATGTTGTCTATGTCTATCATTTGGTTTGCAAGTACTGGCACTTTAAATAGGGTGAGCCATTTTCGTAGCGTTGTCATGTGATCAAGACCGGTCACCGGCCGAAACGCGTCATGGCGGATTTGATGTGAGAAAATAAACAAAATTGCACGAAAGTTGGGTCTATGCTCGTTTTTTTTCTCCACGGAGGAGATCGTAGCAGATGAGGACTCTCGATATATATATATTATCTACTGGCGGTCGCCAGTAGATAGTTATAGTTAGGACCTAGTTTCCATAGGAAACTCGTTTTTTGTTTTCTCAATATCTTTGGCGCCGGTTGATGAATCTTCGCAAAATTTTTAAAACTCGTAGCCCGCTCCGGTCAGCTCCTGTCTTGAAAGTTTCGGGGTGATTCGGCAAGCGGGGGCCGAGAAAAAAGGGGGGTCCCTAAACATGTTTTCTCCATGTTAATTCCCATAGGAAACTTTAGACAAGGCTACAGCTGGAACTGCTGAACGGAATTACACCAAATTTGGCAAAAAGGTAGCCCTTGTTTCAGAAAGAGACCTTTTTTCTTCAAATGGAGTAAATCCGTTCAGTAGTTCCTGAGAAATTCAAAAAATAGAGGTCGGAAAATCAATTTCCCATAGGAAACTTTAGACACGGTTACAGCTGAAACTGCTGAACGGAATTACACCAAATTTGGCAAAAAGGTAGCCCTTGGTTCAGAAAGAGACCTTTTTTTTAAATGGAGTAAATCCGTTCAGTAGTTGCTGAGAAATTCAAAAAATTAAAGTTTCGATATATAGAGGCGCAGTGGATCCGCGCACCCTACCCGACCACGTGCTTTATTCTAATTGGCTGTCAACACTCCAAACCAGGAAATGTTGGCAGCCATCTTGTGTCTCGGTAGATCCGAGGCACAAGAGAACAGGGGAAACAAAGGTGAAAAAAAAGAAAAGGGGGCAGGGTAGAAACACCCTGACCCCCTAGGCCTGCTCAGGGGGTCCCACAAGGACCCCCAGGGCCCAAAAAAGCATTTTTTTAAAAAAGAAAATCGGCCGAATTCGCGCTGGGTGCGCAAATCCAGCCGAGAAAATAAAAAAAACGAAGCGCGGGCTCCCACGCTTCGTAGTATTGAAGTCCCCGGGTGGGCCAGGTCCCGGGAGCAGTGAAAAGAATGTGTGGGGGGGGCTCCAATTCCCCCCACACTTCCCCGGGGACCACCACCTCCCCGGGGCTTGATTAAATAGTTGCGGGGGCACGCAGCCCCCCCAGCCCCGGGGACCGCCACCCCCCGGGGCTAATTTTAAAAGGCCCCCCAAGCCCCACGGACTGCCACCCCCGGGGCTTTTATTCATTATTTGCGGGGGGCACATGGCCCCCCGCTGCTCCGGGGACTGCCACCCCCCGGGGCTTTTAAAATAAATAATTAAACCTGTGTGGGGGGCTCAAGCCCCCACACACGCCCTGGGGACCGCCACCTCCCCGGGGCACTAAAATGCAAATTTGGGGGTCCGTTACGGACCCCCGAGCCCAGGGGACCACCACCTCTCCGGGGCTGTGCTTTGGATGGGAGGGGGGCCGCGCGGCCCCCCTCCTGGAGCCAGTGATGGCCCTGGGGACCGCCACCCCCCCAGGGCTGGCTCCTGCAGTGTCCCGGGGTGCCCACCCCCGGGACACTGCTGCTTGCTATGGCAGGGCGGGAGCCTCGCGGCTCCCGCCCTGTCATAGCAAACTGTGACATAGCAAACTGTGGTTTGGATTTTGGAAGAGAGAGCAGAAAACCTGCTCTCTCTTCCAAAATCCAAACCAGATTGCTTTTCCACACGGGGAGCTGCATGTCAGCAGCTCCCCATGTGGCTCCCACAGGAGGCGGGGAGCCGGCTGGGACCGTGGGGGCATTGGGGCTCCCCCCACGGTCCCCAGCGAGAGGCCAGGCCCCGGGGGATGGGGTCCCCGGGGCAAGGAGTGGCCCGGGAGGGGGGCCATGCGGCCCCCCTCCCCAATAATAATTTTTTTAAATAAATCACGCAGAGGCCGGCCCCGGGGGATGGGGTCCCCGGGGCCGGAATTGGCCACGGGAGGGGGGCCCACGGGGCCCCCTTCCCGTTAATATTTTTTTTTTTAAATGGGGTTCAGGCCCTGGGGGATGGGGTCCCCAGGGCCCAAAAAAAGTAAAAAGAAGGGGAGCCACACAGCACCCCTTCCAAAAAAAATAATTTAAAAAAACACGCGATCGTGCTGGAGGCCCCGCCCCCTCCCAGCAACACTCTGCAAACGCGCCCTGTGGCGCGTTTTAAGTTGGGGAATTAACTCCCCTTCAATACTGGGGGTCCCTGGGGGCCAACTAGCCCACCAGGTACCTCCAGTAAGCGCCACAGGGCTGCGTTGCAGAGAGGTGGTCCAGGCCACGCCCCTTTGTACACCTCTCTGCAACGCAGCTCTGTGGCGCTTACTGGAGGTACCTGGTGGGCTAGTTGGACTCCAGGGACCCTCAGGATTCAAGGGGACTTAATCCCCCAACTTAAAACGCACCACGGGTGCGTTTGTACAGTGGTGAAGGGAGGGGGTGGGGCCTAAGGTGACATATGTGCAAACACGCCCTGTGACGCGTTTTAAGTTGGGGAATTAATTCCCCTTCAATCCTGAGGGTCCCTGGGGGCCAACTAGCCCACCAGGTACCTCCAGTAAGCGCCACAGGCCTGCATTGCAGAGAGGTGGTCCAGGCCATGCCCCTTTTTACACCTCTCTGCAACGCAGCTCTGTGGCGCTTACTGGAGGTACCTCGTGGGCTAGTTGGACCCCAGGGACCCTCAGGATTCAAGGGGACTTTATCCCCCAACTTAAAACGCGCCACGGGGCGCGTTTGCACAGTGGTGAAGGGAGGGGGCGGGGCCTGAGGTGATATGTGTGCAAACACTCCCTGTGGCGCATTTTAAGTTGGGGAATTAATTCCCCTTCAATCCTGAGGGCCCCTGGGAGCCAACTAGCCCACCAGGTGCCTCCAGTATGCGCCACAGGCCTGCGTTGCAGAGAGGTGGTCCAAGCCATGCCCCTTTTTACACCTCTCTGCAACGCAGCTCTGTGGCGCTTACTGGAGGTACCTTGTGGGCTAGTTGGACCCCAGGGACCCTCAGGATTCAAGGGGACTTTATCCCCCAACTTAAAACGCGCCACGGGGCGCGTTTGCACAGTGGTGAAGGGAGGGGGCGGGACCTGAGGTGACATGTGTGCAAACATGCCCTATGGCGCGTTTTATGTTGGTGAATTAATTCCCCTTCAATCCTGAGGGTCCCTGGGGGCCAACTAGCCCAACAGGTACCTCCAGTAAGCGCCACAGCGCTGCGTTGCAGAGAGGTGGTCCAGGCCACGCCCCTTTTTACACCTCTCTGCAACGCACCTCTGTGGCGCTTACTGGAGGTACCTGGTGGGCTAGTTGGACCCCAGGGAACCTCAGGATTCAAGGGGACTTTATCCCGCAACTTAAAATGCGCCACGGGGCGTGTTTGCACAGTGGTGAGGGGAGGGGGCGGGTCCTGAGGTGACATGTGTGCAAACACGCCCTGTGGCGCCTTTTAAGTTGGGGAATTAATTCCATTTCAATCCTGAGGGCCCCTGGGGGCCAACTAGCCCACCAGGTGCTTCCAGTAAGCGCCACTGCGCTGCGTTGCAGAGAGGTGGTCCAGGTCACGCCCCTTTTTACACCTCGCTGCTATGGAGCACTGTGGCGCTTACTGGAGGTGGGCTAGTTGGACCCCAGGGACCCTCAGGATTGAAATGGAATTAATTCCCCAACTTAAAAGGCGCCACAGGGCGTGTTTGCACACATGTCACCTCAGGACCCGCCCCCTCCCCTCACCACTGTGCAAACACGCCCCGTGGCGCATTTTAAGTTGCGGGATAAAGTCCCCTTGAATCCTGAGGTTCCCTGGGGTCCAACTAGCCCACCAGGTACCTCCAGTAAGCGCCACAGAGGTGCGTTGCAGAGAGGTGTAAAAAGGGGGCATGGCCTTTGTCTACCTCTCACCAATCCCACTGTGTGGGGCTTACTGGAGGTAAAAGGTAGGCTAGTTGGCCCCTAAAGGACCCCCAGCAGTGAAGGGTACTTCAATCCCCATCCAAGAGCGCGCCAGGGAGCGTGTTTGTAGAGTGGTGGGCAAAGTGGGCGTGGCCTGGTACGAGTACTTACCAGTGCTGCTGTGTGGGACTGACTGGAGGTAATAGTTTGGGAAGTTGGCCCCCAAGGATGTCCTTGGGGGCCAACTACCCCTCTTGTTACCTCCAGTAAGTCCCACACAGTGGGATTGCTAAGACGTCTTCGGAGGCCATGGCCCCCTTTCTCTACCACTCTGCAAACATGCTCGTGGCAGACTACGGGATGGGGGATGAAGTCCAATTTAGTCCTGAGGGAGTTTGGGGGCCAAGAATACCTCCTGGTACCTCCTGTACCAGGAGGGATTCCTGAGCGTTGGTTGGACGCCCAGCACCATTTCTCCACCACTCTGCGAACGCGACTACTAGTTAAAGTAGCATATTTCTGCACCTCTGACTTAGAGGTAGTTTTAATCCCCCTGCCCTATTATGTACTAGGGCCTTACAGAGGAGGTCATGCTAATCACAGGGGTACCCCAATGCATAGTGTTCCCTAGTGTATGTAGGTGTTTTCACTGTATTCTAAGTGTCTTTTAGAATAGCACTGGCTCTAGGCCTGGTTAGTCAGAGTCAGTTACCACCAGTACCCGTCTGAAAAAGTTGTGGGCACAGGATAATTTTGCAACAAGGCCTCTTTCTGCTCCTCTGTTGGTTCTTTCTGCACATGTCTTGCTTCTTCCTGCACTTTTCTTCATCTTTGTGGACTTCTGTTTCTTCTTTCTGCATTTCTTTTGCTTCTTTCTGTGCGTTTTTTCTTCTTTCTTCACATGTCCTAACTCTGTAGACATAGTTAGAAACTAGCATTTAAAAAACCTTTGAAATTAACTTAAAAAACCATAGGTTTCAGGCACGTTATAGTTAGAAATTAGCATTTAAAAAACCTTTGAAATTCACTGAAAAAACCATAGGTTTCAGGCACGTTATAGTTAGAAATTAGCATTTAAAAAACCTTAGAAATTCACAATAAAAAACATAGGTTTCAGGGCGTTATAGTTAGTTGGACATTTCACTCGTACAAAACCAGAGAAATTCCCCGTTATAGTTAGTTCACCTAACTAGAACTCGCGCCCCGCAATGCACTGCTGATGACGTCACATATTACATCACTCATGACATGGTCAGTGACATCACTGAAGACATCATCCATGTGATAATTTGATGCATCTTCTCACACCCTAATATAACCTTTGATACACCCACTCTAAATTACAGACAGCCATTCTCAAAACCATAGACACTCCAACACCAATAACTACATACCTACTCACTGATTCTTAGGTTTACACACACATCCACTCACTCATCCGTACAGTCACTCAATCAATCAATCAATCACATGACTTTATTCGGCATAAAAAAATACCATAAAAGTACAGATAAAATACATCAAAGTTAAAAACTAGTCCAGTAATCTAAAAATTTCCATAAAACATAATCAATACATCAGTGATTAGGATACGCATCCCCTTGCACAATTCCCTCGTAATACCAAAAATGAATTACATCACTGGTGGGTGTAAGCACCCCCCAAGCCCTTTGTTGCCCTTAGCCTGAATGCTGCCCTTAAAAAATTTACAGTACAAAATAGAGTCAAAGCATCTGGGGATAACTTTAAAAACAACAAAGCTACCCTCGCCTGTTTAAATCTAGCTTTCTTTAAAATTCTCTTTAAAAAAAGGATCCTAGGTTGTGAATAAAAGGGACATAGTAAAACCAGATGAAGGGTATCCTGCGGAGACCGTAGGTCGCAGCCGCATGGTCCCTTCATCTCTATAGACGGTGTATATCCCGCCGGGTCAGCTAATACATGATGCAGGAGATTCAGCCTAAAACGTGTCATTAGGAATCTATCATGGGCATTATAAAAATAAGACAAATAAGGTTCAATGCCCACAGATGTTTTAGTTAGAAGATATTCTCTTACAGACTGCTTAATCAGCTCCCTGTCGTCCCTGAGTGTTATGGTATGCTTAAAAACCGATCCTTAACCATAGCCTTGTCCTTCATAGATATTTTAGAAGGGTTAATAAAAAGATCTGCACATCCTATTCCCTCCAGGGTCTCCTTCACATATTTTAACCATGGGATTTTAAGCCCCCGATCACGGACGAGGCAATCTGCTATAATCTGCCTGCAGAAAGCCGCCTCCTCGCTTGCCCAAATTTTGACCCAGCAGACTAGGGGTCTAACTCCCAGCCTGTCCGTAATATAGCCAACACCAAGTTCCTCATGGACAATGTGGGATGATGTACTCTGGGGCACTTTAAGCAAACGCTGCAAGTATTTATTTTCCTCAACTTGTATTTACTTTGCATTAATAAATCCCCATACCTCACTTCCATACATAACCTTAGCACAACACATGGAGCTATATAATCTCAAAATTTGCTCAGGTGACCACCGCCCTAACCTAAGTGCAAAATTCATGATCGACCCAGCGCAACTAGTTAAGTTACGACATTTCTCTTCCATTACATTTTTAAAATTCAGACGGTCATCAAATAAAATCCCCAGGTACGAAAAAGAATGCACCTTTCCCAGGCGATGTAATCCAATAGTATAATTGTACATTTTACTTGGTTTTTTACCCACTCTAAATTACAGACTGCCATTCTCAAAACCATAGACACTCCAACACCAATAACTACATACCCACTCACTGATTCTTATGTTTACACACACATCCACTCACTCATCCGTACAGTCACTCATACTTATGGTCACTCAGTACAGGACTATCATATGCACTCATACACCTATATAGACACTCACACACTGCCACTCATCCATAGAGGTACTCACACACCTAGTCAGTCATGCAAATAATTATTCACACTGCCATTTACTCACCTATACAGTTATACACACACCAGCTCACTTACTCATACAAATACTAGCACATTCTTACGCTCTTATACAATCACTGATACAAGCACACACTCATCCATACAGCCACTCTCACAATCACACACTCTCACTTATAGCCATTTATATACTCCAACACACATATATACTGCCTTTCACATATGTAGTTACTCACACATGTACCACTGAGAAATACATTCACTCACTAACACACCCATACACACACTCACCCACCCATACAGTCCATCACAGATGCACTCTTGAAACCATGCACCCAGTGAATCACCCACTCACACATCTATACACAGAGTCACACACACCCCACCCACACAAACACTCAGGCACCCATACAGATACTCAGACAACCAATCAATAACCCATATAGACACTCATGTAGCTATTCACAAACCCATGCAGCCGCTTACACACCAACAGACAGATGGATACAGACATTCACACAGTTTAGTCACTAACCCATGCATTCAGTAAGATACGTTTAATCACTCACTTATAGAGTCAGTCACGCACCTACTAAATCATCCATTCAGACACTTATACACCCACTCATTCTTCAATAAGCCTTTCCCTATATATATTAAACATATTTAAACTTTACAGAAACACACAGTCACTGGATGATGTCATCAGTGATGTCATCAGTGATGTCATTTGAGATGTCATCAGTGATGTCATCAGTGATGTCACTGACCATGTCATGAGTGATGTAATATGTGACGTCATCAGCAGTGCATTGCGGGGCGCGAGTTCTAGTTAGGTGAACTAACTATAACGGGGGAATTTCTCTGGTTTTGTACGAGTGAAATGTCCAACTAACTATAACGCCCCTGAAACCTATGGTTTTTTCAGTGAATATATATATATATATATATATATATATATATATATATATATATAGTGGTGGTAGCCACTCTGTAGTTATGGTTTGTGTTACCAGAGATAGGAATTCCTCTGATTTTTGTCCCTTATTAAGTCTGCACCCGTTTGACAAATCTCCACAAAACTTTCCTCGTTGGACAGGGTGGTTGATGGAATGTTTGGTGGTGTTTCATCAAGGGGGTGCAAAGAAAAAAGGGGGTGTCCCAAAACAAGTTTGGACCCAATGCATTTTACACAGACTTTTTGTATTGGTCGTAGCACAAAAACGTCAACACAGATTACAATGAAAATTCACAGGGATGTAGATTACCCTTTTTTGATATGAAAACTAATATGGTTTAGTGGTTGTTAAGTTATAAGGTAAATAAAACTAATGATATCTGTGGTCATGGTAGTACTGCAGTAGTACTGAGGTACATAGCAATTACATCACAAAATATGAATGGCTACTGGGAGATAGTCCACAGTGAAAAGGCAGCCATCTATTAACACAGGTTTGGCTGCCTGCTGTATAGTACTATGGAAGATATAGATGGAGAGTTTGAAAATGTAGCATAAGTAGGCTTCAGAAAGCCTATATAAGGTAGTAGTAGGGATGTGCCATTGTATATGTGTATTTTTTTAAAGAAAACTACAAACTAATGATGAAGTACTGCGGTACAAGTAAAATGGAAAAAATATTATTTTACAATATTAAATTATATTGTACATAATATAGGGTGGCTCTTATAAGAGCCTTCGGTTATTTGGAAAAAAATAAACTTATTAGGTTTGAAAGGAAGGTATGGTTTCCATAGGTGGCAAAATAGACACCAACTCCACTCTACGCCACCCATCTGTACACCACTCCAGAGTACGCTATTCCACTGTATGCTACTCCACTCTATGCCACTCCACTCTATGCCACTTCACTTTACACCACTGTACTCTACCCCACTCCACTCTACCCAAATCCAGTGCACGTCACTCTACTGTATACTACTCCACTCTACCCCACTCCACTATATGCTTTTACAGTATATACCACTCCACTCTACCCAACTCCACTGCACACCACTGCACTGTACTCTGCTTAACAATACTGCACACCAATGAATGAAAGTCTATGCTCCCTCAGTCCACCATACTATACTCCACTCTATAGCATTCTACTGTACAACAATGTACTCCTGTTGATACCAGTCTACAGCACTCTAGTTTCATGTAAGGCACTGTACGACACTCTACTCCACTATACAACACTCTACGTAACTCCCTCTATGCCTCTCCACTAGGAAGGGTGATACATTTTGCTCTGCCGGTGGACTTTGTAGAGTTGTGCCCACTCTGCATTATGCTTGTAACAAGAAGTTCCAGCAAATCTCCGCTAACTACTGCATGGCAGAGTTTTTTCTTGCGCGCAGTTCCCCAAATTTAAGTTGGTGAGCACGAGTGAAAATTGGAGTCCCCTAGCATGATTTTTGGGTGGTAGGAAAGCACCCGGTGAGATTTTCTCAATATGGGCAGTAACCACCATTCGTGGTGAGAAAGATGCCGCTCAAGTAGAAAATGTACTCAAGTAGAAGCAAAGAAGCAGCACCTTCTGGTGCACCACATGGTGCAGTTTGCGTTGATTTTGCAGCATAGAACAAGCTCCTGGTGCTAAAAATTAATGCAATGTGCTGATTCTGCCTGCTCCGTGAGTTACACCCACCCCTACTCTCCACCATTCTTTCTCGACTCTATGACACACTTCTCCACTCTACACTACTGTACTACAGTACTCCACTCTACAGTACTCCACTCTATGCTACTCTATGCAATTAAACTCTATTCCACTCTATGCCACTCCACTCTACCACACTGTACCACACTCTACTCTACTCCACACTGATCCACTCTACAACCTTGTAATCTACTCAGTGGCACTCCAATGTACTTCACTCTACAACACTTTCCAAGACTGTACGACATGCCAGACCACTCCACTGTACGATACACCACTCCACTCTATGACACTTTACTCCACAGTATACTCCACTGTATACTATGCCGGGCCACTGTACTCTACTCCACACCATTCTACTCTATAAGATATGATGCATTCCTGTCCTCTGGCAGCACTGGAACACAATATGCAGTCTTGCACTAACATAGGCACCATTACGCCATGGAGCATGGGGGCCTGCGTTACAGGCACAATTGTTTTTGTGCAGGAAGGGACACCTCCTGCACATAAACAATCCTTAGAGGCATTTTACTCTTTCTAAGTGTGCAGCAGAATGCATAACAATTAGATAGAGGAAACAACAAGGAGAAATTTAAGGTATATTGACATATCACCCCTCAGGCCCTGTCACCAAATATAGACAAGCATTGCCAGAGTTAGTAGCAGACCTTAGCCTACAGAAGGCTAATTTCACACGACTGGGAGATCTAAATTATAGCTGTGAAAGTGTTAAGAACCTAATTCAAGATCTGGCAGCCATCCAGATGATTCCACTTGTGAGAAACCCTATCCAAAGATTGGGCATCAATTGGATCCCATATTTACTAATATTAGTGATATGACAACGGACGCTCCCATCCCAATATATTGGTCCTATCATCATATAGTGCCCTTCTCCCTCCACATAATCGGGCACAAATGTAAATCACCCCTTCCCAATAGGCAGAGTCGATCTTGGTCTAAACTCGACACAGCAAGGTGGGTAAGCTCACAATGGAAGGTGACATTGCAGAAAGGTACAGCAACTTTAAGGACTGGCTGCGAGGCTCCCTGGATATTCTGGTCTCCATGAAATTACAGGGGCCCTGTCACCCGGCAGGACACGCCCCTTGTTTCTCATCTGAACTCGCTGAATTAAAAGAGGAAGCTAAAAAGCTAGAAAGAGCTTGGAGAAAAACGTATGATGGCCCAGTAAGGTGTCATACAAGAAAGCTGTGAAAAGATACCAATATGCGATAAGAGAAGCGTGAGTCTCTTATTTCAGTGCTAAAATAGAAAATGACCCAAAGTCATCAAAAGAGTTACTGAAGTTGGTATACCCTCTAATTAAACCAGCCAAGAGCGAAACCTCCTTCAGAGAAATACTGCAATATGTTTTCATACTTTTTGTAGGAAAAGTGAATAATATTCTTCTCTCGCTACCCAAAGATGCTACTCTTAACATAACCTCTGCCACAGCAAACCCAGCTTAAAATAAACTGCTGACCCTCCTGTCGATCAACAATAAAGTCACTGAGAAGATTCCTATAACAATCATACCAGGGTCACCGCTTGACCCAGCCCACCTGATATACACAGGAAAGGAGGGAACACGATCCTGTCTAGATTGCCGGACATTTTTAAATATTCACTAGATAGCGGTACTGTTCCAGTGGTTAGACATATTCTGAAAAAGCCATTGGCTGATCCCCTTTGTGCGAAGAACTACTGACCCATCTCCCTCCTTCCATGGGTTAGCAAGCTTCTTGAGAATTAAGTTAATCACCTGCACTCTTTTTTGGAGGTACATGCCATCTTACACCCAACCCAAACAGGGTTTAGGCTTGGCAGCAGCTCAGAACTTGCTCTTCTAGCGACTCAGCAGCCATGATTCTGCTGGATCTGAGTGCAGCCTTTGACACCATATCACACCTTGTCTTAATTCAAAGGCTGGAAGAGATAGGAATTTGTGAGAGTCGCTCTTAAATGGCTCACTGCATTTCTTGAAGACAGGAGTTTTCAGGTACGTGAGGAATCTTTATTCTCAACAACCTACCACTAAAGTGCGGGGTGCCACAAGGCTCGCCCCTAAACCCCATGATTTTCAGCCTATACATACTTTAAACTGACAGAGATAGTGAGAGCACATGGTCTCGCATTGGTCTCCTATGCAAATGCCACAGATACTCATCTCACTCACCTCGGGTACCAACAAAACCTCCAGACAATTAAACGCCTGCCTGAAGCAGGTAACAAACTGGATGTCTGCCAGCTGCTTGAACCTGAATGGGGAAAAAACTGAAGTTTTAGTTGCAGGTAACAACTCCTCCCGCTGGATGGGACTCAACTGGCCTGATTGCCTCAGTCACCTTCCCTTCCCTTCTTCCGCAGTCAAGAGCCTCAGGTTTTGGCTAATAAAAGTCATTTGTATGAAGTACGACCTAGTACCGCCAGTCCCAATGCAGAAAGCACACCTGCATAAATGATAATCTTTCCATGAAGGTTCCGGCCAAGAAACTTGCTGCTTGCTACAGTTCACAAGGCTTGTGACAGACGGACCCTGGACACTGCTGATGCAACACACGACACGCTGTGGTGATGGCCGGCTGAGGGGAGTGTACGCCGAGCCCTTTGTCTCCCTGACGGGCTTGATACCGGCCCACACTGGGCAGAGGAGAGGTCTGCAAATGGGAGAAGAGGTCCGCAACCTGGTTCACAGTCCAGTGAGGCACGGCATCACAGTGCGGTTGAGTGAGCGCTTGAGTGCCAGACTGTGGCAAATGTTGTCAGCTGCCGCAGATAAGCATGCCCAGGCCCTCGTGAAAGCAGCCCAGTCAGGTCTGGATGCAGCTTGCGGGACAGCCTGGTGTGCTCCCGCTCGGACCCCATCCCCTCCCTGGACTCATTTTGCACGCAACTGGTCACCACTGCCTGCAGTCAGATACCGGCATGCCAAGGCTGAAAGATGACCTTCTCCGCTCACTTTGGACAGTAAAAAAACAGGCCAGATGGGCCCAAACATAAATCCGCCAGTGCTCTCTTGCCTCCCTCTGCCACTAGCAGAAGAAGCTCACAGTGGGGGTCTGGCAGTGCTGGGTGCTGGGAGTAGCAACCAAGATACAGTCCCTGGAGAAAGAATCACTCGTTAACAGCTTCATAAGCCCTCAAGTACAGACCTGTCAATGGTAAAAATAGAGACCAGCAGCAGCAGCTTATCACTGCCCCCACCCGTCGCCACATGCTCCTGTGCTCCAGTGCCCTAGTGCTCAGGTCCGCCATTGGGAAATGTTATGCCCAGAGCAAGGGATCCATGCAAGCACATAAGGCAGCAAGTGGAGGTAAAACTTTCGAGCTGCGGCCAAACAGCCGCTAGGTGCTGAGGTGGCCGGCATCAGGTGGTACAGCTTGCACCTTGCCCACAACAGGCCGCATACAAAGCTCAGCTCAGCATATAGAACACAAGTGGTGTGCACACTATTTTGCCCCCCTCTAACAGCTGCCTATACAAAGCAAGCCTCTACCACCACAAGCCAGCTGCCAAGCAAGACTCACCGCCCCCCTTGGCATCTAACTGTCACTGCAAGAGTAATATCTCTCGCTGTGAGGCACTTTATTTGTGATCTCAAGGGTGTAAGGGTGCATGAGGAGCAGATGGCACCATCACAATCAAAGACGGTAGCAGGGGTGCTTTCTGCACTGGGCGCTGGCAGTACTGGGTTGTACTTCATACGAATGACTTTTATTAGCCTCCTTCCGTATTCACCTCCGTCTCTGCCATCCTGAGATTGGCAAGGTTCACAACGCAGTAAAATCTACGAAGAAGCACGGGACCAAGGACAAACCCAAATTGGCAGACCAAGTTGAAAACAGCAACATCTTACAAGCCACAGCAGTCATCCCTACACTACCTATCAAGTCAAATGCACTCAGGAAGACAAAAATTACAGACTTTTTAAAATCCCCAAGGGGCAGAGGTAGTGCACCTACTGGAGTCTGCTCCCCTCCGCCCATGACTTAGAAGGCGCTCAATAACTTAAACAATCATAATCTACTTCTTGTCAAAGCGCAAGGACAAGCAACTGAACATGAGCAATCACCTCAGGCGTTGTCAACTTGTCTTTCTTCAGATAACGCCATTTGGGAAAGTCCGCCCACCTCACAAGAGATTCCTTTCCATTCCACAGACCACAGTCAGGACAACACCTTCCTTGAAAGATGGCTGGCGGCCTTAATAGAGTGGCCTTGCCCTTTTCAAGAAACCCATGATGATGCCACAGACCAGCATAATACCACAGGTACCCATGATTACAATGCCCTGCTCTCTCTGATTAAGCTTCAGCACAGCAACTGTATTACCCAGCCTGACAACAGTCCACAGGCCAAGCCCAGCTCTGAGGGACAACCAGCTCATAACATTGGCCCCCCTGCCTGCAAGCAGAGGTGCATTTACCAGACGTCAACCATGTCACAGACAACAATACTTTCGTGCCAGCCCCCCTCTGGGCCCCATTGCTGAACACAAATTCCGGTATTTGTAAAGCGTGAACTACTCAACCCTAAGGGCCTCAAGGCGCTGGGGGCCGTTAGGGAGATTAAGTGAGCTATTGCCCAGAGTCACATGGTGCTGACCGAAGTTCCGCCGGTGTCAGGGATCCAGCCATGAACCCTGCGCTCCAGAGTGAGCTGCCCTGGCTGCTGCCCCACACCTCTCCCACTCACAATGGAGGTGATCTCCTCAGCTTTAACATTTCACACTAAAAAACTCGAAATCCAAGTTGACCTATTGAATGCCTTAGCTCCCCATGTCTAAGGCATTGATCGGAATCTTCAGGATAAATAGCTTGATCAGGCACGTGCAAAAGGACCCCAATACTGCCTACCACTCATGCCAATGCTCCTTAACCCTGGAACATTTAAAAATCATCCTTAACATTTGTCGGACATTTTAGCGGAAGTCAAATCATCGAACCCCCCATTATTGACCAACATAGCCTTCACACCAAGCCCTCGCAAGACCGACCCCTCCTTCCCTAGGCAGGCACCCGTAGTCAAGAATGGATGTAAGTACTTCTGCGACACTGTAGATGACCTAAAGTTGCCCTCCCATGATCTGCAACCAGCAGAAACATTAAACAAACAGCTATGCATTCGGTGACCTCCATCACCTGACAACCTTAACGTGCCGGAGTACCAAAGACTCCCCTAACTAAAAGAAAGTGCAAACGCCTTAGGAAAGCAAGGAACAACAAACAGAAAAGACAAGTAGCACAGGCACAAAGCCCACTTCACACCAATTACACTCAAATGGGACTAGACAGCCAGGACGGCACAACATTCTAAACAGGAGCTCCATTTTAAAACTGGCAAGTGCCTTAGTCAATCTTAAACACCTAAGAACACGCCACATTGAAGGAATAGAGTTTAAACCTAACCCGGTAATGGCCAGCAGTGAAATATCAGTTGTTCCATGGATTAATTCAAGGACAGCTACAGAAGTATGCATTGA
This sequence comes from Calotriton arnoldi, assembly GCA_963921515.1. Lineage (NCBI taxonomy): Eukaryota > Metazoa > Chordata > Amphibia > Caudata > Salamandridae > Calotriton > Calotriton arnoldi. The sequence continues at coordinate 383,811 of CAWUFW010006846.1, read as the reverse complement.
ACTAAGAAGGTTAGTTTCAGAGCTCTAACCCACCCCCTTCACCAACAGCAGAAACAACTCCAGAAGGGCAACATACCTACTAGCGGGGTGCTGAGGAGAGCAATTGGCCCCACAGACTGATCTACTTATAGGTTGCAGAACCTAAGTATTCAGCAAACTGCCATCCCAGGAGCTCACAGCTACATGAGGCAAGTTTCCTTGCAAACACTCTAGGGCCCTGCGCAAGGAGGCAATAGGGAAGCATGAATGCAAAAATATATGGAAAGAACCAATGGCCACTATAGACATAAAGATATTTCTCTGTGTTGTGCCTGTGGTGGAAAGGCGCACAATTCTTATGCATTTCCAGGTCAGTCAGTGTTGGTAAACCTGGGAATTTGTTCAGAATACTCGGGTTGATGCGTGTGAACACCCACACTCCACCCACATAATGCCCCCACCACGCAGAGTAATGCAAGGCATCGACTTGCACTGCCTTGCGTTACTTCAGATTTACCAAGCCACTCAGGGCCACTCAAGGTGGCTTTGCGTTGCTTGGTAAATCTCATTCTAGATTTTGTATCACCCTGTGTTCCCTAGAGTGGGACAAGAGCAATGCAATACCTTAATAATTCTGGACCTCGGTTTGCCTTAATAATGTTTATTATTTCCCAGGCTTGACCGTATTGAACAATTGCATATACTAGTGATTAAGGGGCAAAGTCCTGCAAATCCAAACTTTCTTTAACCACCTATGCTGATGACACCCAGCTAGTGATTTCGTTAAAACATCCGCATAATGCCCCCTCCGACCTAGAATCTTGCTTCGAGAAGGTGGCTTTATGGATGCAAAATTCATGCCTTAGGCTCAATGGCGATAAATCAGAAATCATGTATCTGGGCAATCTACCCAACACTGACTTTAAACTACAATGGCCTACATGCCTAGGACAAGCGCCCACCCCAAAATCTAAGATTAAATGTTTGGGAGTGTGGCTTGACAAATCACTTAAATTTGAACAGCAAGCGGTGGAAGTGGCAGGTATGTGTTATGGCATTATAAGAATGCTGAGAAAAATTCTCCCCCTTCTTCCCAGCGGTGCAAGGAGAATGGTGGTCCAGGCCCTGGTTTTATCACGCCTGGACTACGGTAACTCCTTATACCTGGGAGCACCCAAAGCCACCATTAGGAAACTCCAAGTGGCCCAGAACTGTGCAGCTAGGATGCTGCTTGGAGTGTCAAGAACGCAATCCGCAAAACCATGCCTGAAAGATGTCCACTGGCTACCGATTCTGGAAAGAGTCAAATTCAAAGCACTTTGCATAGCCCACAAAACGTTGATGGGAAAAGGTCCCACCATTTTTAATTCTCTTATCACATTTTACCAACCCAGGAGATCGCTCCGCTCCGCCAGTATGAGCCTGGCCGTGGTGCCGAAAATTCAGAGAACTCGTAGCTGGGGCAACTCCTTCGCTTATAGCATAGCCAGGTTATGGAACGCTCTACCCCCTGAAGCTGCGCTCAGAGACTCATCTCCTCACCTTCCGGAAACAACTGAGAACATGGCTATTTCAAAACATTAGTCTGTAGACCCTCCCCCCATTTATACTCCTATTCCGCTAGCGCTGGGATGCCTCCGGGTAACTACGCGCTCTAGAAATGTTAAATAATAATAATAATAATAATAATTGTCTGCATAGTAGACCTGTGCATCAGGGGCCCTACTGACAAGCTGAAGGACCACCTAAGTCAAGACCACCTGCATGAGATCGCACAGGACTATGTAGGTGAAAGCCATGCTACAACCTAAGTGTGAACTGAATATGCAATTAACCTTAAAAATACATTTCGTAAATCCTTCATGCTGGAGTTTACAGTCCAGAGTTAATGAGAATATAAATGATCGATAATTTTCTAAAGAATGTGATATCTTCCCTGGTGTACGTTCACAATATTGCATGCACTACATTTCATATTGATAATATTAGATTGACTACATTGGCACTGTTTAGTCACGGTTCTTAACTCCACTTATGCTTATCTCCAAAGGTATGTGTGAGTGAAGTTAAAAATGTAAATATATACTTATCTTACAAAGAAGCTGAAGGTCGATGTAGGACTGCAATATTATTGCAATTCAATATAGTTAACCTCAATATTGTAATATAAAACCATGCTCTACACTTTTTACATTCACTGTCATTTTGTAAATAACAGACCAACAAAGATCCAAAGATAGGACATATTTGGCCTTTTGATATATCTTTGGGCCTGCTTTAGTTGTTAGCAGTCGTGGGACCGCTGTTGCTTTTTGGTGGTCACACCGCCTGCATACCTGGTGGTACAACCGCCTGATTAAGATGCAGGTAGTGGGACCGCCATCTGACCAACTCCAGACCCCCCCCACCACCAAGATCTGAGCTCCCGTGGCGGCGGCAGTGGGGAAAGCGGCAGTCAATGGTGGCAGTGCCTGCATGGGAACCGCCATCAGAATTACAACCTGCCTCTCCATCGACCTTTTCATGGCGGGGACACCACCATGAAAAGGTTGGCAGAAAGTCAGGTTTTGGGGGTGACAACATGTCTCCAGGGTGAGTGTGCCCTGGAGACATGTTCATGGTGACACCTATGTGTGCCTCCATGCCATCTGCACGGCTGCCTGCACTGATACTCCTGCAGACCATGCTGCAGGGAAACAGTGTGCCGACCACCCAGATGCATTTTAGCATGTCTGGCATTGGCTGCAGCTCTAAACTAGAGCTGCAGCATTCTGCAGCCACGACTGTGCAGCTGGCACCCCCCCCTCCACACCCCCCCCCGAAAGACAGGGTAATTCAGGTTATCAAAGATCTGATGCTGCTTTTTAGAAAAAGCATCCACTGGATTCATCTCTAGGTCCGGGTCAGCAACCCATGTGTCAACTTCAGATATACTTTTTCAATCAGACGCTGTAATTGCCAGCTCCGAATCAACAATCAGTTAAATATGTTTTTTACCGACTAAGGCTGGTCCATTTCGTCTATTGCACCAGCCCTCTGGTAGCTATTGTAGAATTAAGGTATAACTCACACATCGGAAATAGGATTTATTGGCACAGCTTAATCAATCAGCAAACGGTTTTCAGATATTTAAATATGTAGCTTGATCACGTCGGCAAAAAAATGTAATCACCAATATGAACATCATTTAAATTATGCAGCCAGTCTCTGGTCCTTCGCACCCCAAAGAACAAACCGTGAACTTTATTTTTAGCACAGACAGTGCTGTTTCTAGACCTGTTCCCTCTGCTTGGGTTGATCATTGTGCAATTTCAAATTAAATCGTGTTTCACTCGGCTATTCCGCCGCCATTAAAATCTGTGTTAACATGACCATCCATTTGCATTGTATCAATAACAGGATATAACATAATAACTTGAAATGCAGTTTTGAACATGCAGTGGGATCCACAGCTCTGGGAGCCACAACACCCTCTATTAATGTCCCCGCATTCACTGGTCCTAAAGAAACTGCAATTATGTGAATCCAGATAGTGAAACATGTTGACCGTTAAATAAAATCAGCTTATACACATGAAATATTGCAAGGGACCCAGAATACGGATAAAACCATTAAACAGCTATTACTCCAATATGAGAGACTTTTCAGAAAAGAGATAAACAGATGTTGGGAAATGATGTCGTTGGTTAACTACATCGAGGTGGGGAGGGTGGCACGTGGACTGAGAATCCTAATTACACCCACCTATCAGAATCCACATCCATTTTTTATTACGTGTGAGTCTAGACCACAAAAACAAGACAACTGGTTTTATTTGGACACATTTTTAACGCCTTCGGGCCGTAACCATTATGTCCTAGCACTGCCCCACAGGGAAAGCGATGGCGCTCCCGCAGTGGGGCACCCACACACATGACTCCACTGGGGATGGCAGCGGAAGCACTTCCGCTGCCATCCCCGACCCCCCCGGCAATCTGATGATGTCAGCGCACTTACGGCGCACCGACGTCAATAAGTGTAGCCGGGGACGCGCTGGAAGCCATTTGCTTCCAGCGCATCCACGGAGAGGACGTTTTTGGTAAGTCCTTCTCCCGAGGTTTTTTTTTCAGGAGTACAAACGCAGGGAGAAAGGACTTTCCCCTGAATCTATACAAAGTGGATTCCTGCTCCACGGTCGCGGGTGGGGCCGCCATCGTGGAGCAGGAATCCACACCACTAGACACCAGGGATTTTTTGGGGGGGAAATTTGGGGGAGTGACCCCTTAGGCAAGGGTCACCCCCCAGGGGCATAATAATGCATGTTTTGGCCCCCCTTTGAGGGCTGCTTCAGCCGTTTTTCTGGCCGATCTGTCCCTGGGGGAGTCAAAACCCACTAGGCACCAGGGAGTTTTTCAATAATTTTTTAAGGGAGCGACCCCTTGGGCAATGGTCGCTGCCCTGGGGTCAGTATATTTTCCTGTGCTTCGGCCCTGTGAGGCTAGATTGCTGTTTTTTTGGCCTACCTGCCACCCGGCGGGGGGGGGATCAAATCCCACTAGGCACCAGAGATTTATTGTAAATATATTTATAAGGGAGCAACCCCTTGGGCAAGGGTCGCTACTCTGGGTGCAGCATATTTTCCTGTGTTTCAGCCCCCCCTGGGGTTAGATCAGCCGTTTTTCCTGCTAATCTGTCCCTGGGGGTTCGAAACCCACTAGGCACCAGGGATTTATTTAAAATATATTTTTAAGGGAGCGGCCCCTTGGGCAAGGGTCGCTGCCCTAGGGGCAGAATGTTTTCCCATGTTTCGGCCCCCCATGGGGCTAGTTCAGTCATTTTTTGGGCCGATCGAGCCCCCGGGGATTTGAAACCCACTAGAAGCCAGGAATTTTGTGCATTATGTTTAGGGGGAGCGACCCCTTGGGCAAGGGTTGCTCCCCCTTTTGGGGCATTGATAATTTGGCCATTTCTACCCCCCTTTTGCATTACAAAATCAACGGGGTTTGCCCAAATAACCCTCCACCTTCTGGGCAGGTAAATATCTCATCATACAATCACTGATGTGGAGGGATGGATACATTCAAAATAGACATAGGGTACAACAAATTACTCCTATTTCTTGGTGCATAATCCCATCTTATTTATCTACGTCTCAAAAAACCACATACCATCTTTTATTCCTGGTTGGAACAATTATTCATTTCTTTTAATTGTTCTCTATTAAGTAAACCACAAAAGACAATACACAAAACGTACATAAAAATACATAAATAATCACAATCAAAACACAATTGTTTCTTACCCCCTGCTTTTACAATGAAGTGCTTGCTTTCTAATTCGCTGCAATCCACTGTGAGGTAATCCTCTACACACTTGAGGTACCTATTACACCTCTACAAACTTTTGATAGTGTGTACATCCATTTTTGTGGCTGGCATTTGGATGGTGATGGGCTGACTTCATAGCGTTTGATAATGTTTACTGTTATTTTTTGTCATCTTTGGTGATTGTAATTTTTTTCTCCTTTTTTTCTAGTGCAAAGTTTTCCTCGTGGTTGCGGTTTCAGCACTGGTAAATCTGCAGTTTGTGTAGTTGCAAGTGTTTGGTAAGAAAAAGTTTTTTTATGCTGTTTACTCCAAATTAGTATCAATGACCTGCATGAATGTGTTTTTTTGGAAATGCTGTAATATTAGCAGCCTATTTAGCTCCTGTTTGAATGTGTGTGAAATTTTCCTTGTATTTGTGCATGGAAATGCACCAGGGACTGGCTGATACTGATAATAAATACTGCCAAAAGACTGGCTGACAACCTTACCATCAAAATAAGCATGGCAGAAAGTGCGCTCATAACGGCCACTCCCCCTGCTCCTATCAGATCTACAGTCCTCTGTCAGAATACTCTGCTCTGACTGGAGAGATGTACCTAATTGGTATCACCGTCTGGACCTTCCAGCGGTGTTGACCCAGTGCTGTGAGGCGCCTGTCTAGTCTTGGGCACCATCACCAGGATTCGTACCTTTTCCATTAAGGCGCCCGCCTGACGTCCCATTGAGTCCACATTGATACAGAGAAACCACTTCGCATCTCACTGTATAAGGTAGTACTGGGACCCGGCATATTGATCATTATCATGGCCAAATCCCCTCCATTTTTCTATTTGTCCATTTCAAGTTCCCCAATATTTGACACAAACCAGGGGTAGTTTATTTTACCCAATTTTGTGGCCCCATACTCACTAGGGCTTTTTATTTATTTTTATAATTTCTCTAAACACAAACACCTTGTTGGTTTTTCCTGTACTGCCTGTTCCAATATGGCACCCACTTTACATCCTTCTGAGCCAGCGCCATCGCGGTCAATGATCTAGCATCTGACTGGAAGAGGTTGTCCTCTAACCTGGCACTCGGAACCATTTTTAACCACTGGAAGCCTCCTGGCCCTCACACCACTCCGGAATCCCGGAGGATAGGTCGATCTCACTCAGCGTACCAAACGGACAAGAGTATACGGCTGATACCTTTCCCTGCACTTTTGCTTACTTGAAGCTATACTCTATGATAGCGCGTTCTTTTTTTGTTCGTTTCAGGAGTCAGCTAAGTGCCTCCACAATCCTGGGACAACCTAATCACTCTGGGTGTATATCCATTGTATGTTGGGCATTATTAAGAGCACTCCGCTGTGAGGGGTGGGGCCTGAATTTTCTACCTGCCCATGTCCTAGGGTCATCTTGATGATCACACCTGATATACTGAATTTGGCAGCACACCCCACTCACAATGGACATGCCTCACCCAGGGGATCGAATAGATATGAAGCCGTATGGGACCAGAATGTTCCCGCCTCCTCCTCTCCTCCTTTCCGTTTATTGTCCCCACTTCTTATGCAGATCCCTACTGAAGAGGAACCTGGCTGCAGTTGGTGTATTTGGTGAGGGTATGGTTACCTATTCTTATACATAGATGTGAACCACCCCTGTTTGAGTAGCAAGTAGGGTTTCTAGGTCCTGAAGAAATGCCACGATCATTTTGACATCCAATGGCATGAAACATGTCGACCATTTTCCTCACTTAAAAACTTGATGAGACTACTAGGATCTCTACGTTCAAGTACTACTGTTTTTAATCATGACATGGAACCCGCCAACTAAAGTTGGTTCAGCAGGCTCCCATAGTTATTTTTAATTCCCACACCCTACTCACCTTGTATATACACCACACATCCGACACAAACCCTCTTCATCAACGGCCAAGACCACGGACACAAAGAACTCCGGAAAAGAGCCCCCCTGTGGGGCCCGTTGGACATTGCAGCGCTGGCCCAACGAGGAGCTGCCCTATGATGTGCCTGAAGAGGTTTACAGAAGGAGAGTCGTATTTGCTGCCCCTATTGTCCTTCTAATCCTGGGATGTATGTGCCCACATGTTTTAAATTGTAGCACACCCAACAGAGTTTTTGGTTGTAACCGTGAGCGTAAAAGTATACTGACTGGTCTGTATCGTTTTCTATTTTTTGTTCAGATTTCATGGTTGGCATAAGTGTGATGTATTTAGTTAGAGCTGTTGTGTTTGTAGTTATGGTTTTGTATCTATTGCCAATTAGTTTGTGTTATCTTTTGTGCATTAAAAATTTGATGGCGGTGTGCGTGGACTGGCTTTTGGCTGGTCTTGTGCGTGGACTGGTGCTTGGCTAGCGGTGTGTGTGGACTGGAGCTTGGCTGGCGGTGGGTGTTGACTGGTTCTTGGCTGGCGGTGTGCGTAGTCTGGCGCTTGGCTGGCGGTATGCATGGACTGGCGCTTGGCTGGCGGTGTGCATGGACTGGCGCTTGGTTGGTGGTGTGTGTACTGGCGCTTGGCTGGCGGTGTGTGAGTAGTGACTTGCTGCTGGTCACTACACACACTGCTAGCCATACACCAGTCCACACACTCCGTCAGCTGCTGTGATTGCTGTGTCAGGCATGAGGGCATATGAAAGTGATGGGCCCTTGAATGGCGCTGCCTGTTGATGTGAGTGTTGTTATGTTCTGGGCCCACGGCTAGCAGTGTGAATGGTCTTGTATGTGTCACGAATGAAAGGTGTGTGAAAGGCCTGTAAAGATGTTGGTGCCTTGTTGTGACTTTACAGCTCACGAGCTGTGAGTCATTTGTTCAGGTTTTTAACCTTTTAACTATTAACAGTGCATTTCCTTTTTGTGAAATCTCTTGTTAATAAAATGTTATGCTCTGAACCTTCACTCACCCTCCTCTCAAATCCAGTCAGTATGTGTGTGTAATTAAGGAATAGTTGGTTGTGAAGTAATATTTGCATTTTCTGGCTTTCTCTGCCAGGTTGTACATTGTCTCTTGGGAAAATCTACCAATTCTCAATATTTTCATAAAGTACAAACCCAGGTGAGTACTGGGTGGTGTCCCTCTCGTAGATCCCAACAAGTTTTCTTACACAAAATGCCCTGCAAACCTCAAAATGTGACTACAGTAACACATTTTCCTTGCATTACTGAGCCATATTCTTCCGGAATCAGAAAGAAGCCACAAATTTCCTACCACCAGTGTTCCCCCAGGTCTCCCGATAAAAATGGTACCTCACTTGTGGGAGTGTCCGCCACCAGGAAGGGTGGTAGGAGTGTGGGTGCTGCCATTAATGTTACATCACTGAAGTCATTAGGATTGTGAAAAATCACAGCGTCATACAACAAGAAAAAACAGTGTAGCAAAGGTGCCACAGCCATTCAGCAGCAGAGTGGGATGTTGACATTGGTATCTTGGAGCACTGGTGAGGTCCGCACTTTCATTGACAAACAGCATATTTTCTGTGGAAATGGCTATTAAATTTGGATATAAAACATGCCATTTTACTTCTAAAACTATACGCTGATGCATGAAAACTGGATTTCAGCAAATATTCATCATTTGTACCTTACCAAGTAAAAGTATCTTGATTTGTTTTGATCTTATTAAAGTCTTCATTTACACAACACTTCAAAATTACACCAAAACGGGCTTCATTTTTGCTTTCCTAATTGCTGATATATTTTGAATATATGTGTAGTTCATTAGCAGGTATTTAAATATTGTTGTCTATTAGAAAAAGGCTGAAATACTACAACCTTTTCTTTCAATTCCTCTAACAGGTCGCTTTTACAAAATCATCCTCTCACTTTGCTGTCAGAAAGATAAAAGTAAACACCGGTTTCTGTAAAAGCAGCACTTTGTCAGAAGACATAGCCTGACATTTGGCCTTTGTCTTTGAACATGCAACAGTGTGACAGATAAACACAAAATGTACTGGCACCTCACAAAATGTAAAGGCATCTTTATTGCTCATTCACCTTCTGAACCGCAGCATGGTTATTGTTAGGGGTAATGCAACACTCACTCACCAGTATTTCCAGCACCTATAACTGATTAGGGGAGAACTATAGAGGGGTTTCTAGTGTGTAGGAGGCCCACCACTTTCAGGGGGTCTCCAACCTTTTCTGTACTGGAGAGAGAGAGAGAGAAAACTTTGTTTATTTAGACCATAGTCTTTAAACAGTACACAAAACACAATAGGGATCCAGGTAATGGTGACAATATAAATTCTGTAACAAATAAATTATCATTAAAATATATTTAAAAAAAAAAAAAAATAGCACCCTCAAACAATCATAACTCATTAAACACAGATTATAAAAGCATCTAAATCCATAAAACTCTCATTGATGGGAGAACACTAAAATACATTTAGAAACAATGCCCTCTTGTAATTTCTCCTTACAAAACTTTTGTAGCTTTCAGAAATTTACCCATTGCAATTGCAATGTCTAGAGATGGCATTTCGGTAAGTAGACAAACAGCTTGGGCACGAGAGCTTACCTCGTTTTTTAAAAGTATTGGACGTAAAACAATTTCCGTATAGCTAAAACCAATGTACAATCAAGCAATATGTGCAAAATGTCATTTCTTATTCCTAACCCACATTTACAAATGCCATCTGTTTGAATCAATGCTGCCTTTATTTTTTCTTCCGTCTTCCAAGGATTAATACCAACTCCGGACCCTTAAAATTTCATGTCTTAACCCTTGATTTGGCAAGATATCCAAGTACGGGAACCAGGCTTCGTTTGCCCATGAGCTTTTAACCACTGTACTGATTTTTTCACTCTCATATAATCCAACGATCTTGAATATATCTGCCCTTGGACTCTAAGCATTCTCTTTGTTAAATCTACTTCCAGGGATGGCTGCGAAAGTCTCACCTTAAGGCGCACTGCTATTTTCTGGAGGTTTCTTCTTACATCCTTTGCTCAGCTAAGGCTACTAGATTGAATCTCCTCTCTGCACCATTGTGAGACCTTCTGCACACCACCTGGATCCTGGTGTTTCCAAAATCTTACCAAGGACATTTGGGTCTGTACGCTCCATGCTATTAACCCTAGCTCCGTTCTAATAGCTTGGATCATTGTGCAGCTTGGTAATGACAGTAGCATTTTTAAGATCTTTCCTTCTTCCCGATCCCACCCGCATTTACCACTCAGGTAAAGAACTTCTGCCCCGTACAGTACTTGCGGGGATCATTGCTTCAAATGCCTTTAACATAGGTCTATGTGACATGTCACCATATTCTTTATTAAATTTTTTCAGGCCACAGACTGACGAGAAGGCTTTTGCATTTTGGGCATCCAGGTGAGTACACCATTTTAGCGCACTATCAAACCAGAGGCCCAAGTATCTATAGTCTGTAACTATCTCCAGTTTGTCTTGACCTAAAAACCAATTAAAATTCTTACCTCTCTTCCCAAAGCATAAAACCTTTGTTTTTTCCATATTTACTTTTAAAAACTTTCTATCACAATAATTCTTAAAAACATTTAGGGGCCGATTCCGATCTCGGTCGGAGGCGCACCCAATACCATTCGGTCGGGAAAAAAGCCATGCGAAAGCCTGTTTCCCGACCGATCCGTACAGCACACCGAACGAGCAAGTACGATGCGCACAACAGCAAAAATCCCGGCCGAGCCGTACTCACCCAAACCAGGTCCTGTTCTCCGACCGAGGCGAATCCGGAAACGCCGAATCGAGTCGCACGGAAGGGAAAATGCAGCCCCGTCCGGCCGGACAAGTACGATGCGCTTCCGTACGCGCCGAACCCGTCGCTACGCACGGCACGTCAAAGCATCCGGGAGAGGCGCACATAAGCTCCGAATCGCGCCACAACACGATCCACGGCTACGAGACGAACACAGCACCGACGAGGACGACGCGAAGCGACGAGGACGAAGCCAAGCGACGAGGACGACGCGAAGCAACGAGAAGGACGAACGACACGAACCAACCATGAATCCCTTCGTCCCGATCATACCAATATTCTACATCTACTACCGGAACAGGCACGGACGCGTACGGCGCAGAAGGTAAGTCAGACACCAACCACAAAACACATACAACACGTACACGACACATCACACACATACACTGGGAATCTGAATATACTTACACCAGCAACAGCAGCACCATAGGGGCGGGATGCCCATCACCAATGCCACATATGCACACAGGGGCCTGAATGCGCGCCACCACCCCAACCCCGGGGGGGCTGGATGCCAACCACCACAACCACCCTTAGCCAGGGGGGTGCCAGATGCCCACCACCACTACCACCCTTAGCCAGGGGGCTGGATGCCTACCACTACTACCACCCTCACCCAGGGCGGGCTGGATGCCTACCACCACCCTTAGCCAGGGGGGCTGGATGCCTACCACTACTACCACCCTTAGCCAGGGGGGCAGGATGCCCACCACTACTACCACCCCCACCCAGGGGGCTGGATGCCTACCACTACTACCACCCTCAACCAGGGGGGCTGGATGCCTACCACTACTACCACCCTCACCCAGGGGGTAGGATGCCCACCACTACTACCACCCCCACCCAGGGGGCAGGATGCCTACCACTACTACCACCCTCACCCAGGGGGGCAGGATGCCCAACACTACTACCACCCTTAGCCAGGGGGGGCTGGATGCCTACCACCACCCTTAGCCAGGGGGGGCTGGATGCCTACCACTACTACCACCCCCACCCAGGGGGGCAGGATGCCTACCACTACTACCACCCTCACCCAGGGGGGGCAGGATGCCCACCACTACTACCACCCTCACCCAGGGGGGGCAGGATGCCCACCACTACTACCACCCTTAGCCAGGGGGGCAGGATGCCCACCACTACTACCACCCTTAGCCAGGGGGGGCTGGATGCCTACCACCACCCTTAGCCAGGGGGGGCTGGATGCCTACCACTACTACCACCCTCACCCAGGGGGGGCAGGATGCCCACCACTACTACCACCCTTAGCCAGGGGGGTGCCAGATGCCCACCACCACTACCACCCTTAGCCAGGGGGGGCTGGATGCCTACCACTACTACCACCCTTAGCCAGGGGGGGCTGGATGCCTACCACTACTACCACCCTCAACCAGGGGGGCAGGATGCCCACCACTACTACCACCCTTAGCCAGGGGGCTGGATGCCTACCACCACCCTTAGCCAGGGGGGGCTGGATGCCTACCACTACTACCACCCTCACCCAGGGGGGGCAGGATGCCTACCACTACTACCACCCTCACCCAGGGGGGCAGGATGCCCACCACTACTACCACCCTCACCCAGGGGGGGCAGGATGCCCACCACTACTACCACCCTTAGCCAGGGGGGCTGGATGCCTACCACTACTACCACCCTTAGCCAGGGGGCTGGATGCCTACCACTACTACCACCCTCAACCAGGGGGGCAGGATGCCTACCACTACTACCACCCTCACCCAGGGGGGCAGGATGCCCACCACTACTACCACCCTTAGCCAGGGGGGCTGGATGCCTCACCACCACCCTTAGCCAGGGGGCTGGATGCCTACCACTACTACCACCCTCACCCAGGGGGGCAGGATGCCCACCACTACTACCACCCTCACCCAGGGGGGCAGGATGCCCACCACTACTACCACCCTTAGCCAGGGGGGCTGGATGCCTACCACTACTACCACCCTTAGCCAGGGGGCTGGATGCCTACCACTACTACCACCCTCACCCAGGGGGGGCAGGATGCCCACCACTACTACCACCTCACCCAGGGGGCAGGATGCCCACCACTACTACCACCCTTAGCCAGGGGGGCTGGATGCCTACCACTACTACCACCCTTAGCCAGGGGGGCTGGATGCCTACCACTACTACCACCCTCAACCAGGGGGGCAGGATGCCTACCACTACTACCACCCTCACCCAGGGGGGCAGGATGCCCACCACTACTACCACCCTTAGCCAGGGGGCTGGATGCCTACCACCACCCTTAGCCAGGGGGCTGGATGCCTACCACTACTACCACCCTCACCCAGGGGGGCAGGATGCCCACCACTACTACCACCTCACCCAGGGGGCAGGATGCCCACCACTACTACCACCCTTAGCCAGGGGCTGGATGCCTACCACTACTACCACCCTTAGCCAGGGGGGCTGGATGCCTACCACTACTACCACCCTCACCCAGGGGGGCAGGATGCCCACCACTACTACCACCCTCACCCAGGGGGCAGGATGCCCACCACTACTACCACCCTTAGCCAGGGGGCTGGATGCCTACCACTACTACCACCCTTAGCCAGGGGGCTGGATGCCTACCACTACTACCACCCTCACCCAGGGGGGCAGGATGCCCACCACTACTACCACCCTCACCCAGGGGCAGGATGCCCACCACTACTACCACCCTTAGCCAGGGGGCTGGATGCCTACCACTACTACCACCCTTAGCCAGGGGGGCTGGATGCCTACCACTACTACCACCCTCAACCAGGGGGGCAGGATGCCTACCACTACTACCACCCTCACCCAGGGGGGCAGGATGCCCACCACTACTACCACCCTTAGCCAGGGGGGCTGGATGCCTACCACCACCCTTAGCCAGGGGGCTGGATGCCTACCACTACTACCACCCTCACCCAGGGGGGCAGGATGCCCACCACTACTACCACCCTCACCCAGGGGGGCAGGATGCCCACCACTACTACCACCCTTAGCCAGGGGGGCTGGATGCCTACCACTACTACCACCCTTAGCCAGGGGGCTGGATGCCTACCACTACTACCACCCTCACCCAGGGGGCAGGATGCCCACCACTACTACCACCCTCACCCAGGGGGCAGGATGCCCACCACTACTACCACCCTTAGCCAGGGGGCTGGATGCCCACCACTACTACCACCCTTAGCCAGGGGGGCTGGATGCCTACCACTACTACCACCCTCAACCAGGGGGGCAGGATGCCTACCACTACTACCACCCTCACCCAGGGGGGCAGGATGCCCACCACTACTACCACCCTTAGCCAGGGGGGCTGGATGCCTACCACCACCCTTAGCCAGGGGGCTGGATGCCTACCACTACTACCACCCCCACCCAGGGGGCAGGATGCCCACCACTACTACCACCCTCACCCAGGGGGGCAGGATGCCCACCACTACTACCACCCTTAGCCAGGGGGCAGGATGCCCACCACTACTACCACCCTTAGCCAGGGGGGCAGGATGCCTACCACTACTACCACCCTCACCCAGGGGGGCAGGATGCCCACCACTACTACCACCCTTAGCCAGGGGGGCAGGATGCCCACCACTACTACCACCCCCACCCAGGGGGCAGGATGCCCACCACTACTACCACCCTTAGCCAGGGGGCAGGATGCCTACCACTACTACCACCCCCACTCATAGGATGGACAATGCATGACACAACAAGCACACCACAACCTAGGGAATGCAAGATTAAGACATCCCCCCACCACCATGACAAGCGTGTGAGCAGGCTGTGTCAAATGCCTACAACACCGAACATGACATTGAACATACAATGTGACCCCCTAGCACATGTGCCACACATATATGTGTGTGGCACCCACAATGCAAGCAGCCCATGACCATTGTGGCAATGGGGCCTAAACCCCCATCATCACAGTGACCAAAAGGCAAGTGTGGGGTCCATAGCTGAAGCACATTTTGACCATTGTGGCAATGGGGTCTAAACCCCATCATCACAGTGACCAAAAGGCAAGTGTGGGGTCCATAGCTGAAGCACATTTTGACCATTGTGGCAATGGGGTCTAAACCCCCATCATCACAGTGACCAAAAGGTAAGTGTGGGGTCCATAGCTGAAGCACAGTTTGACCATTGTGGCAATGGGGACTAAACCCCCATCATCACAGTGACCAAAAGGCAAGTGTGGGGTCCATAGCTGAAGCACATTTTGACCATTGTGGCAATGGGGTCTACACCCTCATCATCACAGTGACCAAAAGGTAATTGTTGACAAAGAAAGAGCTGCAACTGCCAAACTGCATGGATCATTCCTGGTCACAGAACCAAAAACTCATCTGTGGCAAAGTAGTGTATGTGTCCCATTGCAACATAAATTGGGGGAGCCAAATACTGCAGTGCAAATGAAACATTCCTTTGGCCATGTGCAGACAAACAACACCCATGGGGGCTGAGACCGGTCAACAGTCATCAATGACACAATGACAGAAGTGACCATCAGAATGCAGAACCACATATTTGCACCAATGGGCACACAAATGCAGATACCCTGTGGAGACAGCAGATGTGAGGTGAACAGATACCATACCATGGCAGCAATGGGACACACAAACCATGATCACTGTGCTGACCGATGACCTAGGAGTCCCAGGGACAGCAGGGGAAACACACCAAACAACATACAGCCAATGGCACACCCAAGATATGCCAATGCAGTGGTGCAGATGCACAAACACAAACAGGCAGACCAACACTGTCATCATACACAGCAGGTGAGGGGTGGGGGTGCCATTGTCCCCAGGCAACAACACAACACATGAGGGGAGCTGAATACCAATCATACAGATGTGCATACACTGCCACACTAAGGTAACTCATGGATCCAAATCCCCTATGTGGGCAAGCAGGCATTGACAGGTGAGAGGGAGCACAAAACACACATGTCACACAGGCACGTAGGAACAACAACTGACACAGCAAGTCACAGACACACCACAGCACCACCCCCAGGGCCCCCACAATGTGGTGACCCTGGGCTGAAGAAAAATACCACTGTGATGACAAAGCTAAATGTCGTTCACACTGTGAACCACAGTCAGGTGTCCTGGAGCAACTAACTACCATCACACCTACACAAGCACAAATCAATCAGCATGGCCAGTAAGCCAAGGCCAACATGGAGGCAGGGGACTAGCCGGGCAACAACTCTCATCTGCACACACTCAAGACCACACCCCTCGACCTCCAACAATGTGCAGCAGTGAAGTACACATGCACTGGTGACATTGCACATGCACCCATGACTATTCCAGGGTGGTGGGTGGGAACCAAGGTGTAGAAACACATCACACATGGACACTCAACAAGACTCCTGAATGTCTGACACACTGCACACTACGCTGTACATGGACATGACGGCAATACCACACCGACCAATGGGATCCCAGCCACAGTCACACACCAATGAAGAAGCCAAGGTCACCCACAAAGAACACACATAGACAACAACCAACATTGCAGCCCGGACCCTAAGGAGTGCCAGCAGTCACACACACAACGTGTCACAATCACTGAAAGATAACACAAACTGGAAATCACATGACAGGGGCAAACAACAAGTGCCAAAGGAAACCTGACTGTGACCCATCTGCGTCAGCACACAAACTCTGCCCTGACAGCAAACACACCTATGGGTGACACCCTGATGACCAGTAATGTGCCATGCACCCACATCACAGAGAACACAGGGAGAAGACTTTGGGGGAACATAGCTCAAGTCAGCAAGCATCACAAACAGGTACAACACTAGGGATCACAGCATGCGCAGATGAATGGAAGTGAACACACAGACATGCACATACAACACACACCTTGGGCGCAGGCAATGTCACACGTGTACACACTGCCATGAGGGGACTCCACTCCTGTGTGAGGAAAGCTGTGCCATATGTTGCCTCAGTAGGGCCCCATCATGTCAGCTGAGCACTTGGTCACACAATCAACAATTAGCACCAAATGAGGGCTCCCATCACATCAGCCTGGTCATGGATGTGCCAACGGAATCATCAGCACAGATCCAACACACTTGTATAGCAATGTTGCACTGACTACACGGATGAGTCCCTCCCCATTGATGCCCAAACCTGCATGTCCACTGGAGATGGCAACACGGTCAGGGAAGTAGACAAATGCAACGATGGCAGGCACAACAGATGTGCAGGGGTGGAAGCCACAGATATGAAATTGCCAATGTAAGTAGGAAACCCATTGCCAAATACTGAACACATGACACCCTCAGATGCTGCTATTGATGACATGGATACACCACATGATAGGACACATTCCCCCTGGACCACATGGGTTCCTGCACAGTAACACTTCATAATCATGAGACCAGATATCACCATCACTGCAGCAAGGGCATGGTTAGCTGCACCAACAACATGTACATCTGAAGCATGAGCACTAGAGAAAAGAAAGTTGCTTTATTCAGCATATGTGTTGAGGCCAAACGAAGTCCTGAAAAAAGAGCAAAGGCCAATGGCCAGTCCATTGTCAAAGTTCAAACAGGGTGACACTGGCAGATGTCACCCTACGCATGCCTGCACAATACCAGGGACAATCCACTAGGAGGGGCAACCGGAGGGCAGGCCAGGCACCGCAGGGACAGGATCAGGGCTCACCAGGGAGTCAGGGAAGGGGTGGTGGGTGCTGGAGAGCCACTGACAACTGCAGTGGAGGTGTCTGACATGGTGTGTGCCAGCACAACTGGGGGCATGACACAGATGTCGTGGGTGCCGGCACAACTGCAGTGGACCCTGCAGATGGGGTGGACAGGTCCGCCACTGCAGTGCCCAAGTCAGACAGGGCGGTAGTGGACTCCACTGCAGTGCCTACCTCCAGGGGAGGAGAATGGGGAACAGGCAAGGTGGGTTGGACAAAGGGGGGGACACCCTCACCACATCAGTGGCACAGACAAGCGCAGCGGGGGTGTGGTGCTGGGAGAGCAAGTGGCAGGGGAGAAGGCCGGAGCATCTTGGGGATGGTATATCTGTGGGTGGGGGAACCTGGGGCAGGGTGTGGTGGGGGCACCTGTGCAGTGGGGGCCTGAGGGATGGAGGACGGAGACCTTGTGCCTGAGCTGCAGGTCGGTGGCGGGGTCTTGCTCTTAGCACTCCGGGGGACTTGCGGGTGGGGGCCTCAGTCCGTCTGCGCCTGGGGGAGGGTGTCCGGGGGCGAGGGGCACTCTGCTCCGTGTGGGTGGGCTTCCTCTTCCCCGGGATGCTGGAGCAGCTTCATCGGTGGGGAAGAGGCCGAGGTCACAGAGGAAGAGCTGCTGTGACTTTGGGGTTGCAGGTGAGGCAAGGGAGGGTGCTTTGGAGGGAGAGGGGGGTACAAAAGGGGATGATGGACGGAACGTTTGAGCCAATCAAACACTCACCCCCAGTCAACTGATCTGGGTTTAATCCATCATCATTCTTTAGCTCACCTACCACCCCAGTTCAGACATGGCCATATGCAAATCAGTCTGACCCTGTGCCTCATGGGAACAGTCCAGCCCGGTCTGCCAAGCCATGTCTTCCCTGGACTCGGAAACAAGCATCCTAGGACCGGTTTCTGGCATTTCAGTCGTCATCAGCCAGGCTTGCTTGAATCCAGTGGCAAAGTGAGCAAGGGACCCACGCCTGGGCATACCCGCCAACTTAGGGTCGACCAAGCGATACAAAAGGGGATGATGGACGGAACGCTTGAGCCAATCAAACACTCACCCCAGTCAACTGATCTGGGTTTAATCCATCATCATTCTTTAGCTCACTCCACCACCCCAGTTCAGACATGGCCATATGCAAATCAGTCTGACCCTGTGCCTCATGGGAACAGTCCAGCCCGAACTGCCAAGCCATGTCTTCCCTGGACCGGAAACAAGCATCCTAGGACCGGTTTCTGGCATTTCAGCCGTCATCAGCCAGGCTTGCTTGAATCCAGTGGCAAAGTGAGCAAGGGACCCACGTCTGGGCATACCTCCGCCAACTAAGGCGACCAAGTCGATACAAAGGGGATGATGGACGGAACGTTTGAGCCAATCAAACACTCACCCCAGTCAACTGATCTGGGTTTAATCCATCATCATTCTTTAGCTCACTCCACCACCCCAGTTCAGACATGGCCATATGCAAATCAGTCTGACCCTGTGCCAGAAACCGGTCCTAGGATGCTTGTTTCCGGTCCAGGGAAGACATGGCTTGGCAGTTCGGGCTGGACTGTTCCCATGAGGCACAGGGTCAGACTGATTTGCATATGGCCATGTCTGAACTGGGGTGGTGGAGTGAGCTAAAGAATGATGATGGATTAAACCCAGATCAGTTGACTGGGGGTGAGTGTTTGATTGGCTCAAACGCTCCGTCCATCATCCCCTTTTGTATTGCTTTGGTCGCCCTAAGTTGGCGGAGGTATGCCCAGACGTGGGTCCCTTGCTCACTTTGCCACTGGATTCAAGCAAGCCTGGCTGATGACGGCTGAAATGCCAGAAACCGGTCCTAGGATGCTTGTTTCCGGTCCAGGGAAGACATGGCTTGGCAGTTCGGGCTGGACTGTTCCCATGAGGCACAGGGTCAGACTGATTTGCATATGGCCATGTCTGAACTGGGGTGGTGGAGTGAGCTAAAGAATGATGATGGATTAAACCCAGATCAGTTGACTGGGGGTGAGTGTTTGATTGGCTCAAACGTTCCGTCCATCATCCCCTTTGTATTGCTTTGGTCGCCCTAAGTTGGCGGGGTATGCCCAGACGTGGGTCCCTTGCTCACTTTGCCACTGGATTCAAGCAAGCCTGGCTGATGACGGCTGAAATGCCAGAAACCGGTCCTAGGATGCTTGTTTCCGGTCCAGGGAAGACATGGCTTGGCAGTTCGGGCTGGACTGTTCCCATGAGGCACAGGGTCAGACTGATTTGCATATGGCCATGTCTGAACTGGGGTGGTGGAGTGAGCTAAAGAATGATGATGGATTAAACCCAGATCAGTTGACTGGGGGTGAGTGTTTGATTGGCTCAAACGTTCCGTCCATCATCCCCTTTGTATTGCTTTGGTCGCCCTAAGTTGGCGGGGGTATGCCCAGACGTGGGTCCCTTGCTCACTTTGCCACTGGATTCAAGCAAGCCTGGCTGATGACGGCTGAAATGCCAGAAACCGGTCCTAGGATGCTTGTTTCCGGTCCAGGGAAGACATGGCTTGGCAGTTCGGGCTGGACTGTTCCCATGAGGCACAGGGTCAGACTGATTTGCATATGGCCATGTCTGAACTGGGGTGGTGGAGTGAGCTAAAGAATGATGATGGATTAAACCCAGATCAGTTGACTGGGGGTGAGTGTTTGATTGGCTCAAACGTTCCGTCCATCATCCCCTTTTGTATTGCTTTGGAGGGAGAGGGAACTGAGGACTGCGCAGTGCATGTGGATGCGTGTGTGTGTTCCAGGGCCCCATCCCCTGTGAGTCTGGCTTCAGTCCCCTGAATGTGCTTGCGTGTGCGTTTTGTCATTGGCGTGTGTGTCAGTGTGCTGGATGTGTGTGTGCTGGTGTGTGCCAGTGTGTGTGTGCCTGGGATGGGTAAGGTGCTGGGGAGTGTGGATGGAGCAGAGGCAGGAGGGTGAGGGACCGTTTGAGGAGGGACACTGCTGCCGTCAGGGAGGAGTCCATGGACCTATTGCCCCTCTGTAGGTCAGACATGCCCGATGAGATGCCCTCCATGAACGACACCAGCTGAGTCAACAGCGCGGTGTGCGCATGGAGGACACTCAGCATGGCTGTCTGCCCTACATGGAGCTGGCGAAGGAGGTACACAGACTCCTCACTCAGGGCAGCAGGGGACACAGGGGCAGGGGGTGCGGTGCCTGGCCCAAAGGAGACACGCTCCCGGACATGGGAGCCTCCACGGACCTGGGGAATGGGAGCCGATGGGAGGGCGGTGGTGGTGCTGGTGGTGGCGGGGACAGCAACACTAGCTGGGGTGTGGTGGCTGCTGACACCCGCCTCCACAAGGGAGTCATCCTCCGAGTTGCTCTGGTCCTCAGCTGAGGTGGATGCTGCTGAGGACTCCTCGGTGTGGCTCCCCTCGCCCTCCGTGCCACTGGGTCCCTCCGACCACTCCTCGGCTGCTGACCCAGTCTGGCTCTCCGGCTCCTCCTGGTCCGTGGAGCTGTCCCCTTCCGTGGCCGTGGATGTATCTGCAAACAATGGGGAAACAGACAGACATCAGTCACCTGCACATAACGCACACACCACTGTGAGCACAGCACATCACAGAGCAAGCCCTGGCATCATTAGTTGTACATTGCTAAAAGTGCACTAATTGAACAGGAGAAGTCAATTGTCAGTCTGATGCCAAGCATGGCACTCACATCCCACATGGCCTTGCACCCATCTGTCTGGTGTCTGTTGGATTGCAACACCCCAGTGTTGACACATGCACCAAGTACACAGTAGTTGGACAGTGCAGAGAACACGGTGTGGACACATCACAGCTCTTGCCACTGAGTCAGTACAGGTTTACGGATGTAAGGGATGCCCAGAGTCAAATAGGAAATGCATGTGATGCATACCAGCGACAGACACCATGATGCACCCATGTCCTGATAGCCAGCGCCACTATGGTGTGCATGTAGCACATGTCACTCCCCTGCAGGATCACCAATCAGTAGACACATGCCATGGCGGAGGCATGACTGCAAAGTCATACATCACTGTCTCAGTGATGTATGACTTTGCAGCCAGATCAACAACACTCTGCACTGTGTCACAATAGTAGGTCATGGGGAATGCAAGTCCTGGAGCTGCACAAGTGCACATGTACATCCCCCACAACACATCCTCTTAACCCTCATCTGTCCAGGTCATACCTATTGGACATATGGGAGACCTGTGACACTACCCTCTGAACCTGAGCCCCTCACACTCTGCTGTGCATGGGGAACAGCTGCCTGAACTTCACATTTACATGCCCCAGTCTGCATGGGCAGCTGATCAGACACCTATGTGTCACACAAGTATCGTCTCCTATGGTCACATCTCCAGTGGCATGCTGAGCCCCTACCAAGAAACTCCACAGCAGTCCTGGCGACTAATCCACAGCACACTGACACAGAGGCAGACACCTGAGGGGCAAATCACTGTGCACAATGTGTCCTCTGATACACGGGAGTGGGAGTACAGAGTGTATTGTATGGCCTGGAGTAGGCATGACTGTCCAGCCCCACATGAATGAGGGATGAGCCCTGGACTGTAGGCAGCTGGCTAAGTATGTGTGACACACGTCATATACATACTCCTGGGGCCCAAACATTGTTCCCACCCGCAGCATGGGTGTGTGCCAGGTACCCCAGCCACATGTGGTGGATCAGCTCAGCAATTGGACCACAGATCAAAGTAACACGCTGAATACATGTCAGAATACAGGCATTGTGTAAGCAATGGACCCACCCATGATGCCCACCACAGAGTCAGGGAAACAGATGCTGTCTCCCACCTTGAGTCAAGCAAACTGCAAGGACACAGTACTAAGTGACAGAATTCCCTGCATGTAAGGGCCACACCTGGGTATCAGATGAGGAGTGGGCAGTGCACAATAGAGGGACATGGCTCCCGGACAACATGACTGCTGTACTGTGGCAGTTCAACCTGGCCCGAGGAGGGCACATAACATGTTAGACAGAGTACACAGTGCAGTCTTTGACTCACCCCCTCCTTGCTGCTCTCTGGCCTTCAGCTGCCCATCCAGGTCTGGAAAGACCACCGCCAGGATCCTGAGCATGTGGGGGTCAGGGTCCGTGTTCCGCCCCTCCTGCGAGGAGGCGACAGCTTCAGCTGGACCCGTGCAATCCTCCGGGTCCAGCCCCGAAGGTCCCTGCCACCTCTTTTGGCAGTTGCGGATCCGGCGCTTGTAGACCCCCACGGACCCGGACAGCCCGGACGATGTCCTTCCAGATCTCATGCTTCCGATGGGCAGAAGCCTGTCAGGATGACAAAGTGATAAGGACATTACTACACATGCAACATATCCGTGCATGACACAGTTGCATATACATGTCGCAATCACAGGGGCACATGGTGTACCCAGGCAGTGCACGGCTGCCCATGGACAGTTTTCCAGAAGTCACTACATGGTATCATAGCATGGGGAGTAAAACCCTGTTCAGAAGCACTGTCACTGCACCATACCTGTCCAGTGCAAGTCACTACACACTATGGGGGGTGACAACTACTCAGTGAGCCTGCTAGCCAGTGGTGTGCTGACTCTCAGCCTTGCTAGTCAGACAAAATGCACATTCAGAAAGGCAGTGCACAGAACACTCACCTGCTCCCCTGGTGTCCCATACAGCTTGCTGTACTGTGGAAGTAGGCTGTCCAGCAGGGCCTGGTTCTCTTCAAGGCTGAAGGCTGGGGCTCTCTCCACAGTACGTGCCATTGCAGGGTCCAGAGGGGCAGAGACAGCAGCAGTGCAGTGGCAGATGTCGTCCTGGAGCATGTAGTGCAGGCAAGTGGGCTCTCAGGGGAACATGCAGCAATATATATGTGCTGGAGAGGCAGATACTGTCCCTTGTGTCCAAAGTGATAGGTCCAAGTCGTTTGCATCTTCTGAATCTGGCCAATCCATGGAATAGCAGCACCAAAACACGCCCACAGCATCCTTCAAATCTTCAACTTCATGACATACATGATTTTGCAACATTGTTGTGGGTGACCAACTGATTTTCCAGCAACCGACTCGTTCGAATATTCGAAAACGCGTCCGTTGCCAGGCAAGCCCATTGTCAATGGAGTGCGCACCGATCGGTCCATTGCTGTTCAACGCGCACAGGGGTACAACGCGTACCCGCACACATTGAAAGCAATGGGCCGGCCGGAGGCACCGATCGGTCCATTGCTGTTCAACGCGCACAGGGGTACAACGCGTACCCGCACACATTGAATGCAATGGGCCGGCCGGAGGCACCGATCGGTCCATTGCAGTACAACGCGCACAGGGGTACAACGCGTACCCGCACACATTGAATGCAATGGGCCGGCCGGAGGCACCGATCGGTCCATTGCTGTTCAACGCGCACAGGGGTACAACGCGTACCCGCACACATTGAAAGCAATGGGCCGGCCGGAGGCACCGATCGGTCCATTGCTGTTCAACGCGCACAGGGGTACAACGCGTACCCGCACACATTGAAAGCAATGGGCCGGCCGGAGGCACCAATCGGTCCATTGCTGTTCAACGCGCACAGGGGTACAACGCGTACCCGCACACATTGAATGCAATGGGCCGGCCGGAGGCACCGATCGGTCCATTGCTGTTCAACGCGCACAGGGGTACAACGCGTACCCGCACACATTGAAAGCAATGGGCCGGCCGGAGGCACCGATCGGTCCATTGCTGTTCAACGCGCACAGGGGTACAACGCGTACCCGCACATTGAATGCAATGGGCCGGCCGGAGGCACCGATCGGTCCATTGCAGTACAACGCATCACTGTACATGTGACTGGCATATGTCAGCATGCCTGTCTCAGATGGACATATGCCAGCCACAGATAGCTCCCAGGGAGTGAGGGGCACACCTACATCACGACAGCCTGTCCAAACCTTATCATAAGGCATGTAAGGCTGCATTTCCTATTGTGTGTATGTTGGTGTACATGTTGTCCTGTGGGTGTCACCTGTGGGCAGCCACCCCCAGGCTGTGCACGTGTTCATGGGGACAGGATCATGGGTGTTACGTGTACGTGACCACTGTGATGTGCAACTGTTCATATCTGTGCATGTGCCATGGTCACATTTCACAGTGGTGTTTGTGTATGTCATGTCACATACCCCGTGAGTCCCATGTGGGACGGTATGTTTGAGCCAGGGTGTCCCAGTGGCACAATAGTGATGGCCCTCCACAGTCTTTGTGCATGTAGTGTTTACAATGTCTCTGATTTCATGTGGACAATGGGAGACAGTCTCCACATCCACGTTGTGTGTGCATGGACTCTGATGTTGTGCGTGTGTGTCACAGACGTCCATGGCTCTCCTGCCATGGCAAGTGTGGCCACTACCTGTGGGGGTCATGTTTGTTTTGTTGTGGTGTACACATGATACTCCAGGTGATGCCAGTGTCCATGTGGCATTACAGGGTCCCTGGGAATGTGCCTGTCGTTGAGCTGTGGTGCCTGGGGCACATCTGTCCTCACATGTCACTGGGGGGTGACTGTGACACAGCATCATGATATCCAATGGGCCAAACAGGGACAAATTGATGCCACCTGTAGGACCGTGTTGACAGATGTTGGCCATGTATGTACCATAAATGTCGTTCCGGTACTGCACACTTCATGTAGTTGTGCCTCATGATGATGTATGTTGGGATCTTGAGTGTGTTCAATGCCGCATATGTGGGGTGACTGACGATCTTGCTTACTTCTCCTCTGCACTGCAGGGCTCCTGCTGTCCATCGGCCATTCCCAGACCTGGCAACGATGGTGGAACGGGACAGCATCCGACGGTACCGCTTCACCAGGCAGCTGATTGAGGATTTTGCAGTGCAGTTGTCCCCACATTTGCAGCCTGGCCGGCCGTATCCTACAGCGCTGACCCCCAAGGTGAAGGTGATGGCAGCCCTACACTTCTTTGCCACCGGTACCTTCCAACATACTGTGGCGTCTGCTGGTGGGATGTCACAGACCATGTTCAGCCGTGTGCTCCGCGATGTTTTGGCGGCAATGTTGCTCTTCCTGAACCGGTACATCTATTTCCCTAGACTGCGACGACTCACTGACGTGAAGAGTGACTTTTATGCCCTGGGGAGGATGCCGCATGTCATTGGCTCCATTGATGGGACACATGTGGCTTTGGTACCACCACAGGCCCAGGAGCAGGCCTACAGGAACCGCAAGCACTACCACTCGGTCAATGCACTGGTGGTGTGTCTTGCAGACATGACCATCACACACGTGTGTGCCCGTTTCCCTGGTTCAGCACACGATGCCTTTGTGATGAGGAGTAGTCGCATCCCCAGGTTGATGGCACAGATGCAGAACCAGCGTGCCTGGCTTGTCGGTGTGTACTGACTTTGTGCCATTGTGTGTGATCTGATCTGTAGTATTCCGCCCACTTTTCCAAGTCAGCTGATGTGCACTTGTCTGTCCGTAGGTGACTCGGGATACCCCAACATGCCGTGGTTGCTGACACCCCTCAGGAACCCTGTGACACCTGCCCAGATGCGCTACAATGAGGCACATGGTCGGACCAGGAGAGTGATTGAGCGGACCTTTGGTCTCCTGAAGAGCCGCTTCCGCTGCCTGGACAAGACCGGAGGGTCCCTCCCATATGCCCCTGCGAAAGTGTGCAAGATTATCATCGTCTGCTGCATGCTCCACAACCTGGCAGTGCGGAAGGAGTTGCCTCTCATCCAGGATGACGATGACCAACATCCGCCACCTGTGGAGGATCCTGGCCTGGACCACGATGCCAGTGACTGATGATGATGATGGTGATGGTGATGTCCGCACACAGCTCATCACCAACTTCTTTAGCTGAATGTGAGTATCCTGAGGTGTCATGTCAATGATGTGAGTTGGCATGATGTGTGGGTGGTGCTCTGGTGCTGTTGGAGTGTGTCCATGGGCTACTTGACAGGATGTGTGTTGCGATGTGTGGTGACAGGTGGGCTGTACTCCCCAACAGTGTTGACATGCTAACTTGGTTCTGGGTGGGTATCTTGTAACATGTATTGTGCATGAGTTTTGCTGTTCTGTCCTGTACTGCATTGCTTTTGACTGTGTGTCATTTCTGTCCTTCACAGGGTACTTTCAGATTCGTTTGGTCAACTGTGTCCACCGGCGACGTGATTGCACATCCAGGCTGGTAGCTGTTGTGTCCCTACAGGTGATGTGCGCCACACCCATGGACTTCCTTCTGTCTACAGTTGTTGACTGTGTGCCCGCTACCAGGTGGGGTTACCTTGCATCTGTAGTGGTTACGGCATGTTGCTACTGTGTAATAAACCTGTGCTTCACTTAGTGATGTGCGTTGTCTGTGGTCACACATTTGACTGCCATTTGCTTACTGCACCTGTGGGCTACTTGACTACAACTGGGAATGGGTGTGGTGTCTGTGCATTGCACCGTCTTCCCTGGCAACATCAGTGTAGGCAATGAGTCAGATGGCCTAGGTGTGTATGTGTTGTGTAGCCCTGGTGGTGTGTCTCCCTCATATGTGTCACGTTGCCTGTACTCACATGCCTGTGTTGTCCTTGCTGTTGCAGTTCGCATACACTGTGTAATTTTGCAGTTCATCATCCCCATAACAGCACCCACGTTGGAATCACGACAGAGGCAAGTATGGTGTATTAGTGTGTTTATTGTGATAATAGTGCATAGGATGGATTGTGCTGTACATGAATCTTGCAATCCCAAGTTCCTAGATGAATAGAAAGTCCAGGTAGACAGGATCCCCAGTATCGGGGCCACTGTTGTCTGACACATTGTTCCAACTTATACTCCCCATGCAATGTGTGGGAGTAGTGTTGCCATCAACAGGGTGAACAGTCTGTGCACAAAGGCGAAAATCCAGAACAGGTTCAGGCTTCCTGGGAGTTGCGCTTGGCCATCAGCCTCTCACTTTCCCCTCCTCGGACGACCCCTCTTCTTGGGGGGGGCCCTCAAGTGCAGGCTGCTGCGGTGCAGGGGACTCTCCGCCAGAGTCCTCCTCCCTCCCTGTGGCAGTTGCAGTTTGTTCGGTACCAGATGTTGTTGGCACACAGGGAGGTGTGGACTGGTTGCTGTTCATCTGGCGGAGGCATTGTAAAATGTCCCTGTGCACCGCCGTCATCTCATGTAGTACATCCCACTTGGACTCCACGCGGGTCATGTGGGAGTCCACACGTGACATGTGGGAGTCCACACGTGACATGTGTGACTCCACTTGGGACATGTGGGAGTCCAAGCGGGCATGATGGGCAGCCTGCTGCTGTTTGATGTCTCTGAGGAGCCCCACTACCTGGCTGAGCTCTCCGGTGCTGGACTGGTACGCATCAGCTATGCGTACCAGTTGTGGGTCTTCATGCACACCAGCAACGTCTGCAAGCAGCGACCTCTGTCTCCCACCCCTCCCACCACCCCTGCTGACATGTGCAGTGTGTGCAGTTGCACGCACAGATAACCCTGGTCCACCTTGGGGGTTGGTGGTGGTGGTGGTGTCCATGGCCCCAGGTTGGTCCAGGGTCACTGCGCTGGTGTTGTTCCTTATTCTGTCCATGTCGGCAGGGATGGTATTCGTGGTGACAGTCGTTGGAGGGGTGGGTGCAGGGGGTGCAGCTGGTGGACCTGCTGGTGCTGCAGCTGGTGGTCCTGCTGGTGCAGCATGTTGACTTGCACCGGATGTGCCAGGTTGTTCATCGTCCGAGGAGGACAGAGGCTGTACGACGCCAGTGAGCTCGGCATCCTCTTGAGCCTGGGACTGGGACTCCTCAGCGTCTGCTGCTGTGTCCCTATCATCACCTGTTTTTGGGAGACACAAACAATGTATGTCATGTTTCTGCAGGCATCAGTGGTTGACACACCTGACAGTTGTGACTGTGCCTCGGGGTGCGGGCCTGTACATTGTATTGTCCTAAGTCGTCACAGTCAGGGGTTGATATTGGTGTGGCACATTGTCCTGCATTATTTGGGCATTTCTATGTATTCTCTGGGGTGTGAACATGGTCTGCATTGATTGTGTTTGGTTGACAGCCAGACCTCCTTCCCACCCACCCACCCACCCAGTCAGTTATCCCACCATGGAACGTGCTTGCATTGCAGGGAGTGTAAGTTGTCTCTCAGGATGTCAGTCAGTGGTGTCCTGCTGTTTGTTGGTGCACAGTTGGCAGCAGGGCCTTGTGCTCCCCACAGCAGTAGCCAGTGTCAGCCATCTTGTGAGTCCTTCTCCACTCCCTGTGATGTGAGCATGGTTCAGGGTGGTGTTGATGGGCCAGTTGTGAGGCTGAGCAATGTCTGTGACTACGACTCCCATCATGCTATTGCCTCCACCCCCTTCCCAGCATGCCCATGCTTCCTTCCTTTTGACTCTGCTTCCCTGTGGGGTGGGCTGGCTGTGCTGACAGGATGGCTGGGAGTGTTGTCCTGGCAGTTGTTTGGCTAAGAGTCCCAAGAGTGTCCCTGTGCTTCACACAACATAAGCCAGGGTGGTGGTGCTTTGTGGGATCTTGTGTTAGGATGGAGGGCATTGCATTCTACCAGGTGGGTACTGTGGAGTTTGTGTTGGGGGGGGTGTGAGGGGAGGTGCTGGTGACTATGGTCAGTGCTGCAAGTCCCCCTTCCCACCCAGCCAGCCAGATATCCCACCATGGAACGTGCTTGCATTGCAGGGAGTGTAAGTTGTCTCTCAGGATGTCAGTCAGTGGTGTCCTGCTGTTTGTTGGTGCACAGTTGGCAGCAGGGCCTTGTGCTCCCCACAGCAGTAGCCAGTGTCAGCCATCTTGTGAGTCCTTCTCCACTCCCTGTGATGTGAGCATGGTTCAGGGTGGTGTTGATGGGCCAGTTGTGAGGCTGAGCAATGTCTGTGACTACGACTCCCATCATGCTATTGCCTCCACCCCCTTCCCAGCATGCCCATGCTTCCTTCCTTTTGACTCTGCTTCCCTGTGGGGTGGGCTGGCTGTGCTGACAGGATGGCTGGGAGTGTTGTCCTGGCAGTTGTTTGGCTAAGAGTCCCAAGAGTGTCCCTGTGCTTCACACAACATAAGCCAGGGTGGTGGTGCTTTGTGGGATCTTGTGTTAGGATGGAGGGCATTGCATTCTACCAGGTGGGTACTGTGGAGTTTGTGTTGGGGGGGTGTGAGGGAGGTGCTGGTGACTATGGTCAGTGCTGCAAGTCCCCCTTCCCACCCAGCCAGCCAGATATCCCACCATGGAACATGCTTGCATTGCAGGGAGTGTAAGTTGTCTCTCAGGATGTCAGTCAGTGGTGTCCTGCTGTTTGTTGGTGCACAGTTGGCAGCAGGGCCTTGTGCTCGCCACAGCAGTAGCCAGTGTCAGCCATCTTGTGAGTCCTTCTCCACTCCCTGTGATGTGAGCATGGTTCAGGGTGGTGTTGATGGGCCAGTTGTGAGGCTGAGCAATGTCTGTGACTACGACTCCCATCATGCTATTGCCTCCACCCCCTTCCCAGCATGCCCATGCTTCCTTCCTTTTGACTCTGCTTCCCTGTGGGGTGGGCTGGCTGTGCTGACAGGATGGCTGGGAGTGTTGTCCTGGCAGTTGTTTGGCTAAGAGTCCCAAGAGTGTCCCTGTGCTTCACACAACATAAGCCAGGGTGGTGGTGCTTTGTGGGATCTTGTGTTAGGATGGAGGGCATTGCATTCTACCAGGTGGGTACTGTGGAGTTTGTGTTGGGGGGGGTGAGGGGAGGTGCTGGTGACTATGGTCAGTGCTGCAAGTCCCCCTTCCCACCCAGCCAGCCAGATATCCCACCATGGAACGTGCTTGCATTGCAGGGAGTGTAAGTTGTCTCTCAGGATGTCAGTCAGTGGTGTCCTGCTGTTTGTTGGTGCACAGTTGGCAGCAGGGCCTTGTGCTCCTCACAGCAGTAGCCAGTGTCAGCCATCTTGTGAGTCCTTCTCCACTCCCTGTGATGTGCGCATGGTTCATGGTGGTGTTGATGGGACAGTTGTGGGGGGGCAATATGTGTGACTGCGACTCCCATGATGCTATTGGCTACACTGACTTGGCCAGCATACACAGAATTCCTTCCTTTGAGTGGTCTTCACTGTGTGTTGGTGTTGTTGTGGTGGCTACATGTGTGGATGTGTGTGTTAGTTCTATTTGTGCCACTGCCTAGCTGTAGTTGTGGTTGTGTTTGTACATGTGTTGGCACAGTTGGATGTGACTTTTTTGATGGCATGTGTTGGGTTTATCTGACTGACATACACATTTTGGGATGATTCTGTTCTAGTTGCTGTGTAATTGCTATGAGTGCATGGTTTGACTCTCCCCTTGACAGTGATGTGTGTGTGTTTTGTGGCAGTATATTGTGTACATTTGTTGTGTACTCACCAGGCTCTGGGATGTCCTCTAGTCCATATATGCTCACTGGCGGTAGGATGGCCCGCACCTTCTCCTCCCAGGGCCTGAGGTATATTGGCTTGGCAGGAGGGCCACTGCCGGTGTGTTGGCTGTTGATGTAATCTTGCTTCAGCAGTTTCCGTACCCTCCTGCGCACGTCATACCACCTGTTCTGGATGTCGCTCTTTGTGCGCCGACATGGTGATTGTGCGTTCACCCTGTTGATGATCCTCTCCCACATCTTGGTTTTCTGCGACATGGGGGTCTGTTGGACCAATGTGCCAAACAGCTGTGGCTCTACCCTGAGGATCTCGTCTACCAGGACTTCCAATTCACAATCTAGGAACTTGTGATTCTTCTTGGGGGGCATGGTGATGGGTGGTGATGGTGGGTGATGTGTGTGTTGGTGTGCAGGTGAGGGTGTGTGGGTGTGTGTTGTGCTGGGTGTATGTGAGGTAGGTATTTGTTGGTGTGCTGCTGGTGTGTGGCTTGTGTGAGGGATGAGCTGTGGGTGTGTGGTTGCTTTCTCTTGGGTGCTGGCAGTGGAATGGCATTTGCAAAGGCTCATGGTAGTGATTTGTGTCCTTTATATAGGTGGAGTTGTGGGTGTGTCTTTGTTCTCTGTCCCCACCCCCCAGTATTTATTGGCTTGGTAATTGCTTGTTTGGCCTTTTTTGGTTGATTTTTCCTTTGTGCTGTTTGTGTATGTTGGAAACGTTCTTGTGACCGAGTCGGACCCTGCATTGGTCTCGTACGGTGTTTTCCGTTTCGTTCACGCTGTGTTTGTGCAGTTTTGTATGCTGCGTACGCGTCGGTCGCGGTGTATTGTGTTGCTTCGGCTCGGTTTTGTATGCGTGTCGGTCGTACGGCTTGTCCTCCGTCCGACTCGGTCGTGTTTTCGCGCCTTGCATCGTACTTTGCGGGTTGGAGTTGGCGGGTACGATTCGGTCGGATTTGTTCCGGGTGCGTGTCGGTCGGTTGGATTCGCGTGTTTTTCCGGCCGGATTGCTATTTTCCGAGCGGCTCGGTCGGTCGGCTTGGTTTCCTGACGTGTCGGTCGGATTTATCGCGGCTTGCATCGTACTTGGCGTGTCGGGCGCCACTGGTACGTGTCGGTCGGTATTTTTTCCGGATCCGAGTCGGTCGGTGCTTTTTCCGGCCCGAATCGGAATCGACCCCTAAATCTTGCTAAAAGAAACCCGATGATGTGGGTTGTTAGCAAACATAAGATAAGGCTCAAAAGTCAAACGTCCTCAAAGTGGCATAGGCATGGACAGTAGGTTTACATATCTCCTTCATCTCTCTATGGCCTGTGCAGCGGCTAGAAATCGTCTCTTAACCCACAATAGAGCCCCTCAAACAATCTGCTCAGGCGAACTATAAAGTTTAGTGCAACCAAGGTTGGCAAATGAGCATTTACTGCAGCTGAGCCATGGAATACTGCAAGAATTCTCTAGTTTCATGCTGTCAGTCAAAACTGCCTGGTTTAGATTCACCTCACTATTCAGCCATATCGAGATCCACCTGAGTAAAGGATGAAGTGCTAAAAGATCAGAGATATAACCAGTCCCTAATTCTTTGTGAAGAATATAGGAGGGCGTTGATTGGGGCAAAGAGAGTAGGTGCCTCATAAATCTGTTTTCGACTGTCTGTAGCTCTGTGGCACTTCTATATACCCCTAAATGAAGCTGCCGTAACTCGTCATGAAGATGCATTTGGATTGGTAGATTTTTAACGGGGCCTGAACAGGCTTAGCTCCCAGCTAAAAGGCAAATTTGAAAACAGAAGCAACCACTCTAGACATGGAATTTTGTTTCAGTCTAACCAGGGGAACCCAGGATTCGTTTTCATCAAATGGCACACGAAGATATGAAAACGCCTTAACTTTGTAATGACATTGCCTTCTAGAGCACAATCCCTGGGGCCTCTAGCACCCATCACCATTATACGAGATTTGCTCTAGTTGATGCTTAGCCCTAGACCATTCATGAAATTAACAAAAGCCTTTAAAATGTGCTGTAATCTCACTGCAGTTCTCGCTAGCAGTACAGCGTAATCAGCACGTAAGAGGGCTGTGATGAGGTGCTGACGTGCGTGTGGACTATCCTTACATGCGTCACGTAAAGTTGGTCCTAGATTGTTTATGTATAATATAAACAGTAAAGGGGCCAGAATACAGCCTTGTCTGACCCCCCCCCCTTCAACGCTAAATGATTAAATTAGCTTGCCAGTCTGGTCATATCTCACTGTAGCAGTCAAGTCCCTATGTAGCTTATGTAAAAAGCAAACCATTTCTCTGTCAATACCCATGTTGATGAGGACAGGCCATAACTTACTCCTGTTGACCCTGTCAAAAGCTGACGTGAGGTCCATGAAGGTGAGATGTAATGAGCCCCTTTTAGCGACTATATATTTCCCAGTTATAAATTCTAAGTTCAGACATTGATCAAGGGTGCCCCTTCCAGACCTAAACCCATACTGCAGGTCAGACACTGTCTTATTCTTCTCTGTCCAGATGGTTAATATGCCAAGTAAGACCCGCCCCATGACTTTCCCACAGAGTCTATAAGAGAAAAGGGTCTGTAGCACCGTGGATCTCCTCTTGCCCTTTTTTGAACACTGGTGTAATAATTGACTTAGACCATGATGGAGGAATGCCAACCTTACAGCTGGCATTTAATACATTAGTTAAGACTTTGGCACAAACTACTGGATCTATTTTAAATGTCAGCAGGTACACCATCCAGTCCTGGGACCTTGTTCTTTGGCATATGGGTAATTGCCTTATAAATCTACTCCTCACAAAATTCCAGCTTGACATTTTTACTGGGGATATCCTTGCCCGGGACTGTTGCGCCTACCATGTCAGAGCCATAAACTCCTTTGAAGTGTTGTACCTAATTATCCAGGGCAATGTGACATTCAGTTACGCTCCTCCCCTCCCCCGTAAAACAAGGACAGTTGACTATTTCCCAGAATCTGGCACTATTGTTTAAAATATCAGTTTGCAGAAGTTGTTCCAAGTCTTCTCTTATTTCCTTTCTACGGTTCTCAAGTGTTGCTTTAAAGTTCCTTCAACAGAGAGTGACATATTCGCTAATTTCTTGGTGTTTTTTTTTAAAGCAGCCAGAAAGTCTCGATGATCTGAGGTATTACACTTACGACCAAACCATCTAGTGGCCCCGAGAGTTAAGTTCTGTGTACTTGATTACACACCCTGTTAAATGTGGCGAGTGTTGCCTCAGGATGAGTGGCCACTTCTAAACAAGTTGAAATTTCCTGCCTGCATACTGTGTAAAGGTTCTCTTGAAAACAGTCTGGGGCCACCTTGGACCCTTTTAACCTGCAACCTTGATCCTTCGGTGTAATGTCATGAGACTTGGTCACTGTTTTATTGATAGTGTCCTCTTCTAGTCTACATTCTATGCTAATAGCTAATGGGTTCTGATCACTGAACTGGTTCCAGTTATCCCCCGAATGCCTAAGGAAGTGAACCAGGTAGGCAGAGATAAAGATGTAATTAATGATGGTGTTCTTATCTCTGCCACTAAATGTAGGGATAATGTCCAGGGGGCCTGCATCAGGGTTGACATTCCCTGAGGTGACAAGGTTATTATCCACCAAGATGGAACTGAGCAAGTCCCCCTGTTTTGTGTGTCCAAAATACCATGGTCAGTTGTAGGGCCCTCTGTTACATTTTACATTTTATTTATTATGGTATTAAGTTTTGCATTGGTATATTCCTGTTCCTATACCTCCCCTCCTTTCTTTGAATGTTGGTATCTCCCTCTGTCTCAGGGAGGCTGCCTTAGAATGTTCGCTATGAGGCAGTTGCTGTATTCGTGGTGGAGAGAGGAGACCGGTAATAAAGAGTTCTAACTTACCTTGCTTGAAGATTCATCTTTTCATCACTGGCGACGATCTGTGGAAGGGGACAGACGACACCGGCTCCTCCCCTTTTGGCGTGCTACTCCACTAGCATTTCCTCATGGTTCTCCACCTACAATTTCTAGATTATGGACTAAGGTACTGTTTTGGTTCTCCTTTGGTTCCTGTGTGGCTCCCTTCGTACCACATTGCCCTCATCATCATTCTGAGGCGTGTCCTGCTCCTCCGTTTCTGTCAGCCTTCCGCCTCCTCTTTACTGAGCTGTGTTTCTGACATCTCCACCACCCTCAGCTTACCGCCTACCCCATTAGACGTGCTCCTGCTCCTTCACTCCTGTCAGCCTCCGTCTCATCTTTCCGGAAGACTTATTCCTGGGCGGAGTGAAGCTCTGTTTCCGTCTTGGGACGTTATTGAGGCGTGGCTGTGAGGGAATTGCTATTGTGGGCGGATTCCAACCTTCTCTGAGGCGGAGCCCCCTCTTGAGAAACACATTGCTGCACCGTTCTCAACGCTAGAAGGGCGGTTCCTTTGATTTCCTGAGGCGGAGACTTCCTCGGTGGGAGTCCTTGCCCCTCCCCGAGGTGTGTCTTTTGTCTCGCTCAACGCTGTGGAGGGCGGTTCAAATATTTCCTTGCGGTGGAGTTTTCCTTGGTTCGGAGCCTTTTGCTGGTCACCGGGGTGTGTTTTTGCCTTGCCACTATGTAGTATCCTCAGGTTCTGTATATATGTTCCCTTTCTCTGTAACTAGCTGCTCAGCCAGTGTGAGTGTTCCGTGTAGAATGTTAGTGTGATTGACATGAGTGGAATGCTTGGGTGCCTGGTGTATGAGTGTTGGCAGTTGGAAGATGGGCTGAGCAGCTAGGAGGCTGCTCCTGGTGGGGCTTGCTGTAGCTTTGTATCTACTCTACTTATGGACTTAATAAACTACAAGTAAATCATCTCGGCTACGTCTACTTTGTCATCTGAACACGTGGGGCCAGCCCACTACACACTTCCTCTCCCACTCGTGCTGCAGTGGGTGGCAACTCTCACCCTTCTGTCACTTCTGTGACCGGCTTTTCGCCTTCCAGTGGAGTCACTCTTCCAAAGCTTTGCTGCGCAGGGTTTCACCCTGGTTTTGCTGTTTGCGTGCAGACACACTGGTTGTTCTCTTCACGCTCAGTGCGGCGTGTCATTTCGGTGACACGCACACCACAAATTTTCTACAAGATATTTCCATTGTTCAAGTGCGCTGTTCACGGTGACATGCACACCTTGGGGCACTTGTTATTTTTTCGCATTTCACTGCGTGTCATGTCATGGTGACACGCACACCTTGGAGCATTATTCTGACACACCTTGAAGCATTATTCTGGTCCAGTTTTTCAGCGTGTCAAACTACGGTGACACACACACCTTTGGGCTTCTATTAATCTAATTTCTCCTGCATTGCGTGTCTTGTCTCGGTGACACGCACACCCTGGAGAATTCCCTTATTCCTTTCTGTACCACAGCGTGTCATGTCACGGTGACACGCACACATTGGAGCATTATTTGTATCCTGCTTTTCAGCGTGTAAGACCACGATGACACGCACACCTTTCAGCTTTTATCAATTCTCAGTTATCCTGCATTGTGTGCCTGATCACGGTGACACGCACACCTGGTAGCTTTCATCATACGTCATTCTCATTACATTGGCGTGTCATACCATGGTGACACGCACACCTTCGACCTTCTCCCAAATTCTAGTATCCTGCATTGTGTGGTGTTCCATTGAGCACACACAGTTATCCTCCTAAGCGTGCCGTCACGGTGACACGCATACCTCATCATCTCCTGCATTTTCTACTTCCTTGGTTCCCTAATGCCATCATCTATGGTGTGTCCTTCCAGCTGCCATTCTCAGAGTATACCTTAAATTTCATATTTCTCTCACTTTGTGTATAGTTAAAGTATATTTATTCTTCTTATTATTATGGCAGCTGCTAGCATGTCTCAACCCGCACCTTTCTTGAATGAATTCGGCGTACCCAGTATTCCATGGAAAGAATGGGAAAATATTTTTGAATCATACTTAATAGCGATTGGTGGAGAAAAATGTTGTTCCATAAGGAAACAACACATTCTGTTACACAGTTTGGGTCCTCATGGAAGGAAAATATTTGAGTCCTTACATGAACCTGATGACAGTGATACCGATGAAGAGGAAGAAGAGGATGCCTACAAGACTACCTTGTTAAAGTTACACATTTATTTTGGTGATAAAATGTATATATTACTGGAGAGGCACAAATTCTTTAGCAGATCCCAAGGTAAACAAGAGAGTGTTTCCACCTATGTAGCAGTACTCAGAGGACTAAGTAAATTCTGTGAGTTTCATGATTTAAATGATTCCCTCATTAGAGATCAAATTGTGTATTGTACAAATAATAATAAGATTCAAGAGAAGTTATTGCAAAAACAACCCAACCTTCAAGAGGCCATAGAAATAGCCAAAACCATCGAGCACACAGCCATCTGTTTAAAAGAAATTAAATCTCCTGATCTCAATGAGCAAGTGTCATAAATTACAAATTTAGAGTCAGAAATTGCAGTTTGTAAAATAAAGAATGACAAATGGTATTACCAATCAGGAGATTCAGAAAATTTTAAGTTTAGTTGTGGAAGCAATACTCATTTAGCCAATAGTCCCAATTGCCAAGCTAAATCCGTCATTTGCAGAAAATGCAACAAAAGGGGTCATTTAGCAAGAGTTTGCAAAAGTTTCTCAAAGAAAAACTGGGGGAATATTGCTTCTGATGAGAAATCTCAAGTTAAGAAAATTATTTTACAGGTAAATGATAATTGTATTGACAATCAACAAAGGTATCCTGAATGTAATGTGTTCATAGATGGTAAAATGGTTAAAATGTTTGCCGACTCATGCTCACCGTTCACCCTAGTTAATTACTCAGACTTCAAATCTATTTTAGGCAAAAATAAAAATAATTTATGTACAGCTGATATTTCCCCCAATGGATACAATAAGGACCCCATACCTATGAAAAGCATGATTAAACCTCTCATATCCTTTAAAGATCGTTCAACGGTGGGCAAAGTCTACATTGTAGAAGAAGGATCAAACTTACTAGGCTGGCAACATCAGAGAGAATTGGGCATCAAACACGATCCCAACAATACAGAACAGGTTTTAGCCATAAAACAATCGGGCATTAGTGAGCACATTATTAATGAATTTCCAGAAGTTTTTTCTGAAAAATTAGGCATCCTTAAAGATTTTCAGCACAAAACCCAATTGAAATCTGATGCCAAACCAGTGGTACACAAAACACCTTATGTGGGAACCTTTAAGGAAAGAATTGTCAAGATTAGAAAAGTTAGGTATTATACAACCTATTGATTGCTCTGACTGGGTAGCTCCCATTGTTATCGCAAAAAAAAACCACTGTGAAGACATTAGGCTATGCATTGACCTGCGTGACCTGAACAGTAACATCTGGGTAGAAAGACATCCTCTACCTCGCATCCATGAGATGTTAAGCACGATGGGTGAAGCTACATGTTTCAGTGTTCTGGATCTCACCATGGCTTATCACCAGGTCGAGTTACACCCAGATTCAAGACGTCTTACTGCATTTACCACACCCATGGGCACATTTATGTTCCGCCGCATGCCTTTTGGACGGGCCTCTGCAGCAGCAGTTTTTCAAAGATTATGCAACATGTTTTAGATGGTGTACCAAAGACATTATGCTTCCAAGATGATGTATTAATTTATGGGGCTACCATCGAGGAACACGACAAGATATTGAGGGAGGTTCTTTCCAAATTCAAGAATGCAGGTCTTACTTTAAAAAAAGAAAAGTGCCAACTAGGTGTAGAAGCAGTAGAATATTCGGGACACTGCATTTCTAAGGAGGGTTTTAAACCTAAATACTGCTTACTAGAAGCTATAAAAGATGCCCCTGCACCAGTAAACAAGGAAGAACTCAAATCGTTCTTAGAGTTAGCTGAATATATGGCAAAATATGTACCTCATTTTGCAGATTTAACCTCTAACCTTAGAGAACTCATACAGAACCACACACACTACCAATGGTTGGATGAACATCAAGTTTCATTCTTGAAAGTCAAAGATGCCATTCTCTCAGCCCCATACTTGTGCAATTTTGAACATAATCATAAAACCATACTTACTACCGACGCAAGCAACAAGGGTTTAGGAGCTACCCTTTCCCAAATAATTGACGGCAAGGAAAAAATTGTCGCCTTTGCCTAATGCACCCTCACAAAATCTGAAATGAACTACTCTGTAGTAGAAAGGGAAGCCTTAGCCTGTTTTTAGGCTGTCAAGCATTTCAAGTTTTTTTTTATGGGGTATACAATTCTGCATACGCACAGACCACAAACCCCTAATTTTCATGTTCAATCCCAAGGGCACATCTTGCAGCACTCCCCGTATAGCTAGATGGGTCTTAGGTTTAGAGAGCTTCTGCTTCAAGGTAGAATACGTTCCTGGCAATCTTAATTCTGCAGCAGATTTTCTTTCCAGAGCTCTTCTGGACAAGGTGGAGCAATCTGAGACCACTGAATATCCTATCCTACAGCTTAATTCCTCTACCATCACATCTCAAGAATGGTCAGAGTGTATGAACAAAGACACCACCATGAATCAACTCTTAACGTACACCTTACAGGGTTGGCCTAGTTCCATTGGTTCTATCAGTGATGATGCCAGAAAATTCTGGGAAGTCCGTCATGAACTCAACATTAATCAGAATGTTCTTCTTAGAAATGACAAAATAATACCACCTGAACCATTAAGATGCAGAATTGTAGACCTTGTACATGAGGGTCACCTTGGCAGAAGCTTAACCAAAGCTAGACTACTAGAACGTTATTGGTTCCCCAACAAGGATTCCATTGTAGAAGACAAAGTTAAAAACTGCCAAATCTGTGCCAACAGCGATAAATCTAAAATACCTCGTAAAACCCCCAACTCCTGTATCAGTCCCAGATAAACCATGGGAGAAGATTGCCCTAGACATAATTGGTCCCATGAATCAAAAAGGGGTGTTGAAACATTTTGCCTTTGTCTTAATAGACCACCAATCCCACTGGACCGTAATGAGAATGGTCAATCAGATTACCACAGATTCTCTCATCCAGTTCCTTAAAGACACCTTTGTCACGGAAGATATTCCTTCCACCATTGTCAAGGACAATGGTGTTCAATTTACTTCATCTATCATGATGGAGTTTCTTAAAAACTTAAATATTGTCCATTTCAAAACACCCCTTTATTGTCCTAGAGCTAACGGCCTAGTAGAAAGATGAACCGCATGATCAAAGAATGCATAAAATTAGCATGTGCAAACAGGATTTCAGCGGAACGAGCTATACAAGAAATGCTATGGGCATACCACACCACTCCGAACCAAGTTACGGGCATTTCCCCTTTCACTGCCCTTAAAGGGACGAAATTCTTCCCCAAATAGTTGGGAGGCGGTGCCAGTGTTATGCGCAATGTACAGGCCACCAGAGTTAAGATCAATGCACACCAAGCTAAGTACAAATCACATTATGACTACAAATATGGCACTAAAATTCTGCAATGGTTTGTAGGAGATTGGGTGTGTCAAGAATCCTAGGATAGGTAATATTGACTCCAAATTTTCCAAACCCATGCAAATCACAGCAATCAAAACAAATATAGCCATTATGAGTAATGGCCAGACATGGAGCATGGACAGATTGTCTAAATCTCATCCTATGACCGATGAGGCGTCCAATCACAGATCTACCACCACCATATCACACACATACCCTACACACAGCTCTTCTGTAAATCAGAGGATCCGCAGGGTACCCACTTGGCACCAAGACTACAACATGTCCAAGTGATCTTTGTGCACCTGTTATCCCTATTATATCTTATCTCTTGTTTTTACACTTTTCGTTGTTTGCTTACTGTTTAGGAAGGAAGATGTGTTACATTTTAAATTTTATTTATTATGGTATTAAGTTTTACATTGGTATATTCCTGTTCCTATACCTCCCCTCCTTTCGTTTTATGTTGGTATCTCCCTCTGTCTCAGGGAGGCTGCCTTAGAATGTTCGCTATGAGGCAGTTGCTGTATTCGTGGTGGAGAGAGGAGACCGGTAATAAAGAGTTCTAACTTACCTTGCTTGAAGATTCATCTTTTCAACACCCTCCTCATAAGGTTAGTAGGGAAGAGTACAAGGGTAAATGTTAAAGTCCCCTAAAAGGTTCACAAAATATGGGCACTCTTGTCTCCCAGCATACCCATCTAGAAAATCTGTTAGAGCTGTTAGGTGCATGAGACTATTAACTTCAGAGTGGGAGTTATGAAAGTTAAGAACCAAAATGTCCGGGGTCTTTTTAAACACAAGCCTGACCCCAAGCAGGTACAGTGATCCGGTGTCAATTTGAGTAGAAGTGCAGGAAATATTTAGTGACACCAAAGTGAGTAATCCCCCTCGATCCCTGCTTGTGGAAAGAGGGAAGTTCAGGAGAAAAAAATGACAAATGCCTATCCTGAACAAATGAGTTAGCCATTTCCTAGGTTTCTTGGAGCCCAGCAACGTGATGGCCTTTAACAAAGTTTTACATCATGCAACATCAGCTTTCTTATTGTTTAGCCCAGCAATATTTCAATATATTTAATTGTGGGAGTCATCTTGGAAGCTGTAATTTGAGGCTGACCACCACTGACCTGCTCCTCTTGTGGTAAGTTAGAATTATCCTCCCGATCGGCTAGTCAGTTGTTACAATCCAGTCTGCTAAGTGGCTCTTATCTGTTGGATAACTGCACCACTGGGGCTATCATCAGGGTCCTATCCATCTCCCTGTCTGCTTCTGTGGCAATCTGGAGTTACAATTGGGTATCGAAACGCTGGGGACTTCTCCAAGACCACAACTTTCAACAGCCTCCGCTACTGGGAAGAGGACCGCATTCTGTTTTCCCGCTGTTTCTGCCGCCAGTCAGCCCTTATCACACAGCACATCCTCCCACATCGTGAAATGAATGCGTGCCTATCCATGCCCATCTGAGCCCGGATGAGGCTGGGCTCGGCCAGCCCTCTTTTGCATAACATCCAGCTTAATGGAATGTGCCTGCCCCTGTCCCTGTTGTGCCTGCTGTCCCTGTGCTGCTGCCCCCTGTCCCTGCGCTGCCTGCCGTCCCAGCCCCTGCACTGCCTGCTGTCCCTGCGCTGCCTGCTGTCCCCACACTTCCACCCCCCGGTCCCTGCTCTGCCTGCTATCCCTGTCCCTGCACTGCCTGCTGTCCTGGTCCCTGCACTGCCTGCTGCCCCTGCACTGCTGCCCCCCAGTCCCTGTGCTGCCTGCTGTCCCTGCCCCTATGCTGCCTGCTCTCCCGGTCCCTGTGCTCCCTGCTGTCCCTGCACTGCTTGCTGTCCCTGCCCTTGAGCTGCCCATTCCAGGTCCTTGCCTGGCACTCAGGACCACTGGGACCACCTACCAGGACCACTATTGGATGTTGCCGCATATCCATGCAGCAGACACGTGCAGCGGGCATGCCACCAATGCACCACTGGTCGGACAACACCCAGCGTCAGGAACCCTGGTCCTGCTGCCACCCGTCAGTACACAACCAAGGAATTTGTGGATCTGGGCCCTGGAACCCGAACCAACAGCTGTGTTTCCTTATCCCCACGATCCACCAAAGGATCCTTCACTGCTAGGTGCGGTGGTAC
The DNA here is from genome assembly GCA_963921515.1 of Calotriton arnoldi. NCBI lineage: Eukaryota > Metazoa > Chordata > Amphibia > Caudata > Salamandridae > Calotriton > Calotriton arnoldi. The sequence continues at coordinate 341,097 of CAWUFW010006846.1, read as the reverse complement.
GGATCCAATACCTAGTTCTTCCTCTACGCATTGGATCTCATCACTAATGGCCCCCACAGCAGAGGTGAGGAATGCGGCCCCCGAGGGAAGTGAAGATCGCAGACCAGTCTTCCCCCGGGGCTATTCGCGCATGGCCGGAAGGACAAGGTGGGGGAGGGATCTAGAGGATTGGGGAAGGGGCGGGAGTTAGGAATGTATATAAGGTGTCAGGAGAGGAGGATCCGGCCTCTTCCTGACACCTTAGCACCACCGGGGGGTCTAGAGTAGAAAGTTTGTGCAGGTTAGTGGGCCTGTGGGCGGGTTTGCGAGGGCGACGTGGGGGCCGGGGGTCTTGAGGTTACAATATGGGTGTACTGTGACACTTTAGGTGTCCATGGAGGGGCGGGGCGGCGGGTGCACCCAGCTGGGATGGCTACTGAGGCCAGCCCGTGTCCAGGGGGGGAGGGAGTTCGGGGGACCTGGACTTGTGGGCGCATGGGAGCTTAGCCTGTATTAAGACACAGATTTTGAGGGCGGGGGGATGCAAGCGGGCCGGTAGTGCCGCGGGGAGGGGCCGCCAATCAGCCAGTATCTGGGAATCGGCCGTGCACAAGCCAGGTGACTATATATGGCCTGTTGGGGAGGGGCCCATTGTCACGCTAGGCTGTTTTTAAAGAAATCCGGCGGGGGACAAATACTATTGTCTGCCCACAGCGTGCAGAATGACGGCGCCTACCGGTAACTGCGGAGGCGGAAAAGGAACACTGCGGCCCACTCCGGAGTTTAGTTTGGGGGCTGGAGACGCGTTCTCAGCAGCGGGTTGCGGCCGGCGGAGGCCGCGCATTAGTAGATTATGGCAGCCGGTGTCCCCCTCCCGGCTGAATCACTCGCGGGAAACCGGGTCTCTTCATGGAGCTGATGCGGGAAAAACGGAGGCTCGCCAGGGCCCCTGCCTGCCAGCATGCTGCCGGCCACGCGTGCGCGGAGTGCTGCGATACCTTCGGGTGGGGTGGGGCCCCCTGGTTGAGAGCCGCTGAGCCCGCATGCAGGCGGGGGGGGCGGGATCAGGAGCCCGGGCGCAGGAGGTGGGGATTTAAGGCGCCTGCACAGCGCTGACCACGGCAGACGGCGGTTAGTGGGTGCCGGCGGTCCCCCCCCCTCAATATTGAGCCCCGGCGGGAGGAGGAGCTGCGGGCTCCACCCCAGTGAGGTGCGGCAGGCCAGGGGGGGGTTATGAGTTGCCGCATGGTCCCTAGGGTAGGGGAGAGGGACTGCCAGCACGGCATGAGGCCCGGTGGTGCTAGGGACCCTCCAGGTCGGAGCGGCCTGGGGGTGGGGGGGAACCAGGACCGGCAATGGATACCGGCAGAAAAGAGGGCATCGCCAGTGGGGCGCATGACGGCCCTGGAGCGCTGGTCAGAAGCAGTAGGGGGGTCCGCGGCGGCCTGCCCCTACAACGAGGGATCGCGCAGCGCATAATACAGCGTGATGAATGTAATTCGTGATGGATGATTTGGATGGCGAGATGTGTCAGACTGGGGAGTGTGGCGTTGTATGAAGGGATGGGAGTGTTGGATGGCGGAAGAAGTGCGAGGACAGATGCGGCTGTGTGGGGTTTTTGCGGGGGTGGGGGGGACTTGAGGTAACCAGACTGTGCTAGTTTTGCAGGAAGCGGTACGGCCTCAAAAGGAGCGGTGGACATGGAGCTGAAGGGCGCAGCAGTGCCGGTCAGAGCGAGGAGGTCCCGGACGGACTCTCAGGTAAAGGAATAAGGCTGAGGGCAGGGGTTGAGGGAGCAAGGGTAAGAGGAGACTTCAGCTGGTCGGCTGGGGTGCGTGGGGGGATTGCGGCACAGAGGCAGCTGCGGCATCCTGCAGAAAAAGCGGGGGCTGGCGATTTGGTGGGGATGGGTCCCGATGGACTATGTGGTACCACACGGAAATAAGGGTTCGATCAAGAGGTCACGTCTTGTGGTCTACCAGGCTGGACGGGAGTATATGATGGGCCGGGGGTCCCAGTTTACATGTAAGACGACAGCGGTCTCCACTGTTGGGCCCACACCGTACGGTGTGGGGTTTCGGGGGCAGGGCAATTGCCTTGCGGAACACCATGGTTGGCAGCTGAATGGCAGGAGGGTTGGGGGGTTTTGCATGGCTGAGCATGGCGGGAGGAGGGTGATAGTCCGCCCAGACTTGCCTGTGCCAGAAGGGGCCTCAATTCAATGCTCAGCCTCTCTGGAAAAAGCGGGGGTATGATAGCGACCTTATCGGCTTTCCGAAGGATCACTTACCTAAGGGCGGGGGAGTTGAGAGACATCCATCATATGAGGTCAAATTGGGGCACCCTGGATGAGCAGGGGGAGATCATGGAAAAGGAGAGGGGTTGGGGGGGTGTAGGCTGGGACAGGAAGTCCTTGCCTGGTTAGTTGGAGGCCATGGGTCCATGGCGCTCGACATTTCCAGATAGGAAGCCGGTGCTACAGCTCAGACGGGAGATGTTTTCAGAAGTGGGTTGGGTGCGACGACGAGTCACGAGGGCCGAGAGGCAGGCGATCTGCAATAGGCTGACTACGGCGATGGATGGCCGATTATGGGGGAGAATGGGGTCAACGACAGAGGTGTTGGCGGTCCGGTTGGTTGGACACCTTAAGGGTGAACTTGGTCAAGTTCATAGAAAAAGGGGGCAAGGACTTGCCTGGGGGCTGGGACGGTATGGGGGCTCCTTGAAGGTCAAGTTTTGCGCTTGGTGAGGTTTGTCAGGGGGAGCTGTGGGGCTCCGGGGGTCATACGAACGGAGCGCAGGGGTGTTTTGGGGCGACGCAGTACTTGGGTGTGAAAGGGGCAAAAGTCAAGGAGCCCACGAGGTAGGGGACGGGATGGGCCAATGCTTGGGGGACATATGCATGGTGGGGGGGCCCGGGCCGGGAGAGACGGGCGGGCCCAAGGCAGGTTACGTGGTTATTTGACGATGGTACTTCACGGGAGTTACTCGAAGGCCATGCGGGGCGGCGGTAACTGGGTGACAGAGTGCTGATGCCCAGGCATGGCTGGGGCAGGCCTGCGGTGCCATTGAGTGATTTTTATTTACATAAATGTATTCATACGGTTTTATATAGCGCTAGCTTGACCCTTGGGTTTCAGAGCGCTTTACATACACGCAGGAAGGGGAGAAATGGCATTACCTCGCAGGACATGAGGATGCATAAAGACGTATGCAAAGACTTAATACTTATGTATAGAGTGAAGGGGAGGAATAAGCAGGGGGTTGAAGCAGTCGGATAAACCACCATCTTTGAAGGTCAAAGTGAAAGGGGAGTCCATTAGGTTCTTGATGCCTAGGTTGCTTGACTGGTTTGGTAACGTATTGTTGGAGGAGCAGGAGTTTTGCAGGTTCTTTTGGATGCAAGAGAAGGAGGGGTTGCATCGAGGGCAATAGGGAGTACGTTTCACATTGCAGGGAACATTACCAGAGAAAGATCGGCATTTGGGTTGTTTACCTGTTCAGTTTCGGGGGCGGAGAGGAAGTGAGTTGTTGCTTCTCAGAGTTTTGGATTTTTCCCGTTACATGTTTGGGGTTTAGGTAGTTGGGGGATTGGGCTGGGGGAGCACGATTCTGGGGTGTGGGAGAGTGGGGCGGAGTGCATGGGTGGCCTGGGATGTTGTGGTGGAGGACGTTGGTTTGTCGGGTGCAACGTTAGTGTAAGCAACATGATCTTGTGCAGCAGGGAAAGGGGGGAAGGTTGAGGATGTAGGGAGGGAGGGCCCGCACCCAGTGGTAGATTCGAAGGAACGAGGATAGTGGTATGTTCCGGCGGTCAGGTTGATGTGGGGAGTCTTGGGGGCAGGGGGAGGGACCTTGGAGACGGCCTTGGAGACGGGACGTTATGGTTAAGACGGAGCGTAGGCAGGGGGCCATGGGCTGGGATGGAAGGGTTGTGTAGCACACTTGGTGTGTTTTGAAATGGTCCATGGGCAAGGGTTTCTCGGGCAGAACAGGGTCGGGGCAGTTGAAGCATTTGTGAGGACGGTCACAGGTGGTGTCAGGAGGGCTCTTGGGGGGGGGCGGGGAGGTTGAAGGGTGAGGGAGCTGGGAGTACAGAAAGGTGTTTCTGTGACCAATATAGGTATTGGAAAGGGGTTTTAGGATGGGTTTTGGACCGCAGGGTGACTGAGGACTAAGGGAAAAGGGACGGATTTATTGCGGGACTAATCATTCTTTTTCTACTACAGGAGGTGGGAGTAGACCGGGATCCAGGGCGGTCGCCTGGATAGGGGCCATTCTCCCGGGCATTGGGCAGCAAAGGATGCGGACTAGGAGGTGTACAGACGTCACCGGGCAGGGAACACAGTCATCGGGATGTGATATGATGGGGGAAACAGTGTATTGAAATTGGGGGGCAGTTGCTGCCAGTACGGTGTGACATCGTGTCACAAGAAACAAGAAATTGCCCCGATATGAGGTTACATGTGGAAAGAAAGTATTTCGGAGTATGTCAGGTCTGGCATTACACAAAGCTGCATGGAAGGAGATATGGTTCAATGAACTGGAACGTGGGGTTACGGGAAGGAGTTGTGCATTGCAGAGGATGGAATCGGGGGCTGTCGAACATGCTTACAAGGAGATGGCCCGCAGGTAATGAGGCTGTTTTAAGGAGAGACAGGTGGTCTGGTTTAGAGATGGGACACCTTTCACGGACGGGGAGGTGTCCCGGAAATGTGACTAGTTACACGGGACAAAAGTTTTTAGGTGGTGGATGGTCGTTCACCTGGGGCCGCAGGGTGGGAAGGCGTTAGGTGCCCAGGAACTGGAGGGACAGGTGGTCTTGCTTAGAATTGGTGCACCTTTCGAGGTCCGGGACTGTCCCAGCAATATTGAAATTATACGGGACGCAAGTTTAGGTGGTGGATGGTCGTCCAACAGGGTGCCGCGGGGTTGGCTGACGGGAGGCGAAAGGTGCACAAGAACTGGGGGGGGGGGCAGGGAACCGCCCTACAGGGGGTTCCCTGGTTGGCGGTACTTTGGAGGGGTGGTGAGTCACATACGGGCGGATCCACCCCTCGGGGGGAGGAGAACAGTACACAGGTGACTGATAGCGGGCGCGGGAGGCAATGAGCAATGAAGGTAAGTCAACAGAGGATGCTTGGAGGGCAAGTGAGAATGGGGAGAGGAAGGAGGTCACAGAGTGAATGGGGAAGAGTCAAACAGGTGAGATGGTTTTGAGAAGGCTGAACGGAGAATGTGTCGGTATGGGATGGGAAAAGTATATTTCTTGCATTTATGTACTGTTAATAAAGTCTAAATGATTGCAACCTTGTCCTAATAAAATGGCCTTTTACGCTTCAAGTAACAGCGTGGAGTGTAGTTATTGCGCGATACGGCCCCCAGGGGAAGTGAATGTCGCAGACCAGTCTTCCCCCGGGGCTATTCGCGCATGGCCGGAAGGACAAGGTGGGGGAGGGATCTAGAGGATTGGGGAAGGGGCGGGAGTTAGGAATGTATATAAGGTGTCAGGAGAGGAGGATCCGGCCTCTTCCTGACATCTTAGCACCACCGGGGAGTCTAGAGTAGAAAGTTTGTCCACCCACCCACCCTACAGGTTTAGGAGGAGGGCACGGGATTGGTCTTAGCGTGCCAGTTTAGGGCAGGTTGCAGAGTAGCGACGTGGCGGTACTTTGGAGGGGTGGTGAGTCACATACGGGCGGATCCACCCCTCGGGGGGGGAGAACAGTACACAGGTGACTGATAGCGGGCGCGGGAGGCAATGAGCAATGAAGGAAAGTCAACAGAGGATGCTTGGAGGGCAAGTGAGAATGGGGAGAGGAAGGAGGTCACAGAGTGAATGGGGAAGAGTCAAACAGGTGAGATGGTTTTGAGAAGGCTGAACGGAGAATGTGTCGGTATGGGATGGGAAAAGTATATTTCTTGCATTTATGTACTGTTATTAAAGTCTAAATGATTGCAACCTTGTCCTAATAAAATGGCCTTTTACGCTTCAATAACAGCGTGGAGTGTAGTTATTGCGCGATGAGACAATCGACTGGCAATTCCTGGGGGTTTTTGTAACATGGAGGCCAGACGGACAGAGGGATTTTCACTTACCCATGCCACTTTCACAAGTACCAGGTGAAAATAAGGTGGCCCAGCCCTACCTCCTCCAGGCTCTGACGGGCGCAGGACTGGCCCCACCTTGGCCAGGCGTGGCCCACGCAGCAAAATTGCAGAATCGCTTTTCTGAGCGTCGGAGGAGGCCCCGCCCCCTTTGGAGCCAACAGTCCTCAGGTGCGCTTCCTGGCACAATGGATGGTGAGGGATGAAGTCCCCTGATGTCAAAAGGGAGCAAGGGGGTCAGACACCCCAAAGCTTCCAACAAAAATGTCCCATGCAGCTGGATTGCAGAAGCGCTTTTCAGCGCGTCAAACGAGGCTCCACCCTCCGCTTTGGAGCCAACAGTCAGCAGGTGCCCCTCCTGGTGCAATGAACGGTGGAGGATGAAGTCCCTTGATGTCAAAAGGGAGCAAGGGGGTCAGACACCCCAAAGCTTCCAAAATGTCCCACACAGCTGGATTGCGGAAGCGCTTTTCAGCATGTCGGGGGAGGCCCCACCCCCTCTGGGGCCAACAGTCAGCAGGTGCGCTTCATGGTACAATGGATAGTGGGGGATGAAGTCCCCTGATGTCAAAAAGGTCCAAGGGGGTCAGACACCCCAAAGCTGCCAACAAAAACGTCCCTTTGTTGCCTCACATTTTTACTTGAAGACAGCGTCTTCAATAGTGCTTTGATGCAGTCCTGTCAGTTTCAGGAATTGAGGAGCTATCACAGGCAGTGAGTCCACTGAAAACATAAGTGTCATTGTGAAGGAAAAGTTTCCCATAGCCTGAAGTAACTACAAATGTATACTATTCACACCCCTGCTTTACAACCATGTTAATGTGCATACAGTGTTTGGGAAGAGGCAGTGCTTAATTTGTAAAAGAATAATTACCAGTTCCCAAAGTTGTGCTAAGAATGAATGTCAGTGTGCCAAATACCATTGGCGAGTAGTCTCAATTATAACTTATACCCCTTTAATCCACCACACTCCTTGCTCATTTATATCATTCTTTCACGTTCTTTATCATCCTTACTTTTTTCCTTTATCATTGTTTTTCTGCCTTTCTCTTTCTCCTTATTTAACCTATTTGCTTTTTCTGTCTTGATCCAGGTGAACGTCTAATGATCAAAAATAAGTGTTGGTCTCCAAACATGAGTGCCGGCAGGCTTCACCTGCAACTACTGCCTCAAAGTAAGCACAGAGAAGAGGGTCCCCCTGGGTATGACGTGTGCAGTCCATATGAAGTACTCCATTCCATTTTTCAAGTGTCAGGTTGTCAAAAAAATTAAAATAAAGGGTGAGCCATTCGTTCAACCTCCTTAGGTTGCTTGTAAGAACAGTTATTTACCACTATTGCAGATGAAACTATTTGCTACTTGGACTAACAAGAATAGATCTACACAGTAATTGCGTTTTTGATCCTGCACCTATATTAGGAAAATTGAATATACCTAGGTCTATCCAAATATCTCCTTTACATTTTTCAACAATTATGCAGTGTATTAACATGAATTCTGTTGTACTTCAAGCCAGGCACCTTGTCACCCTGCCCTTGCATAATCTGCATTGGCACTTGGTAGCCCAGTATTTCAATTTCAAAACATGGAGTATAACACACAAGTCAATCAATCAATCAAGAACTTTATTTAAGTTCACAGAACTATAAAAGTGCACCATAAAAACATATAAAAGTATTATTTAACAAGCAACTCTAAAATACGAAAATCATTACAGAACTAGTCAAAACAGAGCAGTTTACAACTCTAGCACATTCATTTGGAAAAAACTATATACTGAACTTCAGTGCAGAACCAATTGCCAGGAAATGAAAAACCTCAAGGAAAGTCTTAAGAAAGAACTCAAATAGGGTTTGCTATGCTATCCAGAAAAATGCTTCGAAGGTTCACTAGAATTAAGTAATAATTTAAGACACGTGTCTGGTTTCATAATGGCTAAAGTGCACAGTGCGTTAAAACACATTAAAACACAGCCCTAGGGCTTTATTTTGGCAGCAATCCTGGATCTAATATACCAAATTGGCTGCAAATAATAGGAGATTGAGTAGATTATGCAACTCCTATTGTCTCATGGCATGGTGCTGATCTTTAAGCCCCAGAAGGCGGCAGAGGGGGGCAATCCACCAGGCACGCTGCCTTGCATAGGCGCAACCGAACAATAGTAAGTGATCTTTGTTCTCAACAGCGTGACAATCCCATGGGGCATAGATTGGAGAGGTTGTCGCTTTTGTTTCATGAACAGATAAAAGATGCTAATGTCAGAATCACTAACCTGAATTAAAAATACAAAGGTCTTGTAGATGGAGGATTGACATATTCCATAAATTCTTCAAATTATCGAACACACTTAGTAGACAGCTAGCAATCTTAATGACTACCTGAAGAAACAGCAGCTATTCAATCACTTAAAACTGTGTTCCAATAACAAGATTTTACAGTGTCTCAAGCACTTACAGGTATTGTGGTGGGATGCGACCAGTATTCACACAGGCCTAATCTATTCAGCCATGTTTTTTATATAAGATACCCAAGGGGTTATGTGCGACAAATGCTCAGCCAGTATGTCCCTAACACATTCTTTATAGGGTGCCAATTCCCCTGTTGTCCAAAATCTAATCCAATATAAGACTGGATTTAACTTAGCTATGTCCAAAAATGGTTTTAGGTTTAAGTCAAACATTAATGGGAGTAGTGGTGAATTAGTGGAAAGTCTCAACAGTGATTTAATAAAAGAGTTCTCACTTCTCCCAAGCAAGTCAAGCTTTCAAAAGCCCCACAATTCCACCCCAAACAGAACTGCCCCACATGCTTGCTCCTTCCTTATAAATCTCCAAGGCTGGTGAGATGGGGTATGAAGAAGCCCGATTGGCAAACCTAATGATGGCTTCTGCTCTGTGCCTTAAAGTCAAAAAGTATTTCTCAATCTGAGTGATCCATCTGTGGGAGTCAGTGAGTCTCACCCCTAGGTAGTCAAATTCAGAGACCCTTCCAATATGGAACCCTCCATAACTACTTTCCTCCTAGCTTTTTTCCTGGGTTTGAACACCATATATTTGGTTTAGCTAGCATCTATTTTCAAACCATGATTTCTACAGAAAAAACTAAACTTTTCCAAAAGGGTACATAAGCCCCTCAAAATCTTTGAATCATCTACAAATAATAACCCCATAACCTTTACACCAGCCATTTTGGGGGAGTCGTTCTCACCATCCCTCAGGTAGGTAATGCAGCCATTGATAAATAACTGAAAAGGTATAGGTGCCAATACGCAACCCTGGCAGACACCTCTTATAATAGGAATGTCATGCATGGTTTCCTCTCCCAGACCCCACCTAACTCTGGCAAAGTTATCTGTTTATATTAGCTGGATCAAAGACAATAAGCCAGCTGGAACCCCCATTTTGCCCAGAACCTCCCTGAGGTTTGCCCTTGGGGCAAGATAGAAGGCAGTTTGCAGATCCAGAAATGCGATGTACAGGAATCCCTGATTTACACCTACGGATTTCCATTTTATAGTCAGGGACCGTAGGATCTGGTTAACCATACTCATCTCAGCTTTTAACCCAGCCTGGAGATGCAAAAGCACATTATTAGCTGATACCCACTCCCAAGGTTCTGTAAGGAGTAGCTTGCTATAGATCTTCTGAATGTTATCAGTTAGACTTATAGGGTGGTAGTTGGCGAGGACTCGTCTAGCTACGTTCTTAAAAATTGGTATAATTTCAGCCCCTTTCCAAGAATTGGAAATTGGGGCTCCTGCAGCTATGGCATTGAACAAGTTGTTTATGTATAGTCCCCATATCAAAGTTTCAGAACAATATAGATCAGAGAGGATCTTGTCAAGGCCAGGCGCTTTCCCCGCTTTTTGAGCCTGGATCATATTAAGGATTTCTTCCAGTGTGAATACCACTGGATCTCCTTTTTCACCCTTGGGGACAAGTGGGGACATAAGGATGTCCTTGACATCCCCATCTGTTAAGTCTGCATAAGGAGCTGCAAAATGCTCAACCCACTCCCTAGCGGAAATGTGGCATTCTGGCCAAGCATGATACCTGCACCCATCATGCCTAATCAAATGTCAGAACCCTCTGCTCGCTTTTCCCTTTGCTGCTTCCAGCAGGTCCTCCCAAAGCTTGACTTCCCTCTGGGACTTGCTGGATTTGATAATCTTGGCATATTTTTTATCTGCAAGTGATGATGTTGGGCCTCACCTGTCTTTTTATAGCTTTAACAAGATCGGTTTTATCCTCTCTGCAGTGGTGGTTGAACCATTCATGCATTTTAGGGGACATATTATAGTTTTTAATGTCTTTCAGGAAAAGTTCTTTTAAATCTGAAGACAATTGTTCATGCACAACCATTGTCTGAAAAGACATACAGTCCTGGTCCTCGAGTGCAGTTAGGGCTACACTTAAAGTTCTGTAAGTCGTTTCTAGGACATGCACAGTATTGGGTAAGTTTACCCATCTCACAATGCGTCTGTTGTTAGACAAAACTGCTAAATTAGGTGCAAATGTCTCTGGGCATTTCATATCCCTAATTTGGAACCCCTTATGTTCGAGTGTGAGTGGATGATTGCCACTTTCCTGGTGATCAATGACGTCAATATCGGTCATTTCATGCCAAATTCAAACACAGATCAATATGTAATCAATGTTGCTTTTTTAAACACCCCTCTTAAAGGTCGATTTGGCTTTGAAGTCCCGAGATGGAGACGCCATTGCACACTCTTAGGCTATGGGGCACAACTATGTCTACTATCTGTAAAGCAGCTGTACTCATCCTAATATTTCTCCTCGGATTTCATAGAAATGGAATTCTCCAACACTCGTCCTTGAGTCTAGTCAACTTTAACATTGGAGAATAGGGCTCAAAGCAGATGTTAAAGTCTCTCGAGATCACCATGTGGTGCCTGGCCCGATGCACTTCTAAGAGTGTTTTCAGGGTATTTACAGTCTGGGAAGCCGTGTTGTGAGGGGAAGACCTGTTGTAGATGTTTACCAGGAGATAGAGTGTACCTAGCTTTAGGATCAGCCTAAGGACAAGCACATCAAGTTAATCAGTATCAATTACCTTGACTATACAATCGAGTGCTGTTTTGATCCGTATAATTAGCCATCCAGATGGCCTACCAGCTTTAGATGCTAGAGCCTCAAGGCTGTACATTATATAGCCCTGCCTGTAAACTTTGTTGACCGCCCAGGTTTCTTGGAAAAGGCAAATATGGAATTTATCCAAAAATCTTCCCCAGTCCTCATCAGCTAATTTGGTTCTGATCCTGGCTAGGCTCCAATTCACTAGCTTTAAGTTGGTTGCCAAGTGCTGTGGATTTGAGTTTATGCTCAAGTTGGTATCCAACATGCTTGAGGCAATTTTGAGGGCCAGATTATTTTCTCTAAGGTTGTGTGTGTTATAGAAATTCCCTTCCATGTCAGGGCAGATAGTTACCTCACTTACCTGATTGGACCGATGTATGTCAAGAACAAAGTCTGTAGGGACTTTCTCAGCTGTTGCAGGAGAGTGAAGCTGTTAGAAATGGTCTAACAGAAGCTTAGACAGTCAATCTGCCGTAGTCACACCTCTTTCCGTAGGGTGAACTACAGCCTTTGGACCTTTACTTTTCCCACCACCTAAGATGTGCCCGCAACCGTCCCTATCATCATCTGGGAGCCCCTACTTAAAGCAAATTTCAGACCCCTCAGAGGGGGAATCTGCACTGATCTAACAAAATCAAACCCTCTGCCAGTTCAGGAGCTATAAGGTTCAACTCTATTGAAACCAATTAGCCCCTGTTCATAGTACGGCATTTCACATGCACAATATCTCAATATACAATCGAATGACAAGGTCTCACATTTATAAACATGCAAAACCTTGTTTTTCAGTGGGTCTCTTCCTTCGGTAGAAGCAGTGGGTAGTTGGGGATCCTTTGACATATACACAGTTTCTCCCTCTTGTGTTCGTAAAATACTCGAAGCATTGGTATGAGAAGCTACTCTTTGGGGGGCATATGCAATTGGACAAAGGATACATAGAAGACATGCCTGTTAGCTTCAGTAGACAGGGAGGTAAAATGGAGGCTATAAGCTTGTTGATAGAAATGTAAGGAGCCTTAAATGTACGCTGTATCATGGGCAGAGGTGCACCAGTGTTATTAATGTGCAGGTACCTGCTCCCTCTCATGATCCCTTTAGCAGGGACTCAAAGATACTCTTGAGGAAAAACTTCAGGTTTGTTGGAGAATCCGGGCCTTAGCGGGGTGGGAGGCCTATGATCTCCAATGATCGTTGAGAGGGAATTACTTGGAAACCTCCAGATAGTTTAGCTAGGGTACCTGCCATGCCTAGGATCATTTGCTTCAAGTCGCTTATCTCTTCCCTCAGAGCCTCGATGAGTCCGACTGATTCTGCAAGGGTTGATGGATCAGAACAGTGCACTGGGACATCAATGGGAGGGCTCAACTAGTAATTACAAAGTTGGCTAGATGGAAGATGGTCTGGCAGCAAAATGTTGTACCTGTCTGAGCACTCTATCTTCGGTATTACTTGTACAGACATAGTGCTATCAGAGGTAGGACAGAAACTCAATTCAGGGAGAGTTAGTTGCTCCTTAGATTGGTGGGTGTCCGTGTAAGTGGATTCCTTAGGCACCCTTGGTCTCTTCTTAAATATTTCAGCCATCTTTCCCCCTTTGATTGAGCTCTTCTTACTATAGACACTAGTCTTCAGTATACTCTCCACCTCCTCAATTAAGGTATCAATGTCTCTGGCCACACAATCCGTGGCTGCATGTTTGGGTTGCTTGGGGCATTTAGACTGGGTGGAAGCACCTGTAGGGCTGCTTGTTGCCTTTCTTTTTCCCATGATAACACAAGGTTAGTAATGGTAGATCATAACACAATTGTGTAACAGTGCACGTTCGATCTCCTGGTGCCCTGATGAACTGTCACAAGCAGAAATATAAGAGTTACAGTACTTTAGTTATAGTACCTTAGCTTTTATTATATAGGATTTGTAGAGTGCATAGCTGCCCTGGGGCTTCCCAGCGCTGAGAGACAGGGTGCAAGCTGAGGCTGGACGGAAGTTAGAGGTACTGCTTGAATAGCCACGTTTTTATTGACTTCCGAAATTCTAATTCTTTGTTCTTGATCCGTGATTCATGTGGTAAAGAGTTCCAAAGTTTGGGTGCCAGGTGGGAGAAGGATCTGCCTCCCCACCTCGCTTTCCTGACACCTGCTGGTTTTAAAAGTCCTTCAGAGCTCGACCTCAGATTCCTGTTTGGAACATATGGGGACACTAAGTTTCTAATTTTTCTAGGGCCCCATGTTGTGTAATGCTCTGTGCGTTATAACCAGCACCTTGAAATTGATTCTGGCCTCCATTGGGAGCCAATGAAGTTCTTTGAGGTACTCTTTTGCTGACTCCCGAGCTGGGGCCTTACACAGCAGCATTGCTGCCGCGTTCTGGACCACCTGAAGTCTGTTGATCACGTATTTCGGTGCCCCTAGGAATAGTGAGTTTCCATAGTCCAGACGTGATGTGACCATAGAATGGACTACAGCCTTTCTAAGCTGTATGGGAATCCGATCTAGGATTTTCCAGAGAATTCTGAGTAGTCCGAAACAGGTGCCTACTACTTTCTTGGATTGAGTTGTCATTGATAGGTCCTTTTCAAGCCAGAAGCCCAGGTTCTTGATGGCAATTAGGCCAACTTATAGATGGCCTTAGAATTGTCTTATTCTCGAGGATCATTAACTCCGTTTTGTCGCCGTTTAGTTTTAAGCAGCTGTTGGTCATGACTTTCTCCATGCAGGGTGATAACCTGTCTGAGTCCCCGTTGGTTCTAGGGTCTAAAGAAATCACCAGCTGCGTATCGTCAGCGTAGGATGTCATAGAGATGTCGAAATCTTGGGCAATCCGAGATAATGGCTCCATATAAACATTGAACAGTGTGGGACTCAGCGAGGAACCCTGTGGCACCCCGCACGTTAGGGACATCGCGTTAGAGAAGATGTTGTTTTCCATAACTTGGAAAGTTCTTCCCTCCAAGAACGAGGTCAGCCACTGTAGCATGGAGCCTTGTACACTGATGGCCGAGAGTCTGCTTCGCAGAATATGGTGGTCCACCGTGTTGAAGGCCACACTCAGGTCCAAGAGTAGTAAAGCTGCTGAGCTTCCCTGATCTAACGACATTCTGAGTTCCTCCACCACCGTCAACCCCGCAGACTCAGTGCTGTGCTGTGCGTGGAATCCCATCTGGGTGGAGTGGAGACAGTGGTTTGTTTCCAAGAACTCAGCCAATTCCCTATTAACGTGTTTTTACAGTAGCTTACCAACGAATGGCAGCATTGAAATGGGGCGGTAGTTCCCTAGTTGCGCTGGGTCTCCATTGGATTTTTTAAGCAGGGGTTTAATTATGGCATGCTTTCATTCCGCTGGCACCACGCACATCTCAAGAGACTGGTTCATGATCTTAACTAGCGTAGGAAGGAGGACAGGTGTAACTGTTTTGAAGATGTGCGCCTGGGCTGGGTCTAGTGGTGAGCCAGACCTCACTTTCCCCATCAGAGATTCTACCTCCTCTGCCTCCACTAAAGGGAGATTAATGATAGTTTTTAGGGGGGGAGTTACCGCCTGATCCTCTTCCCACCTTGTAGTTGTTTCCCTGCCTGCCCTAAAGGAGCTGTAGATGTCCGTGACTTTAGAGAGGAAGTAGGTGGCTAAGTCATTGCACCTCTCCTCCGAGGTCTCTGTTGGGTGGGAATCCTGGGCTGGGGAGGTTAAAGCCTTGACTACCGCAAACAGTTCCTTCAAGGAATACTGTGCCTGGCTGATTTTCTCCTCAAAGAATTTGGCCTACGTTTCTTTGATGCTGTTGTGGTAGAGTCTAATGGCTGACTTGTACAAGGTTTTAAGTTGTGGGTCATAGTTTTTCCTCCAGTCCCTTTCGATTTTTTTACAGTTTTTCTTTAACAAGAGTAGTTGGGGGTTAAACCATCCCCCCGTTTTGGGTCTGGCTTTTGGTTTGGAGGTGACTTTGGGGGCTAATTTATCCAAAGATTGGGAGATCCAGGTTTCACAGTTTGAGTATGCTTTGTCCACTGTTTCTGGTGTCTTAGTGTTTGATATGGTCGTTTCTACTAGGACGTTCACCCACACCTCTGCGTTAAGCTTGGCCCAGCACCTTTTCTTTGTCTCAGCTTTGGGGGTGACCCTGCCCTGCTCTCTTCCTCTCTTCCCTAGATTAAAAGGAATGAAGTGATGATCTGACCAGGGGACCGGCATTGATGGTGCAATTTTAATGTTGGGGTCATTAGAAATAACTAGATCCAATGTGTGTCCCTTGGTATGTGTGGCAGACGTTACCAACTGGGAGAGTTGTAGACCCTCGAGGTCTAGCAGCAGCCTTTTGACGCTAGGGAGGTTCTGATCCTCCATGTGTAAATTTAGGTCTCCTACTATGGTGGTGTTGGTCTTCTTAACCAATATGCTGGCGAGACAGTCGGGTAGACTGTCTAGGAACTCTCCATATGGGCCCGGGGGTCTGTAAATTAAGAGCCCTGAGAAGGTATAAGTAGGTGATAAGGAGATTGAAAATTGGAGGCATTCGCACCCTTTGATGGGGAAGGCCTCGATGGTACAGTTGTACTCGTTTTTTATCAAAATGGCCAGTCCACCCCCTACCTACCTTATCCGGTCCAGTCTGTATATTTCATATCCTGGAGGCAGGGCCATTACTATGTCAGGGGAGGAAGGAGCATTCCATAAACCAGCTTTCTGTGATAAATAGAGCATCTAGGGTGGTCTCCTCTAACAGTAAATGAATTTCTGTTTTATGTTTAGGCAAGGAGCGCCAATTGATCAACTCTAGCTTCCATGCCTGCAGCTCCTTTTGTCCCTTGGTCTTGCTCGACCCTGGCTCGGGAGGTGCTTTCATCTCTAGTTTGCAATGTTGACAGGTCTCATCTGATGCTGGCTCGCCCGCGAAATCCCAACCCCTGTCGCAACCAACTGCCCGGGGTGTGTTGAAACTATGTAATTCCTTACCAGAGTAAGTGATTCTTGAAATGTATGCAGGGTTCCTGGCCCCTGGTCCCGTCGGGCTGCGCGCCCGCTGCCCGGCTTTCATTTAAGGGTGTCAAGTTAATTAGGCCCGTCAACTAGACCGCTGACCTGCATTCCCCAGAGTGCACTCTATGGTAGAGAGGGGTAACTCTACCTCTCTACCGCACTCTATGATCCTGCCTGACTGCCAACGCGCTGTATACGCTGACCTGCAATGCTCCCTGTTCAGCGTAGTGCGTTGTGTAGTGGGCAAGGAGCAGTGTGACTATGGGCACTACCAGTATGGAGAATAAAGGGGAAATGTGCTGTATCTAAAATATGGCGCTGTTAAAAACCGGCTATCAAAAGTTAAATCAGTTTTTGTTACCGCATTAAAATGACAGTGTCAGTGTCAATAGTACTCCTGTCCCACTCGGACTGCGCAGTCTCCGCTGCGCGCCCGCTGCCCGGCCTTCATTTAAGGGTGTCAAGTTAACTAGGCCAGTCAACTAGACCGCTGACCTGCATTCCCCAGAGTTCACTCTATGGTAGAGAGGGGTAACTCTACCCCTCTACCGCACTCTATGATCCTGCCTGACTGCCTGACTGCTAACGCGCTGTATACGAAGCCTGCAATGCTCCCTGTTCAGCGAAGTGTCAGGAATCAGATGCATGGCGCCTGCATTAATTGAGCGAGGGCGCTCATCAGCTACAATTGCACACGCGCTAATCTGGCGATTTTTAATTATGTATTAGAAAACGACATCTTCCATGACGCAATAGGAGTTCTGTAGTTCGGACGTGGCCTATCCAAGGCCGTTAAAAGTGGACGTGGCACGTCAGGTGACGTGCGTAATTCTGGAAAGAAACTTTGTTTCCTGTGAGGTCTCCAGGACGGGTTTCCTACCCGTGGGAGGTTTCGCTTCGTTGGCAGGATGCGTAGGGCTGAGGAAAGGTGTCCGTTCCTTTTGTTTTGTCCGCGCCTGGATATCCTGAGTTCCAGAGGAGGCAAGGGGAGAATCAGCGCTGCACTAACAATCGGAGGTGAGCTTGCTGTTATGAGCGGCAGCACATGAGTCCAGCCGTCCTTGTACTGAGCCTCAGGCTGGAGTTCACCTGTTGGATGCAGTGAAGTAACAGCATCCGAGTTTCTTTGTTTGTGTCTGCGCTCAAGAGGCAAAGGGCTAATTATTGTGACTCTTTTGCCACCGGAGTTATGAGGAAATAACTTGGAGTGGGAGTCTCATTTCTTTTCATTTTCTTTTGCTCATGAACAACTTGACATTCGGTAAAACGCTCATTACCTGCTTGTGACAAAGAATTAACATTGGAGTTGGTTGTGTTCACGAATCCAGTGTCGCAACCTTGGCTACTCCGATTTAAATATCTACGCCTTTTTTTTGCATATTCATTTTTTTGGGTTTAAGAAGGCTTCTGCATATTTTTGGTTTCCATTCACCATTGTTGCGGGTATGTATGATAAAAAGCCTGATTCAAATACTTCAATGGTTTATGGTTGTACATGTGAGGATGCTAACGAATTTTCCTGTTTTCTGGTTTGAAGTATAGAGAACTTAGCTTTTGGGGAACAGGCACTACTGTGTGGAAGAAGTGAGAGAATACCGAAGTCTTGTTTTGAGGTATGTGACTTTCTCTTATTAGTGAGACTTATTGAGAGTAGTCTTATTTCATGTGGTTAACCTTTTCTTTCTCTTCTTTCAGGTTTCTTCCTTCTTCCCAGCTGTTCCCTTCCCTCACTTGATCACCCTAACATTCTGTGTTGTATATCTGAATTGGGGGTATCAAGAGGTGGACCCAATTGAGCATCGTTCGGATCCTGAGGAGTTCCTTCTTTCATCCTAGCCAGGTGGAAGTCATGACACGTAGTGCGTTGTGCAGTGTGAGAGGAGCAGTGTGACCATGGGCACTACCAGTATGGAGAATAAAGGGGAAATGGGCAGTAAGTAAAATTCGGCGCTGTTAAAAACCGGCTATCAAAAGTTAAATCCGTGTTTGTTACCGCGTTAAAATGACAGTGTCAGTGTCAATAGTACGTGTCCCACTCGGACTGCGCTGTCTCCACTGCGCGCCCGCTCCCGGCCTTCATTTAAGGCTGTCAAGTTAACTAGGCAGTCAACTAGACCACTGACCTGCATTACCCAGAGCGCACTCTAAGGTAGAGAGGGGTAACTCTACCTCACTCTATGATCCTGCCTGACTGCCAACGCGCTGTATAGCTAACCTGCAATGCTCCCTGTTCAGCGTAGTGCGTTGTGCGAGGAGCAGTGTGACTATGGGCACTACCAGTATGGAGAATAAAGGGGAAATGTGCAGTAAGTAAAATTTGGCGCTGTTAAAAACCGGCTATCAAAAGTTAAATCAGTTTTTGTTACTGCGGTAAAATAACAGTGTCTGTCAATTGTACTCGTGCCCCACTCGGACTGCGCTGTCTCCGCAGTCCGAGTTTTGCATTTTCAGGGCAGCCTCATGCCTCCCAATACACAACCAAGGGGCGTTGCCCTGCTGGTTCCTGTCTCTGAGAGGTTTGGATGGTCCCACCCTTGGACCTGTTTTGCGCAATGGGAATATTTTTGGTGTTTTATAGCAATGTAGGCTCTCAGGCACCTCCCCTGGTGCAATGGCAGCTGGAAGTTGGAGTCCCAGACCCCTGTTTTCCCACAGAGCAATCAGTGTCTCAGATATTAGGGCCACGCAGGGAGTCCCCATGGGTATCTCCAGTTTGTGTCCTCAGGCAGGGCGTCCCTCCACTGCACTTTGGGCGAATGCCCTTTAGGCAGGCCTGGGATTACATTTGTGGGGCCATCCAGTCCCTCCTACTTGGGAGCTTTAGGCTGATAAGCAGGGCCAGGGGGAAAAGCAGCCCTGTCATAGTCTTGTCTCGCTCAGGGCACCAGCCTTGTGTGTCCTCAGGCCGACCTCACTGCCACAGGGAACGCCTTTCGCCCGGGCTCCTGCAGCTTCAGCAGGCAGCTCCAACCTACGTGCCGCACTGGCCGAGCCAGCAGCCGCTATGGCTACCAATGCTTCTCTCCTTGTGCCTGCATGTGCCGCTTCTTACTTGCCAGGGCAGGTGCAGGGCAGGCATAGGTCCCTGAGGGCAGAGGTCTCAGCCTTTATGCCTACTGGGGGCGCCTTGCAGGTGGGAGTTGGCGCACACCTGCTTCTGGCCCTGGATGCACAAGTCATTTTGTAGCAAAGTCTCTCCCTGTTGATAGTGGCAGTACACTGTTTAAGAACTACAAAACAGTTGAGTACCTCCAACATCATGCACCTGAAAATTCCTAGAATGAGTTCATCTTCGTGGTGTGGTAGATTATATACAGTTACTAGGCTAGCTGTCAATTTCCTCCGATCCGTATGTCCACTTCTACAGATTTTGGGGCTTAATTAGAAGGCAGAATTAAAGGCAAAGTACAAACAGCCTAAAGGGGCAAAGATACACAATAGAACAAAGAGAAATGGACTGAAACCCATGTGGAAGATGAAGATGTGTATCTTCTTTGGCTGAACAAATGCCCTGTTCAGTGAGCCTCAGACCAGGCAGCAAGAGATGAAGAAAAAAAAAAAAAGGAAAAATGTGAAAATATCGCAGCAATAGAAAATCTAAAAATATAATCCAGATTCTGAACCTAACATTAGTGATGCTTCTGCTGCTGGAAAGAATGACAGGCAGCAATTGGTGGAAAAGAGATGGAGGTGATGATTACTTGACGCAACAGTTGTACTATTGAATATTAACCCTCAGAATATAACTACAGTTTATCAAACTTATCTGCAGGATAAATATTAGTCCGCTAAAATTTATGAACAGTGACATCTGATTGGCAAGTATACCAGTTGGTAAGATAAGACATTAGGGCCCAGGTTTACTAAGAAATAGTGCAATGCAGCCCAACTACCAAACGTGCTGTGCTGCATTGCGTGAAAGGGAGAGAGCACACAAGCGCCATAGCTATGAATTTGTGGCACTCTTATCCTCTGTCCTTACACTGGCATACTTTGGCTGCCATGCACCCAGGCAATTTGCCGATCCACACATGTGTGGGTGAGTCTAGCATTGGTCTTGGACTGGAAGGGTACCCTTGCAGTAGAAAATACTAAGCCTGGGCAAACTTTAAGATTTTTGCCACTTCGGATGTGTGCTATACAGTGCAGCACAAAAGCAAAATGAGATAAGCTAGATGAAAAATACAACCATTTCTCCTTTTTAGCACCTGCTTCAAAGTGACTGTATTTTTTGTTGCAAAATCCTGTCTGCTATTGTTAGCAGATATGGTTTTGCATGAAAAACCATGGGTGGTTGCATGGGGACGTCCATGTACAATCGGTCGAGCACCCCCTTGATGTGGAGTAACATAAATCCAAGCTTTGAGGGGACTGTCCAGCACAAAACAAGTTTTGCACTGGAAAGTAAATCCAAACAAAAATACTTTGCATAGGTTCAAACCCAGTGCAAAATATTTGTAAATCTGGGTGACAGCCTTGAATCATAGTACCTCTCACTACAAACATGACATTATCAACACATTTCCACAATAACTCCAGCTCTGCCACTGTCACCAATCCCAATGGCATTTGGCAGATATTGTAAGTTTGGGAAAGAGTAAATAAAGGCACTGCCAGACCCTCACAGCTGTGAACTAACATAGAATGCCAAAAATGAGAAGGGGACCTGAATACACCTCCTACCCTGCATGGTTTTAGAGTGCCCTTTCTGCCTCTCCTCACCACTGATTCCCTATCCAATGCTTGACTAATGTACAAACTACGCTTTAAGAAATTTTAATTGATGTAGGAATGCTAAAGGTACTGTTATGTGTCCCATCATCTCCTTGATCAGCATTGCCATAACTATGGAGGACATATCCAACATCCCGGAGAACCATTCACTCAACTTGAGCAAGCTCTATGTGTGTGGCAGCTTTTAGTTCAAGTACCCCTGGGTACAGGATTTGGTCTTGCCACATAGTGGAGTAGGTAAATCAATAGTTAATTAAAAGGGTGGCTTGGTTGTGTGGAAGGGGACCATTGACTGGATTAAAAATGATTTGGCAGTTATAAAATGCCATTGTATTTCATCACATTCAGTGCTAATGCAGAGGCTTGAGAGGCAGTGATGATGAACAGGTAGACTTGTTGTAGATGACAGCAAAACTAATTTGGCTCACAGGAAGTTTGGATGGAGGTTTTGTAACATGAACCATTAACCTACTGCCAGACTGTACACCGGTGGTCACAGGGGATGAATTCAATTATAGTTTGTGCAGTGGACATTTGGGTGGCGTGGCTGCATTGTAGAAAGTGTTGATAGCGGTGGAGTATGGCAGTGCAAGATAGTGATGTGGTGTAGTGTTAGCACGTTGGGAAGAGAAGATGGTGTCCGAGCACAAAGAGGCCAGGCCACACTATTTGCTTTGCTGATGACAATTTGTTTTAACAATCTAATCTTCAAAGCTGTTCAACTTGCCCGTTTTTCGCAAGTGGCTCAAACTTATGGCCACTGGAGCTCAGCCTTCCTTATTTTCTGACACATTTTTAATATACTAACATTGAATAGCAGAATATTAATCACTTTTGGTATAATAAAAGAATGCCGACCCTCGGATAGAGCAGCGGCCTGAGGCAATGGCATTTATCTGATGGCTACACAGGCATACGAAGGCACCTACCCTAGCCATCAGAGAGATTGTCCAGGACTCGAGAGTCCCGGGATTGCCACAGGGTGCTGGAACGCTTCAGTGCTCCCCATCTGTGACTGCATCACTGCTAAAGTTAGCCCTGGGCACTGTAGGCTTAAACCCTGCACTCCAAAGGGCGACATGCCAATCATCCTGTCACCCCAGCTCTTCTCAACTCAAAACAAACTTGGAAAGTGGGGGGGAACAGGCAGCTGCAACTGGGTTGAGGTTTCAGTTGCAAGTTCCTGTGCTGTCGGGCGTGAGTAGGGGCTTTGTGGCTGTACCAAATGCAAACAGAGCACCATGAGATCAAACAGAATCTGTACGGGCAGCAAGGTAAGTAAAAGAATCCTTTGAAAGGTTATGTGCTTGTTGTGTCTGTGAGAGAGAGGCAGAACGTGTATGTGTGAGGTTTTGTGTGTTTGAGAGAAATTGAAAGAGTGAGTGGCAAGGAGTGAATGAGAGTGACAGTGAGTGGCGGTGAGTATGAGTGAGGCAGAGAGAGAAAAGATGAGTGAGTAAGAATACGAGAACATGCTGATGAAAGAGAATAAATGAGTAAGAATGAGTGAGTAAGAGCGAATGCAAGTGAGTGCGACTGAATAGATTGAATGACTGCAAGCAAATGAGACAGAATGAATGAAACAGAGTGAGTTAAAATAAGGAAGACTGGGTAGCAATGAGTGAGTAAGAATAAGAGCGAGTGCAACTGAATAAGTGAAATTGAATGAGAATGCGTGAAAGCAATTATAAATACAAGTAAGTGAGAGAGTCAGTGCAAATGAGTGAGAGTGAATAACAATACCTGTAACTGAATGAGAATGAGCAAGACAACAAGACTAAGTGAAAATGATGGGTGAGAGTAAGAGAGTTCAAATAAGTGTGAGTGACTGAGAAAGTATTAGTGAGTTAGAGTGAGTGCCAATGTGAATGAGAGTAAGTGCCTCTGAATGTGTGGGATTCAGTGAGAACGAGGGAATAAAAGTCATTGAAAGCAAGTATGAATGAAAGTGAGAGTGAGTGAGAACCAATTTGTGAGAGTGAATGAGTGAGAATGAGTGACAGAAAATTGATTAAGAGCTAATGAGAATGAGTAGGTGAGACCAAGAATGAGTAAGACTGAGCTCAAGAGAATGTGAATGACTTAGAAAGTATGAGTGAGTTTAAGTGTTAATTAAAGTAAGCATAACTGTGGTTGAATGAGTGAGCCTGAGTTAGAATGAGAGTATTGGAGTAAGTGCATGTGCTAGAGTGAATGAAACTGAGTGACAGTAAGTGAATGGAAGTGAGTGAATGAGTGAGAATGAAGTATAGAAGAGTAAGTGAGAGTGAGTGATTGGAGTGGCAAAGAGAGTAATTCAACATAAGTGAGCATGAGTGAGTGAGAATATTGTGTTATGCTTCCAAGTCTGCTATTGTCCCAGGTACACTGAAGGCTATTCTTGGGGAACTATGACACCTGTTAGAAATGGGGTTTCTGGTTGGCTAAGGCTTGCGCCAACGCCAGGCAGAAACCACCACTCTAGTCAGGGCAAGGGAGTTACCCGCCGAAGATAACCCCTGCTCACCCCCTTGGTAGCTTGGCACGAGCAGTCAGGCTTATCCCAGAGGCAATGTGTAAAGCGTTTGCGCAACACACACACACACAGCAGCAACACACTAGGCACACCACAAAAGAAACTCCACACAAGGTTATATATAAAAATAGCCTTTGTATTATCCAAAACACATTAGAATAGTAATCACACAATATACGTAGTGCCAACTGGCACTAGGCAATATTCACAGGGGATTATATACAGGACCAGGCCAATCGGGCCACGGTCAGAACCATCAGAATGCAGGTAGTAAATATAAAACACAACCAGTAACTACTGGTACCATAATGACCTAAGCATTATCATATTAGCATTAGACACCATCCTAAAATGTCATAGCATGACATTAGGCATAAACACATTACGCATTAGTCCTGGGGCATGAACATCTTAGCATAACTCACATTAGGGCCTTGCACCCTATCACCATCATAACGTTGAACCCGGGCCAACTGGCCTTCCACTGGGCCCAAAGGTGCCCTCTGTCCACATGTCAGGGCTGGTAGATAGGGTTTCTCAATTAGCTCCGGGGCTACCAAAGCAGCAGCAACAAAGGGGCGCAAGGCGCTGGGGCAGGGCAGGAGTGTAACTCACCCCTTCCTTCTCATTATAAACGAAATGCCCCCAAAGAAAAGAATGGCACGGGCACTACGGTGCCTCCTGGGTCCCCACTGGGACTTTCTAACAAATGTACCTCACATTGCAGCTGCCCGCGCTGGTGCGGTGCAGCTGTGGAAAGTAAATGCAGGCACTGGCCACAACGGCCTCTCCGTCCCACTCCGGGACTTTTGCAGCAATGCCCCCAACGTTGGAGCGGCCCGCTCCCCTGCGGGACCACTCAGGAAAGCCTGGCACCGACAATGTGCCTCGAAAGGGGCTCCCCTCACCGGGCTCTCCCAGTGCAGTTTCCCATGCGGCCCCGCTCACCGGGACTCAGCTGCACTCTCTCGGCTTCGCCCGATCACCGGTGACCTCCGCAGGCCTCCGTAGGCACCTGTTAAATTGAAAGATGTCTCGTAGGCAGGTCGTGTAGAAAACAAGTTATTGGTTTATTCATCAGGTTACAGGTTCAAATATAAGTTACAGGATGATAGTAAGATCCATAGTATGCCTCACCAGTAGCAGCCTCCTTGCTGCTCAGCCCATCCGCTCCAACTGATTTCTCCTCAAGCACAAACACACTCAACATTCCAATGACATCACCATTGGCTGAGCAGCAAGGCAGAGAACAAGAATAGGGAGGATGCATTAACCAACAAGTAGATTATAACATATCTCCCCCTTATAATGATTACAGAAAATCAAATGTATGTGAGATGATAAGACACACATACCAAGGAAAGACAAAAGCAAAAGTACCATACTTAAAAACAGTGGGTGTATAACACCACTTCGCCAGGCACAACAACATACAAACAGGGCATATTCACAAACCCAAAACAGTATATAACATGTATTATACATAAGAAAATATGGTATGAACATCTCAAAATATGCATAGATGAACACGGCACTAATAGGGGAAAAATCCTCCGTATGAAACTGCACAACCGTAATAGGGGAATACACCTCCCTATAGGGGAAACACCTTCCTAAGAAACACCGTAATAGGGAACACACCTCCCTATGAAACTGAACACCGTAAACGGGGAACACACCTCCCTATGAAACAGAACAAGCACACTGTAATAGGGGAATACACCTCCCTATAGGGGAAACACCTCCCTAAGAAACACCGTAATAGGGAACACACATCCCTATGGAACTGAGCACCGTAATAGGGGAACACACCTCCCTATGAAACAGAACAAGCACACAGTAATAGGGGAATACACCTCCCTATAGGGGAACACACCTCCCAATAAAACTGGACGAAACCGTAATAGGGAAACACACCTCCCTATGAAACAGAACAAACACACCGTAATAGGGAAACATACCTCCCTATAGGGGAAAAACCTCCCTAAGAAACACCGTAATAGGGAAACACACCTCCCTATGAAACAGAACAAACACACTGTAATAGGGGAACACACCTCCCTATAGGGGAAACACCTCCCTAAGAAACACCGTAATAGGGAACACACATCGTTATGGAACTGAACACTGTAATAGGGGAACACACCTCCCTATGAAACAGAACAAGCACACTGTAATCATGTACAATAAAGAATCAGCACAAGCAAAGCACACTCAAACAAATAAGCGTTGAACCTTAGGAGACATGAATCAATAATAAGGCATTAGAACATTATACAACAAAGGCAACATTGAGGATGCAAAAATTTCCCTCAGGTGAGAGACCTCACACACGAAGTATGGCACTGTCCCAAGAAAACAATAAAATAAAAACAAATAAAGTAGTCACCGTGGTCTGCAGTAAAAAAAAAAAAAATTGTAGTCTTAACAAAACCAAACCTGTGATGTAGCGCCGCTTTCAGAAAGACATAGTGCTTAGAGAGCCACTTGCAAACGTTTCCGGATGAATACTGGTCCATGAAGCCAGCAAATGTCACTCAGGAAGAATTGCCAGGATGCTAGATGAATCGAGGATGCAGCTATAAAAGCATAGCGCCGCAGGGCCTGACTGGGAAACTGACGAAAAAAAAAAACAAGTGAAGTCTTGGTGCTGCAAGAAGATGACGGTCGAATTAACTTTATTGTCACGCACATAAGAAGAAAGAAAGTGGTTGGCAGAGCACATAGTATGCTGGGAGCTGCAGAAGACTTGATGGAGCGCGGCAAACACAAGATGGCGGCACGCACTGGTGACGCCGCGCCGGATGGCTCCCGGCATCACCGTGCACCAAGACGTCCACAACAGCAAAGGGGCCTTGAGAGGAAATCAACATCACAGAGGATCCACTGGACGCATGGCAGGACAGCTGAAACCAGGTAAGGCAGCACGCGGTGAGTGAGCAAGCGCAGTGCACCGCTTGTGCCATTTTTTGAAAGGGCAAACGAGCGGTTAAACTGCCAATTGTCCAGGGGGCAGCCAAGAACAGTAATAAAACGAAAATAGACTTACCCCCGAAAGTCCGCACCTGCATACTGAATGCAGAGAGTAAACTTTAAGAAAGAGGACATGTAAATTAGATGGCCGTAAAAACGATCTTTCACCAAACGGCCTCCACAACAGACCAGCTTCATTTGAAGCAACAATGTACAAAATATCCACAGCTGGGACACTCGTGAGAACCAGTACTGGAGATTTTCATGCGTCTCCAAAGCTCCAAACTAAACACGACCACACCGAACCTGTGTGGCGCTTCCCAAGTCTTCGCACTGACACCATATGCAAACTGCTTCACATCATTGGAGAATAAATCTTCGTTTTGTTTCTCTGCAACATTTCTTTCATGTCTGATGCATCCTAATGGGAGACACTTGTCAGTGGGCACTTCCACTTCTGCGTAACGACGGTAGCAGGATTTGCTGAACTGTTGACAAAACAGATCAGTCAGCACTTGTTGACGAAAACGAGGAAACAACCTCTAGTATGTACTCTTGAACCTCAGGTCTTGTCACTGGCTCTGCTCAAAAGGATTTTAGTACAGACCCACGAAGTGAGAGAAGGACAATCCTGTTCCAATGCAGCAAGGTAGAGAAAGGGAAAGTCAAACAGGAACTGGCACTTACGTGGTAGGGCGACCAATGGAGTGGTCACTGGTGGGGCTCAGGGGTGCCAGCTTCCTTAAATACACAGCTTGTAAGTTCTCATGAAGTTCTTTTTCCTTGAAGTTTCTTTAGACTTTATAGACCATTATCCATTGAAGTAGCACACGCAGGTTCTTCTCAAATCGTCGCCAGTGTTAAATTGAAAGATGTCTCGTAGACAGGTCGTGTAGAAAACAAGTTATTGGTTTATTCATCAGGTTACAGGTTCAAATATAAGTTACAGGATGATAGTAAGATCCATAGTATGCCCCACCAGGAGCAGCCTCTTTGCTGCTTAGCCCATCCGCTCCAACTGATTTCTCCTCAAGCACAAACACACTCAACATTCCAAGGACATCACCATTGGCTGAGCAGCAAGGCAGAGAACAAGAATAGGGAGGATGCATTAACCAACATGTAGATTATAACAGCACCACACGTAGGGCTCACACCGTGGCTGCGGGAGCCCTGCCTCCAGGACTCCGGAGCTTCCCTCCGAGAACTTCCTGCACGGGCGCGAGGTCCCGCCCACAACCAGGCAGCTTTGCCTGACTTCCGGGCAGCGCTGGCAGCGGCCCGGCGGCACCTTCACTCGGCGGCTCCTCAGTGCGGGGTGGGCACCCGCCCGTAAATAAAACCAGAAGCGTGGTGGGCTCCCGCTATTAAGAGCACAAAAATGGGGGGTGAGCACCCGCTATCGGAACCACAACGCGGGGTGGGCACCCGCTCTGTTTGGCAAACTGCAAGGGGATCCCCACGTCGGGATTCCCTCAAAATAGATTGCAGCTCCGCGCTGCGAAGCCCCAGCACTCTTCCGCATAGAAGTAAAGCGCTCACCAGGCGCTATAGACAAAAGTCCAGGGCACAGCTGGGTCCAGGCAGGCCAGCACACAGGGCCCTCCAGCAGGGAGGCAGTCCCTCGTGGCGGTCTCCTCCTGGGGCCCAGCAGCAGCAATCCTCCCCAGCCAGACGAACAGCAGCCCAAACACATGGGGCTCTAATACTTATACCCCTCCAAGCCTTTGAAGTCTTTGTGCTCAGGGGGCACTGACCCCTGTCTAAATCAGTTCTGGGAGTCTCCCTGCCAGTGACACCTTCTTCCTTTGATAGTGGGGGTCTGGATCCTCAATCACCCAGCAGGAGATGGAGCCATTGGTTTATGCCCAGGCCTCTTCACCTCCAGGGGCTACTCCTCCCCCCTACACTCCAGATGCAGGTCAGCCCGCTGCTGTCTCACCTCCTCCCCTGGGTCAAGACATTCCCTAGATCCTATCACTTTCAAATCCAGACAGTCAATCCACAACCAGGCAGAGACACACAGAAATGTTAGAGCTCAAAAACCCAGCCACTTCTAAAAGAGTGGTTTCTAAACGCACAATGCAAAAACCACCTTCACAGAAAGATGTTATTGAATTGTGAGTTCAGGCATACTAAACTTCACCTCTCCATCTTAAGCCTTTGGGGAGATAGGCTGGAAAACATATTACACAGCCTCCCCATTCTATCCTATGGGCAAGATGGCCTTTCCACAGTGAAAAACGAAATGGAGATTATTTCACTGTCAGGACATGGTACACACCTTAGTACATGTCCTACCTTTCACATGCACTGCACCCTGCCCAGGGGGTACCTTGGACCTACCATAGGGGTGTCTGATGTGCATAGAAAGGGAAGGGTAAGGTCTGGCAAGTGGGTGCACTTGTCAGAACAACATGGCAGTTTAACAAACTGCGCGCAGGCAGTGCAGTGGCAGGCCTGAGTTCCCTCTTTAAGGCTACTTGTGTGGGTGGCACAATTAGTGCTGCAGGCCCACTAGTAGAATTTGCATTACCAGCCCTGGCACACATAGTGCACTTTACTAGGGACTTTACTAGTAAGGCAAACATACCCATCATGGACAACCAATTACCATTACACTTTACACAGGGAGCACTTGCACTTTGACACTGATCAGCAGTGGCAAAGTGCCCAAAGCATCTAAGTTGGCAACACCATGTCAGAAAAAGGTCTAGGGGGAAGGCAAAAGTTTAGGGAACTTTAGCCAAAAGGGCCAAGTCCAACACAACCCCCTCCCAGCCTAAAGCGAGGGTAGACCAATCAACTACCTTGATGGACTTCCCTGCTTGGGGCGACATAACCTGGACGTGGGCCCGCCACCGCCCGGCCACCCTCCAGTTCTACGCCGTCCTGAACCCATGTGGTTCCCTCTGTCAAAGCTCCCAGGACCAACTGAGCTACCCCACTGGTACTTCCTAGTTGTCCGTGGCCAGGACCAGGCCCTAGGCCATCCAGATGTATCTGGTCTTTGCCACCTCACTGAACGGGGGCGGTAGCCCCAGGCGCATAGTACCCATTCTCCACTCTACCCCTTATCAGTGCAGTTCTAATCTGCCACTGACCCTTCAACCTAGGGTCCACACCCTCAGTCTGACCAGAAGTCACGGGCAAGGCTCTCCTCCCCCTACCTCTCCTTCTGGGGTCCCGCACTCCCCTCCATGGAGAAGTACCCCCAGAACACGACTCTCCCACCAGTTCAGGACCTCTTTCCAGCAACTGGTCTCCCAACCTAGACTCTAAACCCTCAGGTTGAACCGGTGTCAGAGGTGAGGGACCCCTCCCTCTGCACCCCCTTCCAGAGTTCTGCACCCTCCCACCTGGAGCGGTATGCCTGGAAGACAAACCGGTCAGGTCACTGGTTACAGACGTCCCTCCCTCCAGGTCAGGCTGAACCTGAACCTGCCCTCCCAACTTTAGGTCTGAACCCCTCGGCTGAGCACTTGCCTGGCACACCAGGACTTCTGGGGACTCGCACAGTATCCCCCCGGTCAGGACACCACCTACCGATGTCCTTCCCTCCAGGTCAGGCAGAGCCTCAACCTGGCCTTCCAACCCAGGGACTAAACCCTGCAGTTGAACCTTTGCCTGGCACGCCAGGACTTCTGGGGGCGCACACAGCCTCAACCCCACGAGGGTAACACGTGACTCACGTGTTGTCACAGTCTGCCTGGTTCTGATCTCCCGACCCCGTGTTCACCTGACAGTGCGGGAAGATCCCCCAAGACAGAAGTGGTGTCACCATGGCCACCTCTATGAGACCCAGCCCTTCTGGCTGGTCCCTGACCCACTGGTTCTCCCACTGGGGAACCCAGCCCCCTCTCACCCCTCAATCTGGACTTCTGCGCCCTCCCACCGGGAGCGGCACTGCCAGACACTAGAACCGCTGAAGCGCTGATTACAGACGCTTCACGGTCTCCTGACACTAGGAGCTCCTCCTCAATGACCCACAAGTACAGCCTAGGCCCGACCTGGCGCTCCCTAAGGGAACCCTCCAGGCCCTGAGACTGGGTTTCAGGCACCTTGGGACACAGCCCACACTCACTCCTTCTCCTCTGAGACAGGACGTGAGCCCCTACACCCATCCCACAACACTGGGACCTAGCTGGGCTACACTGAACCTTTTCCCCCACACAGGAACAGAAGATACCTGAGCCACTCCTTTTGGAATCACTCCCTAATGCCTCTTCAGACCCTCCAGCACACAGCCAGAGGTCTGCCTCCTGTGCAAGCTCTCTGGGATCAGAGAACCCACACCACAACAGGTGTTGGCGCAACTCTGGAAAACATTTACTGAGCATGTGCTCTCTGACGATCAGATTGAACAGCCCTTCAGAATCATTCGCCACGCTAACCATCACCCATTTTTCCAGTGCATCACAACATCCATCCATAAACTCCCCCAAGACTCATGAGACAGTTTCCTACTGCCCCTGAATCTTAACCTATACCCCTCAGGTGTGACACCTTCCTCCCGGGAACTAGGTACCGTCTTAAGGGCTCTGGGAGTGGGACTCCCTGCACTGGACTCAAGCTCGCTGCCACCACTGGATCCCACCCTCACTGGTGAAACCAGAACACTCGAACTACACTCAGGGGATAACCGACCCTCCCGAGCTAGCGTCTCTCTGGCGAAGGCCCTCTCCGCCTCCGCCATCCTCTCCTGCGCTAAGACCCTCTCGGACTCCAGCTTCTTCTCTGCAAGGACTAACTCCTTGAGACTCAACTCCTGAGCCAACACTGCCTTTTTCTCCTCTAAGGCCCTCTGGGCCTGCCTATGCCCCGCATCCAGCTGCACTAGCCCCATGGCATGCTCCAATTTGAACTTCTCTAAAGCCAGCTGATGCTCCCTTTCCTCCCTCCTATCCACCCACTCCTCAGGGGACAGGGAAAGGGATGAGGCACTGCCCCCGGCACTGGACCCAGCAAGGGACTCCCTATCTATGGGATCCTCACTACCTACTGGCGTCCCTGCCCTGTCATTTTCTTCCTCTTCTTCAGACTCTTCAGGGCCACCCTCTAACCCACCACCCTCTTGTTGGGCGGCCTGGGCCCTGTCAGTCCGTCTCCAGCTATCCTGTTGCCAATGTAGCAGGGTTTTCCGAAGGAATAACTGAGTGTCTTCCCCACTCACCGCTAAGCCTCTCTCCCCACAGAACCCCCTTAGCTCCGCTAGACTGTAGTTCAACAGATCATGTACATTAAAGGTAGGTCCCATTCTGGCAAGGCACACAACCCCCACACCAGTTCAACACAAGACTCCTAGGCGTCTGAGCTGAAGCAAGAGTACGCAATTCAGAAATGATACTTCTTAGGAGAAAAATAAAACTCAGGAAAAACAATCCCCAAACCTGTGATTATCTAAATGCAGAGTTTGTAGTGCAACCAGTTGTCGCTGTGGTACTGCGCAAACGCAAGTCCTATCCTCACCCCTGACAACCATTGTTAGAAATGGGGTTTCTGGTTGGCTAAGGCTTGCGCCAACGCCAGGCAGAAACCACCACTCTAGTCAGGGCAAGGGAGTTACCCACCGAAGATAACCCCTGCTCACCCCCTTGGTAGCTTGGCACGAGTAGTCCGGCTTATCCCAGAGGCAATGTGTAAAGCGTTTGCGCAACACACTCACACAGCAGCAACACACTAGGCACACCACAAAAGAAACTCCACACAAGGTTATATATAAAAATAGCCTTTGTATTATCCAAAACACATTAGAATAGTAATCACACAATATACACTGTGCCAACTGGCACTAGGCAATATTCACAGGGATTATATACAGGACCAGGCCAATCGGGCCACGGTCAGAACCATCAGAATGCAGGTAGTAAATATAAAACACAACCAGTAACTACTGGTACCATAATGACCTAAGCATTATCATATTAGCATTAGACACCATCCTAAAATATCATAGCATGACATTAGGCATAAACACATTATGCATTAGTCCTGGGGCATGAACATCTTAGCATAACTCACATTAGGGCCTTGCGCCCTATCACCATCATAACGCTGAACCCATGCCAACTGGCCTTCCACTGGGCCCAAAGGTGCCCTCTGTCCAGAAATGTCAGGGCTGGTAGATAGGGTTTCTCAATTAGCCCCTGGGCTACCAAAGCAGCAGCAACAAAGGGGCGCAAGGCGCTGGGGCAGGGCAGAAGTGTAACTCACCCCTTCCTTCTCATTATAAATGAAATGCCCCCAAAGAAAAGAATGGCGCGGGCACTACGGTGCCTCCTGGGTC
Organism: Calotriton arnoldi; assembly: GCA_963921515.1. Classification (NCBI taxonomy): domain Eukaryota; kingdom Metazoa; phylum Chordata; class Amphibia; order Caudata; family Salamandridae; genus Calotriton; species Calotriton arnoldi. The sequence goes on along the minus strand of CAWUFW010006846.1, from coordinate 308,432 downwards.
CCCACTGGGAGTTTCTAACAAATGTGCCCCACGTTGCAGCTGCCCGCGCTGGTGCGGTGCAGCTGTGGAAAGTAAATGCAGGCACTGGCCACAACGGCCTCTCTGTCCCACTCCGGGACTTTTGCAGCAATGCCCCCAACGTTGGAGCGGCCCGCTCCCCTGCGGGACCGCTCAGGAAAGCCTGGCACCGACAATGTGCCTCGAAAGGGGCTCCCCTCACCGGGCTCTCCCAGTGCAGTTTCCCATGCGGCCCCGCTCACCGGGACTCAGCTGCTCTCTCGGCTTCCCCCGATCACCGGTGACCTCCGTAGGCACCATACGCAGGGCTCACACCATGGCTGGGGGAGCCCTGCCTCCCGGACTCCGGAGCTTCCCTCCGAGAACTTCCTGCACGGGCACGAGGTCCCGCCCACAACCAGGCAGCTTTGCCTGACTTCTGGGCCGCGCTGACAGCGGCCCGGCGGCACCTTCACTCGGCGGCTCCTCAGTGCGGGGTGGGCACCCGCCCGTAAATAAAACCAGAAGCGGGGTGGGCTCCCACTATTAAGAGCACGAAAATGCGGGTGGGCACCCGCTATCGGAACCACAACGCAGGGTGGGCACCCGCTCTGGCAAAATGCGGGGGGATCCCCATGTCGGGATTCCCTCAAAATAGATTGCAGCTCCACACTGCGAAGCCCCAGCACTCTTCCGAAATAGAAGTAAAGCGCTCACCAGGCGCTTTAGTCCAAAGTCCAGGGCACAGCTGGGTCCAGGCAGGCCAGCACACAGGGCCCTCCAGCAGGGAGGCAGTCCCTCGTGGCGGTCTCCTCCTGGGGCCCAGCAGCAGCAATGCTCCCCAGCCAGACGAACAGTAGCCCAAACACACGGGGCTCTAATACTTATACCCCTCCAAGCCTTTGAAGTCTTTGTGCTCAGGGGGCACTGACCCCTGTCTAAATCAGTTCTGGGAGTCTCCTGCCAGTGACACCTTCTCCCTTTGATAGTGGGGGTCTGGATCCTCAATCACCCAGCAGGAGATTTAGCCATTGGTTTATGGCCGCAGCCCAGGCCTCTTCACCTCCAGGGGCTACTCCTCCCCCCTACACTCCAGATGCAGGTCAGCCCGCTGCTGTCTCACTTCCTCCCCTGGGTCAAGACATTCCCCAGATCCTATCACTTTCAAATCCAGACAGTCAATCCACAACCAGGCAGAGACACACAGAAATGTTAGAGCACAAAAACCCAGCCACTTCTAAAAGAGTGGTTTCTAAACGCACAATGCAAAAACCACCTTCACAAAAAGATGTGTTATTGAATTGTGAGTTCAGGCATACTAAACTTCACCTCTCCATCTTAAGCCTTTGGGGAGATAGGCTGGAAAACATATTACACAGCCTCCCCATTCTATCCTATGGGCAAGATGGCCTTTCCACAGTGAAAAACGAAATGGAGATTATTTCACTGTCAGGACATGGTACACACCTTAGTACATGTCCTACCTTTCACATGCACTTCACCCTGCCCAGGGGGTACCTTGGACCTACCATAGGGGTGTCTGATGTGCATAGAAAGGGAAGGGTAAGGTCTGGCAAGTGGGTGCACTTGTCAGAAAAACATGGCAGTTTAACAAACTGCGCGCAGGCACTGCAGTGGCAGGCCTGAGTTCCCTCTTTAAGGCTACTTGTGTGGGTGGCACAATTAGTGCTGCAGGCCCACTAGTAGCATTTGCATTACTAGCCCTGGCACACATAGTGCACTTTACTAGGGACTTTACTAGTAAGGCAAACATACCCATCATGGACAACCAATTACCATTACACTTTACACAGGGAGCATTTGCACTTTGACACTGATCAGCAGTGGCAAAGTGCCCAAAGCATCTAAGTTGGCAACACCATGTCAGAAAAAAGGTCTAGGGGGAAGGCAAAAAGTTTAGGGAACTTTAGCCAAAAAGGGCCAAGTCCAACAACACCCATGCCAAAGATGCCGGCAATGGCATACTGAAGGCCTTCCTTAGTATGACAACACTTGTGACAAAATATTGCCACTGGCATGCTAGAAGTAATACTGGGTATAAGCATGCTAGAATTAATGACTGGTAGCCACGATTGAGGAGAACTGACCTGCTTGGCTGGAGGGGGTGAAGAGGAGAAGCTGTGTCTAACGCTGACCACGCCCACTCTCGCACTTAAAAGTGCGTCGTGCCCCCGCAGCGATTTTAGCCGCGATTGAGGAGAACTGACCTGCTTGAATGGAGGGGGTGAGGAGGAGAAGCCATGCCTGACGCTGACCACGCCCACTCTTGCGCTTAAAAGCACATCACGCCCCCCGCGGCGATTGTAGCCACGATTGAGGAGAACTGACCTGCTTGGCTGGAGGGGGTGAGGAGGAGAAGCCGTGCCTGATGCTGACCACGCTCACTCTCATGCTTAAAAGCACGTCACACCCCCGCGGCGATTGTAGCCACGATTAAGGAGAATTGACCTGCTTGGCCGGAGGGGGTGAGGAGGAGAAGCCGTGCCTGATGCTGACCATGCACACACTTGCGCTTAAAAGCACGTCATGCCCCCCGCGGCGATTGTAGCCACGATTGAGGAGAACTGACCTGCTTGGCTGGAGGGGGTAAGGAGGAGAAGCTGTGCCTGATGCTGACCACGCCCACTCTCGCACTTAAAAGTGCGTCGTGCCCCTGCAGCGATTTTAGCCACGATTGAGGAGAACTGACCTGCTTGGCTGGAGGGGGTGAGGAGGAGAAGCCGTGCCTGATGCTGACCACGCTCACTCTCATGCTTAAACACGCGTGGCGCCCCCGTGGCACAGGACACACGCGGGGCCGTGCCCAGGTGAAGCCCGGGCCAAGGGCGGGCCCGTCCACGCCCGTCAAAGCCTGGAAGAGGCTGGGCTAGGCCCACCGTTTAAGCTTTGCTGCAGGGTGAACTCTTGACCTGGGACCCTGTTCGAAAACGGTTTGGAAACCGAAGGTGAGAGACTTTTGGGACAGCGACCACTAAACGATGGGTAAGTGGAAAGCCACAGCCCAAATACCGGGCGGAGAAACAGTAAATATGCTTGACTCCTTCCTGACGAAAGCCGACAATGTTCTATCTCACGAAATTGAACTCACAGAGCACCGCCTCTCCTTGGAGGAAGGAAGGAGAAGCGGTCCGTTGCATCAAACCTCTCTGCCCACTTAATCCTCACACCCAGTAGTGATTGAAGAGGTGGAGAAAAAAACTAACCCTACTCAATCCATCTCAGTGAGTGCGACTGTTCCACCATCTCTGGACTCCCCTCTGTCCTCCATGCCTAACGAGTCCATTATTCAACGAGTAGTTAAGAGGAAAAGATCCGGAGGGATCCAGAAGACAAAACCCCTGAGGGGGCCAAGACCAAAAAAAACTGCCTATGACCCCCATGGTTCTGCCTTTGCTCCCTGTCGAAAAAGACTCTGTGGCAGGGACATGTGATGACTTGGTATTAAAACTGGAACAGATGGTCCTTATGTTACTAAACCCGCTAATCACTAGGTTGGGGAAGATTGAAGAGAAATTAGGCTCTATCATTAATAGGGGCTTTACTTGTGGAGCATGTGGTAACCTCTCATGTTCTGTTTACCCGCTGCTTCTGGGACAAGCCACAGGGCCGCCAGGGGGTGTTGCTAGGGTGGGTAAGGTCCAACAGAAGGTGGCCCACTCTACCTGCTCTGCTCCCTTGACAGCACCTAATGTTGCCCAGCCCACTCCCCCTATTGCCCTGACTTCATCATTGGCTGGTATAAATAGTAGCTCTAGGGGAGGAAATGGAGTGCCCACTCACGAAGCCCAGGCTAACCAGAAAATAATAAGAGCAAGCGAGAGGCTGACTATTGAGGCAAATTAGAGCTTAGAGCCTCCACGGGTTGCCACAAAACAGCTGCACACATTAGACATCCTTCCAACAGCTATACCGTATGCCCTGGTTAATGTACCCCCATTGAGTATGTGCCAAAGGGAGTTGACGGCCCGGCTGTGAGAAGTTGGCCTGGCATATGCTGTCCACTAATTATAGTGGGCACCTTCCACCAGTCCAAACAACCCCTTATTGGAGATAGGTTAAAGACAACCTTATTGAAAGCTATCCTAGTGGTAGCTATGGAGAGCAGCCTTCAGGCTAAGTCTTGAAGGAATGTAAAGCAGCTTGTTTTACCAGTCTATAATCTCTTGAGTGATCAAATGAAAGAGCACCACACCAGGTATATATTCAAAATATATGTATTTATTGCTAAACACACCCCTCTAGTCTCTTTATGAGGCTAGAGTTCGAAGTACACAAGTTATAAGTTATTTAAACACAGTAATAGCACAAATACATGTTTGGGCCCTAGGGGCGTACCAAACCATATACCAATAAAGTGGTATAAGAACCACGACTGAACTAGACACTAGGCCTAGAGCCTCTAGAAGTGCTTGGACCACAAGGAACCACCCAAGGTAGTGACACAGGGGACCCACGGGGGACGCGTGCAGTGTAAATACACAACCGCGATACGCCGTTAACTTCTATGGAGAAAGTCGCGATCAGGAAATTAAAGAAAAGGGACACTTAAAGGAGGACTTGGAGCAAACCCTTTGAGAACTAGGTCGTTCTAGAGTCTCTACCCACGGGAGCACCGGAGTACTCGTGTTACCTCACCCAGGGAAGCCGGGTGCATAGGTGCCTTTCGGGGTCGGGTTTCGTCGTCGATTTGAATGGCGATCTGCTGCAAAGTGCTGCTGGCGACCAAGTGGAAAGTGTCCGGGTGGATCCAAGAGTGGATCGGAGATCTGAAGAGCCTGAAAGCAGAGGGGACAGAGTCTGGGTCACTAGCCAGTGACCAGGAAGGCGATGGACAGATGCCCACCAATGTCGAGTGCTTCAGGTGCGTTGACAGTCGTCTTGACTCTTCAGCCACGAGGTCCAGGAGGCGTTGTCGGTGACCAGGAGCAGGATTCGGGCTGGTACACGATGTCTGTCGAGTGCTGAGGTGTCAGCGACCGGATTGGACCCAACAAGCCTTGGCAACGGCAAGTCTCGATGAAGATGAAGATCGTCGATGGTGCAGACCAGCAAGGTCTGGGTAACTCACCCAGCGAGGGTAAGTGAGGGCAGGCCTGGAGCAACCAGAATGCCCAAGAAGAAAAAGATTGGCCTTCGTGAAGGGCTACTAGCCAACGGGCTAGCGACCGCAAAGGAGCCTCAAGACGTCGCGCGTGGATCTGGCTCACAGGACACTCGTGGAGTGGAGGCCAGTGATCTTCGGTGCAGTTGGTGCTGGAGGCTAGGGCTACTCGGAGCCCAAAGCATGACTTCGTGGGAGACCCAGAAGAGGATGCACTTGCAAATGTGCTTGGTGTTCAGGGGTCACGGTCTCACGTTACCCACGATAGCTACGGGCCTCAGCTTTGCTGGGGACTCAGGGTAGCCTCGGGGAAGTCTGAGAATCCACCTCTGGTGATGCTAAGACTTCGGCGTCCGACGGGAGCTTCAGAAATGCAGACCGGACAGATGCGTCTTTGGTGCCTGCCAAGCAGGGGAGTCACTCCTTGACCCCAAGGGAGATTCTTCTGTCCTCTAATCTTGAGTAGAGCGTCGAAGGTCCAGGATTCTGTTTCAGAGTTTCGTCCAGGGATAATCTAAAGTCCTAAGGACTAGGTTCCTATACTTATACCAAGTTTAGGGGTTGGACTACTCTGTGGCCCCACCTATGGGTGGGTCAGGGCAGAGGGGTGGCTACACCCCTTTCCCTTTGTCCAGTTCGCGCCAAAGCAGGGGCTGCAAGCCCCTGATCCGGTTTGAACTGGGGTATGCACAGGGACACCAAGTGTGCCCCCAGTGCAGGACTTCAAAGCACCCGAAAGTGCTCCCGCCCAGCCCCAATTCACATTATCCTGTCTGGGGAGGTGGTCACACCTCCCTGGGACAGGAAACCTATTGTCCAGGCCTCCCCTGCCGGAGTTTCGTCCAGCAGCAGGAGGCCAGACTCGTGTCTTTGGCAGTAGCATCCATTTTGTGATGCCAGGGCTTTAGAAAGAAGTTACCGGGCTAGCCAGAGTTAACATGTCTTTCCCTCTAGAAGGGTGGAATGCTACCCCCGCCGCCAGAATTGGCGGGGGGGGTAGTATTCCAATATGTTTGACACCAAACACGACATGTTTAGGTGCAGCCATTCCAAAGTTAGCATTTAACGCGAGGTTATAATGCGCTTAAGAGTATATGGTCAGGCTGCACTACAAACAGCATCAGAGAAGGGTCTCCGAACGCTGCAGAGGGGCCCTGCTCATGCAGGGGCACCCTCTCACATAGGAACCACGCACTCTGCCTTCAGGATTGATAAGGCCTGCCATAGGAGTGACTTATAGGTTTATATGTGTGTATGTATGTAGTGATATAGGTAACCTATATCACAGTAAGGGGTGCATGCACCACCTTACCCAGGCTGCAGTAGCAGACCTGTGGTGTCAGTTTGGATGGCCTTCCAGGGGTGGCACAATACATGCTGCAGCCCCTGGTAGGCCTCTGAGGTACCTATGCCCTTGGTACATAGTATACCATATACTAGGGACTTATAAGGGCACTCCAGATTCCAATCAGAGATGTGCCTAAGGCACATGGAAACCTTTTACAGAGAAAGCAGATAGACTGGGGCCCTGAATAGCAGGATCCCAGTCCAACTAAGTCATAAACCAGCAAAACACCATAAAAAAGTGGGGGCAACCATATAGTCAGATTCCACCTTCCTACATAACCCCCCCAAACGAAAGGAGATAAGGCTAACCTTGGCCAGTTGAGCCTTCATTGACTAAGTGGTCATATAAGGAAGCACCTGCACTAGCATGGTTGCCCCCTGTCTTATGGTCCACTAAGCAATCCCTCACCCTAAGGGTATGAGAGGGTCTCCACCATGGGGAATCACTACCTGTGGTGTGCTTAGGTAAAGTACAAGGCTGGTGAGGTGCCTGAGTAGGGAAGTGAGGCCCTAGGAATGTTGGCCTCAGCTTCCTCAGATCACTGGTCACCATGTATGCCTGTCTTTCCATGACTGAGTTGCACTTTGCTCTAAGGGTCAACCTTTGGCTGCCTACAGCTGGGGGTTGGGTCCCTTTGGATGGACTACTGGAGGGACAGGGCATGTTTGGAACCTTCAGGTCCCAGGTTTGCCCTTGCCTACCAGAGTCCTTCTGGGGGAGGTCCCTACATAAAGGCATGGGGGATCCCTCAGTGTGTAGAGGAGTTTTCACCTGGCTAGGGCTACTAGACTGGGTGCCCCTAATCTGCTGATGGGGGGTTCCTCTGGACAGGGGGCCCTGGGGGTCCACTGACCTCCCTGACCTCTGCAGCCCTGGGCTGGCTGAGGCAGGGTAGAGAGGGGCAGGTTACCTGCTCCAGACTGGGTACCACCTTGGAAGGGTCCTCTGCCATCAGGGGTGTGGCCAGGCCAGGCCTGACTACCTCTGGGGCAGTTCCTTCACTAGGGGTAGGGTCAGTTCCCTGAGGAGGCTGACCCTTACCTACTGTCTGGAGGGAAGAAGACTTTTCTTCAACCCTTGTGCTCTCTTTTGGGGGAGAGTGGACCATTCTTTCAGGCTCCATCTCTCCAAATTCTTGGGCTGGGGCTGTGGCCATTACAGCCCCACTAACCTTTACAGGGACGCCCAACATCCTAAGGTGGGTTTGGTGTTCAACTTCAGCCCAGGCTGAAATCTCCAGATCATTGCCCATCAGGCAATCTACAGGTAAGGTGGGGGACACTGCCACTCTCTTTGGGCCTGTGACCCCCTCCCAGCTGAGATTGACTATGGCCATGGGGTGATCTGTTCTGACACCATCAATGTTGGTCACCTGGTATTTAAACTCAGGTAAAAGCTGGTGAGGGGGGACTAGTTTCCCTGCCACCATGGTGACACTAGCCCCTGTGTCCCTAAATGCCACAGCTTTCTGACCATTAATCATTGGCTCCAGTCTGTACCTGCCCATTGCTGTGGGACCCATGGTAAAGGTGGCAAATCCTACACCACCATCAGAGTCAGAGGAGTCTGTTGAGGGGTCCCTGTCTGAACCAGGGCCCACCTCTGTTCCTGTTGCAAAAGCACCTAACTTTTGGGTGCACTACTCCCAACTGGAGGATTACTACTGGTAGTACCAGGAGGGGGGTAGTAGTTGCTGGGGGAACATTTTCTTTATTGCCAATCCTGGGGCAACTGGGTTCAGATTTCCAGTGCCCAGGCTTTTTACAGACATGGCAATATGGTTTCTTTTCAGGAGAGGAAGGAGTTTGGGACCCACCCCCAGAAGAGGAATTTTGGGGCCCTGTAGTGGACTTATCCTTAGATTTATCCCCACCTTTCTCTTGGGACTTAGTAGATTCTTTCTTCTGGTCACCACCCTGATTTCTAGTTTTTACTCTGGTTCTGACCCATTTGTCTGCCTTCTTTCCCAATTCTTGGGGAGAGGTCAGATCAGAGTCCACCAGATACTGGTGCAAAAGCTGGTTTTGACAATTATTAAGGATCTGCTCCTCATAATCAAATTGTACAATCCTAAAAAGTCATGCACTTTGTTGCCATGTATCCAACCTTCCAGAGCCTTTGTAGCACAATCTACAAAATCAACCCAGTCTTGAGTCTGAGCTTTTGGGTGTCTCTGAACTTCAACCTATACTGTTCAGTGGTTAGGCCAAACCCATCTATCAGAGCACTCTTCAAGACTGTGTAATTGTCAGCATCCTCTTCTCTTACAGTGAGGAGCTTGTCTCTACCTTTGTCTGCAAAGGAGAGCCTCAAGATTGCTGCCCACTGCTTCTGGGGGACCTTCTGAACTTTACAGGCCCTCTCCAGTGCAGTTATCCATTTGTGGATGTCATCCCTACTCTGGTAGGGAGGGACAATATTGTTTAGGTTTCTATGGTCATAGGACCTTTCCCTATCTCTAGGGATATTGCTGCCACCATGGGACTCTAGTCCCAACTTTCTTTTCTCTCTAAAGAGATCTAGGGACTCCCTGTCTAAGGCTACTTGCTTCCTTCTGAGTTCAAGCTGAGCTTCCTCATACTGAATCAGCCTCTTTCTCCTCTCATGAGAGGATTCCCTCCTATGAGATGAGACAGAGCTCCCTATTGAGGTGCCAGAGTGGTTAGACTCCTGAGAAGGAGATCTAGACTTTCTGGGCACACTCATAATCCTTCCTGGGGGACAAAGAGGGCATCATCCTGATCATCCTCTTCATCTTCCACAGGAGGGATTGGGTTATCCAGGTCAGGGTCATTGTCACCCTCCTGGCCAGTTTCAGAGGGGGCTGGGGGTATTTCTACCCCTGGCCCCTTCCTCTTCTTCTGCCCCACCCTCAGCTCCTACCCCTTCAGTCCCCAAGAGCTTACTAAGGTCATAAGCCACCAACAACTCTTTAAGGTGTTGGGTGGTGGGACTTTGGCCTGTCCTTAATTTCCTCAAGTTACATAATGCTCTCAATTCCAAGAATGGGAGGGTATCATACTTGGAGGGAAGAAGCCCAGTGGCTTCTGGTAAGGATTCTCTAGATCCTACCTTTTAAAGACATTACTAGTGTGGTGTGGTGTATGCACTACCTACTCTAGTGTGGCCTACTAAACTCTCTTGAGTTGTAGAAAGGGTGTGCTATCCCTTAACACACAACTCTAAGTTCAGTAGAACTTACTGTATTCTAAGCTTAAATTATATGTACCTTAGGTACCTTTAGTGGTTTTCAGTTGATCAATTCAATTGAGATTATCTGGTAAAACAATAGCAAGCTGGAATCCCACACGCTGCACACCAATGCGAGAAGTTGGCCTGGCATATGCTGTCCACTAATTATAGTGGGCACCTTGCACCAGTCCAAACAACCCCTTATTGGAGATAGGTTAAAGACAACCTTATTGAAAGCTATCCTAGTGGTAGCTATGGAGAGCAGCCTTCAGGCTAAGTCTTGAAGGAATGTAAAGCAGCTTGTTTTACCAGTCTATAATCTCTTGAGTGATCAAATGAAGGAGCACCACACCAGGTATATATTCAAAATATATGTATTTATTGCTAAACACACCCCTCTAGTCTCTTTATGAGGCTAGAGTTCGAAGTACACAAGTTATAAGTTATTTAAACACAGTAATAGCACAAATACACGTTTGGGCCCTAGGGGCGTACCAAACCATATACCAATAAAGTGGTATAAGAACCACGACTGAACTAGACACTAGGCCTAGAGCCTCTAGAAGTGCTTGGACCACAAGGAACCACCCAAGGTAGTGACACAGGGGACCCACGGGGACGCGTGCAGTGTAAATACACAACCGCGATACGCCGTTAACTTCTATGGAGAAAGTCGCGATCAGGAAATTAAAGAAAAGGGACACTTAAAGGAGGACTTGGAGCAAACCCTTTGAGAACTAGGTCGTTCTAGAGTCTCTACGCACGGGAGCACCGGAGTACTCGTGTTACCTCACCCAGGGAAGCCGGGTGCATAGGTGCCTTTCGGGGTCGGGTTTCGTCGTCGATTTGAATGGCGATCTGCTGCAAAGTGCTGCTGGCGACCAAGTGGAAAGTGTCCGGGTGGATCCAAGAGTGGATCGGAGATCTGAAGAGCCTGAAAGCAGAGGGGACAGAGTCTGGGTCACTAGCCAGTGACCAGGAAGGCGATGGACAGATGCCCACCGATGTCGAGTGCTTCAGGTGCGTTGACGGTCGTCTTGATTCTTCAGCCACGAGGTCCAGGAGGCGTTGTCGGCAACCAGGAGCAGGATTCGGGCTGGTACACGATGTCTGTCGAGTGCTGAGGTGTCGGCGACCGGATTGGACCCAACAAGCCTTGGCAACGGCAAGTCTCGATGAAGATCGTCGATGGTGCAGACCAGCAAGGTCTGGGTAACTCACCCAGTGAGGGTAAGTGAGGGCAGGCCTGGAGCAACCAGGATGCCCAAGAAGAAAAAGATTGGCCTTAGTGAAGGGCTACTAGCCAACGGGCTAGTGACCGCAAAGGAGCCTCGCGACGTCGCGTGTGGATCTGGCTCACAGGACACTCGTGGAGTGGAGGCCAGTGATCTTCGGTGCAGTTGGTGCTGGAGGCTAGGGCTACTCGGAGCCCAAAGCACGACTTCGTGGGAGACCCAGAAGAGGATGCACTTGCAAATGTGCTCGGTGTCCAGGGGTCACGGTCTCACGTTACCCACAATAGCTACGGGCCTCAGCTTTGCTGGGGACTCAGGGTAGCCTCGGGGAAGTCTGAGAATCTACCTCTGGTGATGCTAAGACTTCGGCGTCCGACGGGAGCTTCAGAAATGCAGACCGGACAGATGCGTCTTTGGTGCCTGCCAAGCAGGGGAGTCACTCCTTGACCCCAAGGGAGATTCTTCTGTCCTCTAATCTTGAGTAGAGCGTCGAAGGTCCAGGATTCTGTTTCAGAGTTTCGTCCAGGGATAATCTAAAGTCCTAAGGACTGGGTTCCTATACTTATACCAAGTTTAGGGGTTGGACTACTCTGTGGCCCCACCTATGGGTGGGTCAGGGCAGAGGGGTGGCTACACCCCTTTCCCTTTGTCCAGTTCGCGCCAAAGCAGGGGCTGCAAGCCCCTGATCCGGTTTGAACTGGGGTATGCACAGGGACACCAAGTGTGCCCCCAGTGCAGGACTTCAAAGCACCCGAAAGTGCTCCCGCCCAGCCCCAATACACATTATCCTGTCTGGGGAGGTGGTCACACCTCCCTGGGACAGGAAACCTATTGTCCAGGCCTCCCCTGCCGGAGTTTCATCCAGCAGCAGGAGGCCAGACTCGTGTCTGTGGCAGCAGCATCCATTTTGTGATGCCAGGGCTTTAGAAAGAAGTTACCGGGCTAGCCAGAGTTAACATGTCTTTCCCTCTAGAAGGGTGGAATGCTACCCCGCCGCCAGAATTGGCGGGGGGTAGTATTCCAAGATGTTTGACACTAAACACGACCTGTTTAGGTGCAGCCATTCCAAAGTTAGCATTTAACGCGAAGTTATAATGCGCTTAAGAGTATATGGTCAGGCTGCACTACAAACAGCATCAGAGAAGGGTCTCCGAACGCTGCAGAGGGGCCCTGCTCATGCAGGGGCACCCTCTCACATAGGAACCACGCACTCTGCCTTCAGGATTGATAAGGCCTGCCATAGGAGTGACTTATAGGTTTATTTGTGTGTATGTATGTAGTGATATAGGTAACCTATATCACAGTAAGGGGTGCATGCACCACCTTACCCAGGCTGCAGTAGCAGACCTGTGGTGTCAGTTTGGATGGCCTTCCAGGGGTGGCACAATACATGCTGCAGCCCCTGGTAGGCCTCTGAGGTACCTATGCCCTTGGTACATAGTATACCATATACTAGGGACTTATAAGGGCACTCCAGATTCCAATCAGAGATGTGCCTAAGGCACATGGAAACCTTTACAGAGAAAGCAGATAGACTGGGGCCCTGAATAGCAGGATCCCAGTCCAACTAAGTCATAAACCAGCAAAACACCATAAAAAAAGTGGGGGCAACCATATAGTCAGATTCCACCTTCCTACACCGGCTAATGGCAAAATCCTTACATTGGTTCAATAACCATGTTAAGGGCTATGGCATGTGGGTTAACAGTCGGGACAGGCATATTATTATGGCTAGGAGGGTGGTATGGGTGGGTTCCTCCACCAAAGAAAAAGGGACAATTGCGTTGTCGTAAATTTTAATAATCACCATGTGGTAAAATATTTGCTGAGGGTCTATACAAATGCCCCCTTGCATAAAACACAGATCATGATTTCCCCTTTGGCACAATTCTATATCCCCATTTCACGCTCTAAATGGCATAACTTGCAAGAACCAAATGACCCATTATGCCTGCCCCTATTGGTAACACAAGATCCTCCTAGTTATCCCAGGCTGAGGTTGAGGTTTCAGTCACAGAACCAATTCGCCCCCCTAACCAACTTAGAGTCTTGTGACTGACTAAACAAGGGAGATGATATTGGCGCCTCAACTAGTTCCATTGACCCACTATATACTCCAGTAGTACCAACAACTGAAGTCCGGCTGAAACCAAAGAAGGGGGTGAAACTGTTAAGCCAACCAGTACTAACCTCCCAATAAGTAACCCAGGAGCTTCGGCCCCTGTGGATCAGATGGACGAACAGAATCGAGGGGTGCAAGTAGCTACATGGAACGTTGCAGGTCTTGCAAACAAGATGGCTAAAGCCGAGTGGGCTTTAATTTGGCAGGACAGAGATATAATATGTTTTGAGGAAACCTGGGCCGTAGCCTCAATATTTTCTAATGGCTACCAAACCTTTCAAATCCATGCAGTTTCTTCCTCATCATGCAGGCCCAAAGGGGGCTTGATAACCTTAATTTCCAATACCTTTAGCTATAAAGATTATTAAATTTGAACACTCTTTCCCCTACTTTCATTTCTTAGCGTAGATTGGAGTGAACCAGCAAGCCTCGATACTGATAAACTACTATAATAATAACTTTGTGGGGAGTATGGCGTCAATTATTGATTTACTGGAAAAGGAGCGGGAATCTTTTACTAGGGCTCTACCATTTAAGGATTTTTATATCCTATGGTTAGGGGACTTCAATGAGCAACCCTGCCCTTTTTCTCTGGGAACAATTTGTGGTCTGGTAGATATGGAAGGAGACCCATTGGTGCACTTTATGCATCAATATTGTGGGAACACCTTAAGTAGGTTTCTAGCCTCGAAGAACTTAGAAGTTTATAATAACATAGATTCTGAGGGAGTATGGCGTCAATTATTGATTTACTGGGAAAGGAGCTGGAATCTTTTACTAGGGCTCTACCATTTAAGGATTTTTATATCCTATGGTTAGGGGACTTCAATGAGCAACTCTGTCCTTTTTCTCTGGGGCCTATTTGTGGTCTGGTAGATATGGAAGGAGGCTCATTAGTGCACTTTATGCATCAATATTGTGGAAACACCTTAAATAGGTTTCTAGCCTCGAAGAACTTAGAAGTTTATAATAAAATAGATTCTGAGGGAGTAGGTCTTGAAACGACTTTCTTTCGAGGCGAATCTCATTCTAATATAGACTTCATCGTTGCTTCTTCTAATTGCCGTGGAAACATTATTCACACCGATACCATTCCGTCCTTTTTTAGTGACCACGCATTTTTATCGCTTGAGCTCTCCGAAGTTATATGCTATTCTCACCACCCTGTGAGAGTACCAAAACCAATTTTAGCCAGGTTAAACGGCTATCAGTTTAAATGGGAAAAATCTGATAATAAAAGAATCATTCAGCAGGTTCTATCTAACAAGTTGAATACGTCAGGAATTGCTTATACCTAGAAACTGACCCAGATCCCTGATCGCAAATTTCCTCGATCTATTGAAGGAGATTAAATCGTCCCTGACTCGGACTAAAACTAATAAAGAGAGGCCAGAAACTTGATGGTTTGATCAGACCTGCTCGAGGGCCCTTCGAGATCTCCGTAAGGCACTTAAATCGTCCCCTAGAAATACGCCCCTAATCAAGGATCTACGGGCGATGTACCTGAAAGCCCAGAAAAAGGGAAAATGATTTGAAGGAAGAAAGTTGTAAAGGTTGTTTCCCATTTATTACCCTCCAAAACTCCCTACTATTGTTTAGGGTTGTGGCCTTTGCCAAATTATCCCAAGCTTCTTCCTTCAACTCAATTTTCCTCTTTTTCCGGGCTTTCAGCTTTCGTTGTAAAGAGTGCTATTCTAATAAATGCACCCTTTTTTAAGATGGACATAGAAAAACCAGTGGACAATTGTGTGGATGAAGATACATGGGTCACACATTTTGAAAGGATTTTTGGGGCTGGAACTGCATTGAGGGTCGATCCACCTATTGCCCAAGATCTGCCTGCCCCTCCGATGACATTTGCTCTGGATGAAATAAGATCTGCTTTGGATAAGTGTGCCCGTGCTAAAGCTCCTGGTCCAGATGGGGTTCCTATTGATTTTTTCTTTGAAAATCAATATCTTGGGGCCCCATTACTAACCATCATATTTAACCAAATATCTAAGGGCGCTCCTCCTGCTTCATGGAGAACAAGTTTTATTGTCCCAATATTTAAAAAGGGGGATAAATCCAAACCCCAGAGTTACTGCCCCATTTCCCTTCTAGACTCTACGGCCAAAGTGCTGGGGCTTGTATTGTTAAATAGATTAGAAGACTGGGCAAGGTGAAATAATATCTTAATGCCAACCCAGTACAGAAGGGCCGAGGCACAATTGACCAATTTCTGAATCTTAGCCTGACCATCGCCAAGTACTCTTCGGCAAAAGGAGGGCAAACCTACATGGCATTCATGAACCTATCGGCAGCTTTTGACTGCGTAGGCCATGAGAAGTTATGGGCGATTATGAGAGAAATGGGCATTGACTCCAGGTTAATCCTTTTTATACGCCAAATGTATTTACAAGCAACGGCGTGTGTCCGCTATGGAAGGGATGGGGAATGCACAAGACTTTCAGATCATGAGGGGAGTTAGACAAGGCTGCGTCGTTGCCCCATTTTTATTTTCATTGTACACAAATGGGCTGGAAGCCGCCTTAAAAAGATCTACAGTAGACATCCTTTCCTTTCCCCCAGCTGTAATCCCGGTCCTGGCATATGCAGACGACGCCGTCCTCATAGCCAGAACAGGCGTAGCGCTTCAAAATCTAATAAATGCCTAAGTGAATTTCATGTTATCATTGGACCTAAAAGTAAATGAATCAAAAACTTTCATTTTAGTGTCAGGATCACTCCCCTCTAAAAAGTTACCATCTTTGTATATTGGGACACGCAAATCAGCAATTGTGGGGACCTTTTCTTATCTAGGAGTCGTTTTTGATAGCAAACAATCCTGGTCACACATGGTGGGTAGTAGAGTGCTATCTATGGAGCGCACTTCTGCTGCAGTCCTTAAATTTACCAAGAAATTGGCATCAAAACCGTTAGCTACTATAAAAAAGATCTATAGCACCAAAACGATAGCAGCCGCAATATATGGGGCAGGGGTGTGGGATATTGCTCCAATAGCTCCTCCCCAGAAGATAGAGAATGCTTTCCTTAAGAGGGTTGCATTGCTCCCTCCCTTATTCTCCAACTATGTCACCCACTTAGAGCTGGACATACCCTATGTCTTTGACTTAGCGAGACTAGCCCTGATTATCCTGTGGTTATCAATTTGGAAGAGAGACACAGTGGACCTTAACCAGTCTATTATTCAAAATTACCTATCACTTGACAAAGCACAAAAAAATCCTTGGCTACAGTACGTAAAATCGACTTTGCACTCCCTAGGTGTACCTGAACTTTACACGAACCCGAGCTCTTGTTTCACCTTTCCCAAAAAATAGTTAAAGGAACTTTTCCTAACAAAGGCAGCATATGAGAGGAAGGAATCGCATTGTATAAGAATGATGGTAAAACTTTACAATCTGATTTCACCTCTGAGGAAGGGTGAATATTCGTATTTGGATGGTGTTAGAAATTTACATCATAGGTTTATCCTTTTAAGGTTTCGTGCCAACCTAATACCTCTGATGTTGGGTTTTCCTGCCAAAAAGTATTCTTTTAATGACCTAGTCCTATGCCCATGTGATAATGTATCTGTACAATCTGACCTTCACCTCTTTTTCTTCTACCACTTTTATAAAGAACAGAGAACCAAATACATCTTACCTCTTTTAAGGCAGCATAATTTTAATCAATATCGCAACGCCTTGTTTTTCTTAAGAAGCGTCCAGATTCCCATGTCCGTTTTTGTGTAGCATCATTTCTTTAGCTTGCAAACGAAGGAGGCATTTTTTTTATAAGGCTTAACTGTTTAAGTTTTAAAGTTCCTCCTCAGATAATATTTGCCCCACAGCATGGTATTTTATTTTTAACAAATTATTTAATAATTAATGGGTGTGCGTCGCATCTTAAATGATGTTGCCACTGTATCTTTTGCATGAAGTATCCAAGTCTAATCTGTGAATCACTGCACTCATTGCACTTGAAGCTGTACAGAGTCGGGATAAGTAACACCTGTTTTTATTCATTGGTTTTAAACTAATTTGAATGTATTGTGAAATATGATTTATTGTTTTTAATGTATACTTTTATGATCTATGCTTTCAAAAGTCAAAGTCAAAATTTAACTTTATTCGGCTGATTATAGCCATCAAAGTACAAATAACAAAACAGGAGAGATCAAATCTACAATCATAAAATACATAAATGTAAAATCAGTTAAGATCCTCCGTCTTGTAACAATGTAGCAAACATAAAAGTAAAAAACCATAAGACAGTTATTAATCTCCGTAGAGACCTGCTCCACTCAAACTTCATTATCTACAATAGAATAAAATACACTCCATCGAGTAATACAACACTTCATACAAGAATAAGCACACCTCAAGGATCCACGACACATAATTAGGCCTGGGAGTGAATAATTAAATAAGATAAAAATTAGCCCAACTTACACTTGTCAAACTTTACATATAAGAACATAAGAATAAGTATTTAAATAACGTGATTCAAAGCCATGTCCACAGGAGAATTCATGAGTGACCTATTCCTATGCCTAATTGCTCCTGTTAGGAAACTTGTTACCCCATAACAGACCATAGGTGACGCTAGCATTTGTAAATATACCAGCGCCGGCCTAACTTGTTCAAAGTTACAACCTCTAAGCAAAGGAATGATACATTTTCTGCGCAGAGAATTGTAATATGCACAGAAGAATATTATATGAAGAGTATTCTGGTCCGAGAAATTATCACAGGGACAGGGATTTAATGTTCCTTCTTTGAAAATCCCTTTAGGAAAAGCAAGGAGCCAGGGAACCATATTCAACCTAAATCTTGTCAAAACAAAAAGATGGTACGGTTTGTTTATATAAGATAAATATGGTTGCATCTGTCGACCCAGGCTCAGTGTAACAAAACTTCTCACCATGGGTTTTTTCAATTCATTCTCCTCCCTTAGTACTCTTCGTCTGTCTAAAAACTGCTGCTTGAGGTCTCTAATGGCTTGTTTACCCAATGCTATAGGGCTCAGAAATAAATCTGGGCAGCCAAGGGTTTCCATCTGGTCCTTAATATATCTAATCCACGGAATGTCTAACACCTTTTCTAGGGTGAGACAATCTTGGATGATCAATTGGTTAAGATTTGGCATAGGTTGTGCCCAAATTCTCAGCCAACGCAATAAAGGGGCAACCGCAATCTGGTCGGAAATAAAACCTGCGCCTAATTCCTCATGTATGTTAAAGATTGGTGTGGAAGTTGGGACCGAGAGCAATCTACGCAGAAAGGTGTTTTCGGCCCCCTGAATTTCTCTGACGTCTGTGTAACCCCAGATGTCGCACCCATAAGTCACCATGGGGAGACACTTAGCATTATAGATCTTCATAAGTGCGGGGAGTGGTTTTGATCCTATTCTTTTTGCAAAGTCTAAAGTGGCCCCCGATGATCTAGCTAATACATTCTTTTTTGTGCACGCTGCGTGCACCATGAGCCCCGGTCATCAAAGAGCACCCCTAAATATGGAAAAGCAGGGACTTTTACTAACTCTAGTCCCTTGCAATAGAATTTAACCTTCATTGCCCTCCTTGAACCTATGGACATAGCATGTGACTTTTTAAAATTAGTGATTAAGTCCAATGACTCCATAAAATCTATAAAACAATTTAAAAGTATTTGCAGCCCCCTTGCAGTCCTGGCCACCAACACCGCGTCATCAGCATACAAAAATGCAGGAATCATTTTGGTGCCAGCTCTAGGGATATCTTTACAGCAAGAAATCAGAGAATCCCCTAACTTATTAATATAGAGGGTGAACAGCAAGGGGGCCAAAATGCACCCCTGCCGGACCCCTCTTTTACTGCCCATGAATCGGTCAGGCTACCATCTTCATTAAAACGCACTGCCGCTGTTGTGTTTTCATGGATGGCTGCCAAAAATGAGATCAAGTCAACATCTAGCCCTATATCTTGAAGGATCACCCAGAGTTTTGATCTGTTAACCAGGTCAAAAGCCGAGGTTAGATCCATAAAGGCCAGATGGAGGTCCCCGTGCTTTGCGACTGTATACTTCCCTATCACCAAATGGAGATTAAGGCATTGGTCCAGCGTACCTTTCCCCTGCCTAAAACCATATTGGAGATCTGAAACTATACTTGCTTGATCAAGCCACTCTGTTAGGCGTGCCAGGACAACTTTCCCCATAATTTTGGCCGCGGAGTCAAGGAGTGAAATAGGCCTATAACAAGCCGGGTCGTCCCTTGCTCCCTTCTTGAAGATCGGTATGATAACCGCTTTGGCCCAAGAGAGGGGAAAACCAGACAGGCAGGCTGCATTAAAAACATGAGTTAAAACCTTGGCCCATAGCTTAAGATCTGCCTTATAAAGGTCAGCCGGTACTCCGTCGGGACCTGGAGCTTTCAATATAGATCGAATAAAGTTTCAATTGAATTTAATTGACTGGCATATAGGGCACTTTGGAAAAATGCTAGCATTGACGTAGTTAAGGCAAATGTTGGTAAATGAGACATCCATGGCAAAATGCTGGTGCTGGCTTACTGAAGCTAATTCCTGCAATAAAAAACGATAACCATTGCATATGGGAGGGAAGCAACCATAGAAAAATGTTGGCTCTTATAAACTTGAGGTACTTTTTGACATAACGGTGACCCATGGTATATGAACAGCATCAATGGTAAAATACCAGCACTGGCATATCATGTGTCATTTTGGCATAAGGTGGTATGCGTGACATATGGGGGGCACCCAGGACAATATGCTGGCCCACAATGGAGGTACCCATACCATATTTTGAAAAACATGGGGTTAACTCCTGTGGCACATTAGTTTTCATTGGGTTGGCACAATGTGAAACAACTTGAAAATGTAATAGCTGTCCTTTTGAAAACAATGGATTTGAATACACTATTCAGCCTTATTTGTATCACTAAATTCCCAGGAGCAGAGCCATCTCAATCTGGCCCACAAGAAGTTGGTCCCACTCACTTTGCTCACTGGAATTTGGACCAAGTTACATCCCATCACATTCAAAGATCACCAGCTGCCACTGCCCTGAGCCCTGTATCTAAAAAATCCTTAGAATGAACTCAATGATGCTGCTTACCATGAAGTCCAAACATAAAGAAGAGGGGTGACCAAGCAGGCTCACTTACAAGTTGCAAAGAGGAAATATATATCACACAGTCTGTATAGTTCCAGATGAGAACTTCCGCCAGAATAATCCTTTTTGCAGAATAGTTGTCGGAAAATCCATATTTGTTCCAAGTTGTCCCAAACATTTCACATTGCTGTATGGTGATTTGGCCTCTACAATGAATGATGGCCTTTTCATCCAGCCTTCACTTGCACCCTGTTAAACTGGACTACCGTTTTATTTCAAATAGTCAGAACTCTTACGGGCGTCAACTATCTCTGGACAGAGCGTTGATATTGGGTATGGGAGAGAAGGATATATTGTGCCATATATATTTATATTTGATCAGGTCAGAATGAGGAAAAGTGGGAATAAATATTGTCCCCTCGTTCAAGATGATATTAGATATCATATAATAATCTACATCTTGTACTTTCCTAATCTTTAAAGGGTGGGTATCTTTAATTTGATTGTCTTTAACTGAAGGTTCATTGGCAAAGTGAATGCATATGTTCCTTTGAACAAGTGCATTTCCTGCCAAACATGTTCCAAATTAACAAACATCCACATATTTTACTGCAACACACTCGAAATTATCAACTTCAAACACATTTATATACGCAAGTGCATAATAAACTATGAACACTTCGGACAGATTCCCAATGATGTTTGTATATACAATGTGAACTTACACAGGAATGGCTTGTTTTGTGAGTGCAAACAATTACTAAGGGATAACAGTCCATCCTAAATAAATCTGAGCACAGATCATTCACAATGGGGGAGTTATGGTTCATCCTCTTTAATATGTAGTTATTTAAAAATTATGAATTTTAATTTCAAATCTAATATGACGAAAGGAGATGCAAAATTCAGAGTAAATATAAGCCCCCAATTACAAAAGATTCTGCTGTTACTTACTCCTACAGTTCTTTTGGCTTATTGCTGAATTCCGCTGCCAAGCCAGGAGTACTGCAAGGGTAAGTCACATTTAATCATAGCTAAATCTTTGAGAATCAAGCCTTTAATTTTCGCTACGGTGTGTCGTGTAGTTCCTATAAACCTATATAGGACCTGCGCATTTAGACAACATACACTGCAAGATTGGTGTCCAGACTGATTCTAGACACCCCCACCGGGTATGTTAGCCTGTATACCAGCTAGCTCACAGTGCCACTAGAAACCCCTCTTACCAAGGAGAGAATAGTTCTTGGCAACTATCGAACATGACAACCCTGATCCCTCAAGATCGTGGAAACAATGTATTACTTTTCGCTCAGACACTCGTGCTCACTTTGTCTCAGAGAGATGCACAGAAGAAACGGTGGGGATGTTTTTCAATAAGCATTTATTGAACCAGCGTCATTCTAGTGTAAAATAGGTATGCTGAGACAACCACTAGACAGTAACCGATATAAATGATTATAAGCACTAACAGAGTAAAAGGATGGTAGATTTCTACCATTGTGCTAAAACAATGAATACAGGCAAGTATATACAATACATGACAGTAGAATGCATACTCCTACGATGCGACCCTAACTAGATGTACCTCAGTGTACCAAGAATGTATGTAGGTTTAAAAGCCAAGAATCCCTCTAGGATAAAGTCAACCCATTACCTGAAGTAAGAGACTGTGGGACCCCGTCTTGATCTCGAGATGGACACCCCGCAAGGGATGTCAGACCACTGCGAGCTGGAGTGTCTGTGTGCAGGAACCTCAGCGTCTCGAGTCAGTGTGTCGGCATGGAAGTCCTTTTCTCCTCTGACTCCCTCAGCAAGATATGGTGTTTATATACCCAAAGTGGTACCCTCAGGGGTTCTACCATGCTGTGTCATGTCGGACTTAGGATGACGGAAGGAATGACCCTTGTACATAGTTATTTTGCAGGAGATGGTAGTCCTGCTGAGTTTCCAAGAATCCTCATGCATTATGGATGAGGCTAGTTTTCAGAGAAAACCGCACCTCCTGTATGCAGTACCGTAACTAGAACCGTTATGTTGTGTTATGGTAGGGGAGAATATAGGTGAAAGGTTAAGTTGCTACCTGAGCCTATATTGGGGAACATATATGAAACATAACAGGTGGGTATAGAGATAAAAGCAAATTAAAGAAGTTACACTGCATATCAAGTTATTGTTAGAAAGTCATCCTTTTGCCTTGTTCAACCCCATTTTTCTGCTGAATGATACTGGTGGTAACTGACTCTGAATGTAGCCTGGGCTCTGCTAACCAGGCCCGGGGCCAGTGCTTTGTGTAAAAAGGTACATGTAATAGGATACACTTACAATTGGCAATGGCAGACCCTATAAGTCCCTAGTAGAAAATAGTGTCAGGGGTGCAATTTACCTTAAGTCCCTAGTATATAATGGGGCGTGGAGGTTTCGAGGCCCAACAGATTTCCTGCACTTGCATGTGTGCGCTGCTGTGTGCCTGCTGTCCTTTTAAAGGCAGTCCCGCCTTGCAGCCTGTCTTTAAAAGTAAATCCTCATAATTGGTATTGACAGACCCTATAAGTCCCTAGTATATATTAGGGCTCTGGGGTTCAAACTACCTATAAGTCCTTAGTATGTAATCGAGCATGGAAGTTTAGAGGCCCAGCAGATTTCCTGCACTTGCATGTGTGCATGCTGAGTGCCTGCTGTCATTTTAAAGGCAGCCTGGCTTTGCAGACTGTTGTTAACAGAACATTGTGTGCAAACTTGACTATGGTCGAATGGCCACTTTAAAAGGGATAATCTACCTTATTTTTACATTTTAGGCACCCCTCAGGTCTCCTCTATGTGTCCCTGGGGTGGGAGACTAGGTAGATACTTAGCTCCATATGCTAACACTGCAATATTCTATATATATATATATAACTATTGCTAGGAAATGAGTTTAATATCACTCAAGACCTTACAAGGTTGGTATTGATAAAGTCAACAACTTGCCACAGTTGAATTTATTATAACTAGCACAGAGGCAAGGTTATAGAACTTTCTCTTCTGTAAGTCAACATTCAACCTTTTCAGGGTCTCTGCTGATTGGTGAGCCTTAACATGCTTAGCCAGGCTGCTTTGATTAAGTGATAAGTGGTCTGGCCGGAGCAGAGGTTATCTGATGAACAGAGCTCTGAAGCTGAGGAGGATGCATCCTGCAGAGAGATATGGGTAAATCAAACTGAGCTCAAAGAGAGAGCAGATCAGTATGGAATGCCAGGAGTACCTACTCCCACATCCTGTTCCCCAGTCAGATGGCAGGCTAATTACAGGAACTTGCAGAGATCAGGGGGATGAAAGCTAATGGAAATGAGTCACACAGTGGATTGGTTTAGCTAGTTCTTACTCCTCTGGAGAACTATCATCTATGTTGGATTTTGGAAGTGCAGTGCTTTGTAGGACAACATGATGCCACACTTTGGAGGAAGTTAGCATGCTTTTGGGTGGCACCCAGCATCTCATTGAACAGAGATGCCCCCTGCTTGTCACCTCAGAACACTAAATAAATGTGAGAGCTGCATAGTCTCTCAGATCTGCTAGCTGAAACTATAAGGAAAAGAAGGACTGCCCAGCTGGAATCTGGATTTGCACCCAAAGGCCTGCACTCTGAATGAGTGCATCTGCTGCACAATCTTATAAAACAGCCTTGGGGACTGTGCCTTGCTTCAAGAAGGATTAAGGAGTAGAGTCCCTGCAAGCGACAGGTTATCAGAGCCCACCTGCATCATCTCCACCCCGAGTCCCCAACCTGGAGTGCGTCCAGTGGTCTTTTAAGAATTTAGCCAGGTGCATTGTGGGAATTGTGGTTCAGACATCCCAGCGACCATCTAGGAGATTCCAGACCTTTGGATTGGTGATTTGAACACTTTGAACCCACAAGGAGACCTTCAGGAAGCCCCTTTCTGAAATATGGGGAACTTTTGAGAAAAAGCTCCATGAAGTGACCGACCCAACATCGAGACTACGGTCAACTGGGCCTGGCCAGGATTGCAGGTCCGTCCCGCTGAAAGCCCTGTAGCTCCAGACTTCCAGGACTTGACCGGGGCCTCGCAGAAAGTCAAGCCGGTGAACCCTCTTTGAATCTGGCCTGCTATGGAGGGTCTAATGATGTTGGAAGAAAAAGCTCCATAAACGTTTTTAAGTGTGAAGGTAAACTTTTGACCGGGACCTCCCGCTTAGTGTATCCGACCAGGGCTCCATCACAGTTGGCCTCAAACTTTGACTTTGTCTCGGTCAAGCATGACCAAATGTCCCAAAGTGGCGATATTTGCGTTTAAGCACTATAAAGTGGTTAATATTTAAACATTCATATCTCCAGTTCACTCCATTGGATTTTTATTGTTTTGGTGTCTATTTTTTTTCGAAAAGTATTTCCTATTTCTGTAAATTGGTGTGGGATTTTTATTGAGTGCTTTGTCTTGCTTGTTTGATGTATTGGTGTTTTTAAATGCTTTAAACTCCTGTCTTCTAAGTTAGGCCTGACTGCTCGTTGTCAGCTACCAAGGGTTGAGCAAGGGACTAATTTACTGAGACCTTTACTGGACTCTATACCGTGTTGGTGGCCTTATTCCTAGTGGTAGGTGCATACTTACCCATACCAATAACCCACTTTCCAACAGTTATCTTACATGATGTCATACTATGCTATTTTGATTTCTAAAGTCGAGACTTACGGTTGCACAGTATCCTGTGGCTTTATAAATATTGAAAATGTATTGTGAAGAATAGGAGAAGCTACTGAAGAGAGAGGCTAGCCTTTTGGCCTTGTGAAGCATCAGTGCAGGTAGGGAAACACAGCACAAGTCTACTCTCAGCCAGCTGGATCATTGGTGGAAAAACTTGTCTTGGTACACCCCATTTTTTCTTTGCACCCACTTAACTATTCACCACAAAATTTTGCATCATGAGCTAATGTAGAAAAAAGAATATGCCTGTGAAGTTTGAGATTCATTAAACGATGACAACGTTATTAGCAATAAACAAATCTGAGGAATTCCTATCTCTCAAAATCCTAAAATCTGAACATTACCTACAGAGTGGCTCCGCCCAATTTTGCCAATTAGTATTCACACATAGTCTCACTCTTTTAACCCAACACTCCCCTCCCTTTCACATTACACACTATTAGCACCCACGTATGAATAGTACCAGTTGAGTTTTTAACATTTTTTTCCCCACACCTGGCACCAAGCGGTAAGAAACATAGTATGGCTGGCATATATATATATATTTTCTCGCGGCGCTTTTTAAACTTAAATTTAATTTATATTAATTAAATATAGCGCAAACAGCATAACTCACTGAGATATGACAGATCACCCGGCAACAGATATACTCTAATACATGAGTGTACACTTGGCAATAGTTAACCTGTCCAATTATACTCAGCCTCTTTGAGTTAGATCACGCCAGACCATTGTGACACTCCATTCACACACGGGTCACTTACCGTGATCTTTCCATTTGCCTCGTATTTCCACGGTTTTAGGACTCATGAAACCTTATCGCGAACGCAGTGGCGCCACAAAACACATAGACAGGCAACTTCTGCAACATGCACAGCCGTTTTAACGCTCATACCTTCCCACACACACAAGCGTTACAGATGTCTTCTATCTCCATGTAGATATACTGCACAGTGCCTGGTTAACTGCTGACTCACCTGCAGCAGTAAACTATCACTACAGTAAAGTAGCTTACTGTAGCAAAAGTGCCAACTCATGTGGTAAAATGTTAAACACTGTAGCAGTAAACTACCACTACAGTAAAGTAGCTTACTGTAGTAAAAGTGCCAACTCATGTGGTAAAATGTTAAACACTGTAAAAAGACTACTACTCACCACCTATGTATATAAAGCACCCTTTCACATGCAGTGCACTATGTGAACAAGGCCGCATGTCTGGCGGCCGAAACGCGTCATTTTGGACATTGATACTTAAATAAAGACACTTTGCCATCATCACTGCCTTGGAGTCTGTGCCCTCGTGTTGCGCCGCTGTGGCTGGATACTTTGGGATTCACATGCTGATATATTACCTACTGGCGGTCGCCAGTAGGTAGTTATAGTTAGAACCTAGTTTCCATAGGGAAAGCGATTTTTTGATTTGCCAATAACTTTGGCGCCGTTTGACGAATCTTCACGAAATTTTAAAAACTAATTGTTCACTCAGGTCAGCTCCTGTCTTTAAAGTTTCGGGGTGATTTATCAAGGGGGGGGCCGAGAAAAAAGGGGGTCCCAAAACATGTTTTCTCCATGTTAATTTCCATAGGAAACTTTAGACATGGCTACAGTCTGAACTGCTGAACGGAATTACACCAAATTTGGCAGAGAGATAGCTCTTGGTTCAGAAAGCACACTTTTTTTAAATGGTGTAATTCCGTTCAGTAGTTTTTGAGATATTTGAAGATTTACAGATATCGATATTTGAGAATTGTGAGATCTGATTGGCTGATCCCTCCCGAGCACGAGCTTGCCTCTGATTGGCAGCCAACACTTCCAACCAGGAAGTGTTGGCATCCATCTTGTGCCTCGGACTGAGGGAAAGGGAAAAAGGTGACAGTAAGATTAAAAAACAAAAAAGGGGGCACCCTGACCCCCCAGGCCTGCTCAGGGGGTCCCACAGGAACCCCCAGGCCTAAAAAAAGCATTTAAAAAAAAAAACATTTTCGGCCAGGTCGTGCTGGGTGCGCGAACCCCGTCGAAAATGAAAACAAAATGAAGCGCAGGCTTGTTTTGTAAAGCCCCTGGGTGGGCCAGGTCTCGGGGGCAATCCTCAATTCTGTAGCGGGGGCCCACGGGGCCCCCACAGCCCTGGGGACCGCCACCTCCCTGGGGCTTTATCATTTATTCGCGGGGGCACATGGCCACCCGGGGACCGCCACCCCCCGGGGCTTTATTAAATAAGGGTGGGGGGCCTTGCGGGCCCCCGCAAGCACCGGGGACCGCCACCTCCCCAGGGCTTTATTAAAATATGATGGGGGACCTCACGGGCCCCCCAAGCCCCGGGGACTGCCACCTCCCCAGGGCTAAAATAAATAATGTGTGTGGGGGGGGGCTCGAGCTCCCCCACTCTGCCCTGGGGACCACCACCTCCCCGGGGCACTGTTTATTTAAATTCGGGGGTCCGTTACGGACCCCGGGGACCACCACCTACCCGGGGCTTTACAAATGAAGGGAGGGGGGCCGCGCGGCTCCGTCCTCCAGGAGCCCTTGATGGCCCTAGGGACCGCCACCCCACAGGGCCGGCTCCTGCAATTTCTCGGGGTGCCCACCCCCGGGACATTGCTGTTTGCTATGGCAGGGTGGGAGCACAGCTCCCGCCCTGTCATAGCAAGCTCTGCTTTGGTTTTTGGACACTTCCAAAAACCAAAGCAGAATTGCTTTTGCACAAGGGGCGCTGCATGTCAGCAGCTCCCCTTGTGCAAAAGCAATGCCGGCTCCTGCAGGAGGCGGGGAGCCGGCTGGGACCGTGGGGGCATTGGGGCTCCCCCCACGATCCCCACCAGTGAGGGCAGGCCCCAGGGGATTGGGTCCCCGGGGTCAGAAGTTGCCCCGGGAGGGGGGCCACTCGGCCCCCTCCCAATTAAGAAAAAAAAATGGCAGGCCGGCCCCGGGGGATGGGGTCCCCGGGGCCAATAGTGGCCTGCGGAAGGGGGGCCACGCGGGCCCCCTTCCCAATAAATAAATATAAAAAAGACTGGCCATGCCCTGGGGGATGGGGTCCCCGGGGCCAAAATTGGCCTCGGGAGGAGGGCCGCGCGGCCCCTACCCATTTTTTAAAAAAAAATGTATAAAGAGGGGTCAGGCCCTGGGGGATGGGGTCCCCAGGGCCCCAAAAATGTAAAAGAGGGGGGGCCACACAGCCCCCCTTCTAAGAAAAAAAAAGCCAGCATCTCGCCGGAGGCCCCGCCCCTCCCTGCACCACACTGCAGTCAGCTCTCTGGCGCAGTTGTAAGTTGGGGAATTAATTCCTTGAATACTGAGGGTCCTGGGGCCAACTATCCCACTAGGTACCTCCAGTAAGCGCCACACAGCTGGATTGCAGAGAGGAGGTCTGAGGCCACGCCCCTTTTTACACCACTCTGCAAACGCACCTCTTGGTACACTGCTGGTGGGGCGATGAGGTCCTCTTCTGTCCTGAGGACCTCAGGACACAAGTGGACTTCATTCTCCGAGCAGCAGTGTGCCAGGAGCCGTGTTTGCAGAGTGGTGTAAAAAGGGGCGTGGCCTCGGACCACCTCTCTGCAATCCAGCTCTGTGGCACTTACTGGAGGTACCTGGTGGGCCAGTTGGCCGCCAGGGACCCTCAGTCTTTAAGGGGAATCAACTCCCCAACTTACAACGTGCCAGGGGGCGCGTTTGCAGAGTGGTGGAGAAAGGGGGCGTGGCCTGGTATGAGAAGTTAAGCAATCCTGCTGTGTGGGACTTACTGGAGGTAATAGGAGGGTAGTTGGCCCCAAGGTTGACATTAGGGGCTAACTACCCTCCTGTTACCCTCCAGTAAATCCCACACAGTGGGATTGCTAAGAGGTATTCAGAGGCCACGCTCACCTTTCTCCACCACTTTGCAAATGCGACTGCTATGTTATAGTTAGAAATTAGCATTTAAAAACCTTAGAAATTAACTGAAAAAACCATAGGTTTTAGGGACGTTATAGTTAGAAATTAGCATTTAAAAAACCTTAGAAATTCACTGAAAAAACCATAGGTTTCAGGGACGTTATAGTTAGAAATTAGCATTTAAAAAACCATAGAAATTCACTGAAAAACCATAGGTTTCAGGGACGTTATAGTTAGTTGGACATTTCACTCGTATAAAACCAGAGAAATTCTGGGCTGTTATAGTTAGTAGAGCTAACTATAACTCGTGCCCCGCAATGCACTGCTGATGACGTCACATATTACATCACTCATGACATGCTCAGTGACATCACTGATAACATCACTGATGACATCTCAAATGACATCACTGATGACATCACTGATGACATCATCCACATGATCATCTGATGCACCTCCTCACACACTAATAAAACCTTTCACACACCCACTCTAAAATACAGACTACCAATATCGAAATCATAGACACACCAATAGCAGTTAGTACATACCTCCTCAGTGATTCATACTCCTACACATACATCCACCCGCTAACCCATACAGTCACTCATACATGCAGTCATTCATCAATACAGCCACTGATATATCCACTCATACACCCATATAAACACTCACTCACCCAAAGAGTTACTCAAAAACCTAGTCAGTCACCCAAAGAATTAATTATACTGCCATTTACTCACCTATACAGTTATACACACACCACGTCACTTATTCATACAGATACGTACTGTCTTCAACAATTACTGACATAAGCACACACTTATCCATGCAGCCACTGTCACAATCACTCACTGTCACATATACTCACTTATATACTCCAACACTCACAAATACTACCTTTCACATATGTAGTTACTTACACATATGCCACTAGCATATCCATTCACACACCAACGCAGCTATACGTACACTCACTCACCCATACACTCCCTAACACATGCACTCATAAACGCATACACCCAGTGAATTACCCACTCACACATCTATGCACAGAGTCGCACACCCCCCACCCACACAGACACTCAGGCACCCATACAGATACTCAGACAACCAATGAATAACCCATATAGACACTCATTTAGCTACTCACCAACCCATTCAGCCGCTTACACACCAACTGACAGACTGATAGACATTTACACAGTTTACTCACTAACCCATGCATTCAATAAGACAAGTTTAATCACTCACTTATACAGTCAGTCATGCACCTACTAAATCATCTATTCAGACACTCATACACCCACTCATACTTCAATACACCTTGGCATTTATAATAAAAAACATATTTAAACTTTACAGAACCACACAGTCACTGGATGATGTCATCAGTGATGTCATCAGTGATGTCATTTAAGATGTCATCAGTGATGTTATCAGTGATGTCATTGAGCATGTCATGAGTGATGTAATATGTGACATCATCAGCAGTGCATTGCGGGGGCACGAGTTATAGTTAGCTTTACTAACTATAACAGCCAAATTTCTCTGGTTTTATACGAGTGAAATGTCCAACTAACTATAACGTCCCGGAAACCTATGTTTTTTCAGTGAATATACATATATATAGGGACATTATAGTTAGGCTCACATTTCACTCATACAAAACCAGTGAAAATCAGGAGTGATAGTTACCTGGGCTAACTATAACTTACACCCTCACAATGCACCACTTAGGACCTCACATATTATATCACTCATTACATGGTCAGTAACATCACTGATGACATCTCAAATGACATCACTGATGTCATCATCTAGTGAGTGTGAGTGTTTTTTAAAAGTTACTGAGTGAAACGTATATACTAAGATAACTGGCTGTGGGAGTGCCTGTATTGGTTAGTGAATGGGTGTGCAAGTTTTGTATAGAAGAGTGAGTGGGTATGTGAGGGACTGTATACATGAGTGAGTGGGTGTGACTTTATGTATGGGTGTGAGAGTGGGTGTGCCAGTGGCTGTAAATAGTGAATAAGAGGGCGCCTATTTGCCTGAAAGGGTGACTAAGCAGGTACATAATTGTCTTTATGGGTGAGTGTCAGGGTACATGAGTGACTGTATGGGTACCTGAATGTGTGTATAAGTGGGTAAATGGGTAAATGGGTGAGTGAGTGGGTGTGTGAGTGGCTGTATGGGTGAGTGAATTGTTGTGTGAGTAGCTGTTTTGGTGAGTGAGTGTGGGAGAGGTTGTATGGGAGAGTATGTGCTTTTTTCAGTGACTGTATAGGTGAGTGAGTACATGTATTAGTTATTGTATGGGTGAGTGAGTGGCTCTGAGAGTGAGTGTATGAGTGAGTGAGTAAGTTGTGTAAGTAGGTGTATGTGTGACTGATCCATGTGTGACTGATCCAGTGTAAGTGTTTGTATGTCTGTATGAGTGGATGTGTGAGTGGCTGTATTAGTCAGTGAGTAGGTGCGTGAGTTGCTGAATATATGAGTTAGTGTTTGTGTTAGTGGCTGTATGGGTGAGTTGATGTGATAGTGGCTCTATGGATCAATGAGTAGGTGTGTCACAGTTTGTATGGGTCTGCGAATGGGAATGTCACTGGTTGTGTGGGAGTGGGTGTATGAGATGTATGGGGGCGTAGCTGGGTGTGTCACTGGTTCTATGGATGATATCATCAGTGATGTCATGAGTGATATCATTTCAGATGCCATCCATGATGTCATTTCAGATGTCATCAGTGGTCATGTGTGATGTAACTGTCCATGTCATGAGTGATGTATTATGTGAGGTCATAAGCAGTGCATTGCAGGGGTGTAAGTTATAGTTAGCTCAGGTAACTATGCTGAATTTCACTGGTTTTCTATAAGTGAAATGTGAGCCTAACTATAATGCCCCTGTAACCATTGTTTTTTTCAGTGAATGTGTAAGTTTTTTTAAATTCTGTTTCCTAACTATCATGTCCCTGTAACCTTAGTTTTTCTCTGAATTTCTAAAGTTTTTACAATTCTATTTCCTAACTATAACATCCCTGTAACCTTCAGTGAATTTCTTAGGTTTTTAAAGTTTTCTTTCCTAACTGTAACCTGTAACATTTTACAGTGTGTATGTGAGTGGCTGTATAAGTCAGAGAGTTGGTGCATGAGTGTGTGAATGGGCATGAGAGTGGGTGCATGAGTCTCTGAGTGGGTCTGTGAGAGGATGCATGAGTTTCTGAGTGGGTCTGTCAGATGGGTACATCAGATTCTGAGTGGGTTTATGACTGAGTGCATAAGTGGGTCTGTGAGTGGGTGCAAGAGTTACCAAGTGGATCTATGAGTGGGTGTGTGAGTGGGTCTGTGAGTGGGTGTGTCAATGTCAGTATGGGACTGTGACTCAGTTTATGAGTCTCTGAATTAGTCTGTTACTGGGCGCATGACTATCTGTGAGTAGGTCTGTGAGTGTCTAAGTAAAACTGGGTCTGTGAATATATATATTTTTCACTGATATTCACGTTCACGTCACAATATTCAATAAATTCCTGCAATGTTACACGGGGCCGGAGGGGCCGCGCTGGCAGTCGTGGCGTATTCGCCAACATCAAGTGCTAAAAAAAAAAAGATTTTTGACACATAACTTTTACAATTAACACCCCCATTTGTCAGACCTGGTGTCAGGGTACCTCTACTGTGACCCCTTATATCACTTCTGTGGTGAATTTTCAGCTCTGGAAATCATTCCTCGATGCATAAAATGGCAGTCGCAACTTTCTCTTCAGGTTGTAGCCAGCCAATCATGGCATTCCTCTTGGCGTATGCATTCACAATTAATCGTGACATTGTCGCGAAATATCCATGGCCAGATATATCACTAACTTTATTCTGTTAAATTTCTCAACCACTACTAAACAGATTTACACCAAATAACAAACAGCACAATCGGCGTAACCAAATCTACTGTTCTCCCAAATTTGGTGTAATTCCATCCAGCAGTTCGGGCTGTGGACATGTTCAAAAGTCCTGTGGGAATTAACATGGCAAACTCTTTTTTGATCGCCCCTTGTTTTCGGCCCCCGCTTGACGAATCGCTCTGAAATTTTTCATGTGCAAGAAGAATCACTGGCACATTTTTGGGGAAAATTTGGTGAAGATTCGTCAAATGACACGAAAAATATAGGCAAGTCAAAAACGCTTTTTCTATGAAAACATGGAACTAACTATAACTTCCTACTGGCGACCACCAGTAGGTACATAAATATATATATATATTTATATATGAGAGGAAGAGAGAGCGAGAGAGAGAAAGAGAGAGAGTTCATTGAATAACCCCAGCAGACATAGAACATGAAATTTAAACCTGTTGTTGAAATAAGCAAAAGTGATAATATTTTGACTGCGCAACACCAGTTGTACAGGTAACATCTGGAGTTCAGAGTGAGCTTTAAAGTGTCTTTGAATAATATCCAGTGCTGGCAATGGAAAGATTAAACTATGAACCCATAAACTGGAGGTGGGTGTGTTAGCAGAAAAGAGGGGGAGTCATAAGGAGTGGAATCTTGAGGGTTGGATTCATGAGAGGAAAATCCAGTGACAGGAACCCACTGCATTACTTTTATAAAATCTGCTTCCAAGCAAAATGGCACATGGAAAATGTGAATTCTGGTTTGCTAAATAGGTCACAACCAGGGTGTGCCTTAAGCTAGCACAGACTTCTGTTCTTGGCCAATTCATTCTTTACCAATCCTACGGCTTTCAAACATTCATGGAAATCTCTGAGAGTCGTGGCCACAGTTCAGCAGTGGGAGGTGAGCTGAAGTATTCACTCTAGCATGGTTCCAGAAAGGTATTTTTGAATGTTGTCCCAAGCGGGTAGCTGTTTGTTCCACAGAGGAGCCTGCCTCTTCATTCTTTTCTGTCCTCGAGGCTACATGATGCACAAAAGGTTGTCACTTAAGTGCATTTTGAAAGCAAGGATAGAAGGAGTAGCAGATTACCCCAGTCCTTCTTCAATTTCAAGTTCTCTTCTTCTCTTCTTCTCTTCTTTTTCTTCTTTTTCTTCTTCCTCCAAAGTTTAATTGTGGTTCCATGAGCTGAGGGCTTAAATCCATTTTTAAACTCTGTTCAGGGGGTCAGAGCACATGTAAAGGGAAGCTCAATAGCAGTCTCTCAGCACTCAAGTCTTAAAATATCAATGCAACTAGACCCAAAAAAGTAGAAAGTCCAGGTAGACTATATGAAATGACGAATTGCTTAAACATACTCCAAGAATTGCAAATCAGCTTTCATGCCCTGCTGATTTCTTATAACGTTTCTTATAAAGTTGCAAAACTTCCACTAAAGGTAGGCTCTTTTGCAAGTGGGGGTCACTGTTATCGGTAAGAGGTAGGCCTCTCTATCAAGAGACTTTCACCACTTCCCATAATACCCCACGTTCTCACCCCAATGACCACCTTCAAACATGACCTTCATCACTGGGGGCAGGCAAGAGGGATAGGACTTCACTGAGTACTTCTACTATTAAGAGGAAGGTGCCCACCCAGGATTGAGCACATTTTTCTTGTTTCCCAAGGGCTTGCTTCAAGTGTGACACCATTTGCCATTATTCATTGGAGGCCCATAAAGGTGTGATGCTACATGAGGAATGACATGAGGAATAACAACCAAGATGGGTTGTGCTTGTCTGGTCTGATTTGTCACTGGATCTGTGCATTCCCATGCGAATGTGCTGTTATTCGTAAGACTTTGACTTCTCTTAAGTTTAGCGAAGATTTTATTAAGTGTAACCTGCACTTCGTTTTTTCATGTAGCGTTTGATTTCAGTGTGTCATTATCCTGGGGCACATTTACAAGCCCCTTGCGTCATTTTTGCGCCGCCGTTCCGTCACTTTTTGTGATGCAGCGGTGGCGAGTGACGCAGTGTTGTGGGAATAGGCCTCAAAATGCATTGCTGGAGTTGGGTCGTGCTTGCGACACGAGTCCAGCAATGAGTGACTTTTGCCCCAACAGATGAGTCAGAATTTCTGACGCATCTGTCAATCCTTGCGCCATGGTGCGCCGTATTGTAAATACGGCGCATCCATGGTGGCGCAAGGGTTTTTCAGAGTGGCGCAGGGAAAGTGACGCATCTCTACAGATGCGTCACTTTCTTGTAAATCTGCCCCCTAGTATTTTGTCGCTGCGTCAGTCTCACTGCGCCTTTTGGAATGTCTGTCCATTTAACGAACTGAATAAAAGTATTATAACAACATATACTATAAATATGGCTTACAGTATTACATTGCTCAGAAAATAAAGACCTAGCCCCCTACGTTATTCACAGTGAGAGGGATTGAGAAAGTAAATGTACAGAAATAGAGAAGTTTTGGGCACATCTACAATCACAATATCTAACCTTAACATTAATTAAAAAGCAACAACACTCCTAGGTAGCTTCATGCTCAAATAAACTCTCATTTACATGCTCACAGCCTTCTTATTTCAGCATTCGTTCCATCTGGGAAATAGAGCTCGGAAACAGGTCACATAAAAAATGCACTGTATTAGAAGACTACACTCTTGGAAATAGCTGCACGTAATCTCATTCTATTGTAAGAGCAGTGAAACCGTGTGATTGACACAATTGCATCAATAATTTACAGCCAAGGGGGATAGGGAAACTGCGCTCATTTGGGAGCATTACTGCACAGCAATGATTGCTATCTTCAACAATATTGAGAAAAATTGGAGCCTTGAGGCAGAAGGAAGAAACACATGAAGTAAGGGTACAGCCGTGTCACTTTCATTGACTGTTGGTCATCAATTGCATTGCCTTACAGTGAGGGCAATCTTAGCAAGTCTAGACATGTCAGTTTTTTCAGGACCCCATAATTACTCCTCGCACACTTTGAACTCATGGTCTATGTGTGTCAGAATTACAAATCGATGGAGCATTGAATTTAACTGACATATAAACACAACCCATATTGCATGGTTTATTTACACCTTAAGTTCAAAGGATTTTCTCCCTCTTAAGCTTCTACAGCTTTTCCCATCACAAAACATATCCTTGCCAAATTTCTGTCGTTTTTCACACTTTAGGGATTCAAAAAGTGCCCAGGATATGTCAATTCCCATGGAGGGAACAGAGAAAACAGCCTAATTTAGATTTTTTGTTGAGGGGGAGGGTGGGGGTGGAAGAAATGTGCTCTGCAACAAAAGGTTTGCCGTGCGAAGATCACCCTTTTCCCAGTTTTAGGGACAGACAGAGTTGTAATGAAAACAAACAGCTTTTCGCACAGTTTTTGTAATTTTCCAAGTCTTAATTAAAATGTTCAATTTTTTGTGGTTGTGAGGCAAAAGAGGTGTGACACCTAGAGGTGAAACCTGAAAGTTTTACATTTCTGAAAAGTACTTACAATTCTTAATTCAGCAAGTGGTCTTTTGTGTAGATTGCTTATGGTTTTCCCAAATAAATAAAATAATTGAAATAAAAAACTAGTGCAAGTAAGTAGCAAAAAATAGAAATAGTTGATAAAGTATTCATCTGTAATTTTTTTGCCTCAATGGTGAATCTGCCATCACAGGGCAACCCCCACTCCTGAGACAACGCTGCGGCAGTCCCTGGGAGTGAGTGCCTAGCACCAGGCAGAGTGAGACTGCTCAATTTCAACCACCAACTCAGCAAAGTGGCACCCCGAGGACAAGCCATAACCTGCGGTGCCCCCCTAGCAGGGAGCTTCTTTATCTTCATCAGTGGATTGCTGGCACAGGGACAAAACACCAATTGGGTGCTCAGGCTACCCCCGCTCTTGCCTTCAAGACTCTGGGTCCGGAGAGGATACCCTGAGATATACAGTCTCTCTAAAGGACCAACGGGGGCGGGACTCGCAGCTCTGGACCCTCACGGCACCACCCTTGCTCCAAAATGGGCCATCAGATACCAACACGGGGCCTCTCAGGCCACTATTGCCCTCTTCTCAGCCCCTGGGGCAGGATGAGTCCAACTGCACACCACCTGTGCACCCCCCGGAGTCCAACGACAAAATGGATGCCATACTACAAGCAATGGAGACGTGATGATCCTCCATAGAAACAAAGATTGGGGAACTCCGCGCAGAATTCGGCCTCCTTCGTGATGACCAGCAAAAGCTGGCTACCAGGGTGACAGAAACAGAGGGCTCATTAAAGGAGATTACTCCCCAACTGTAAGATCTCAATGTTCCCAGACTATATGGTGATGGTACAGAGTCAGGGCTCCTCTTTCGTTGGGGTCAAGTTTTGACTTCGAGACCTCTTCCCCCAGTACTCACTATTGTTCCCAGCCAAGTTGAAGGTCATCCAGGACCATCTAACCTGCTTTTTTACTGACCCCTCCTCGGCTTGGGACTGAATTTAATAATACACCGATCGTGACAGGCGCGATGAGACACAAACTGAGGAGTGGACACCGAGGTGCAGAGTCATCAAACCAACAGAAAGTCCCAGAACACCCTCTCTGCAGGAGCTACAGAGGGAGCAGCAATCAGCCATTGTCACGGCCCTGGCGTTCCACCGGATTGCTTCCCTACCAGACTCAGACACTAATTCTATCGACAGCGAAGATGGCAATACTACGAACTCTTCTCACCACTCGGATGTGGACTCAGATCCCAGGGTCCCACAAAAAGCTGATGACCTGCTCTGATGTACCCCATGCTTCTGATGACTAGTCGATGCTGCAGCTGCTTTGACGTTGTGAAGGTGGAGGGGGATCCGGCCCCGGTTGGAGACTGGGGACGCCCTGGCACCCAAGGGCATTCTTCCCCTACTATACATGACCCGCCACAAAACTTGACTAAAAATGCCCGAATACCTAACTCATCATCAGACAGCCCAGAGCCAGGGCAGTTATGAACAAGGATGCCCTGCTGCCTATCCCTGGCACCATTATCCTACCATTCTTCACACTAAGGTCACCATTTGGCACAACCCCCTCACCTATGGAGTGTTTGCCTGGCAATGGTTGGGGCGTGTAGCAGATTGCTGCAGACCCTGAACACAGCTTTGGTTTTTAATGTCCACTGACCTCAGTTACTTCTCCCACAGCATAAGCGTTTTAAGGTAACACCACCTCTCATATTGCGGATGAAGGTGGAGGGCAAGTGGTCCGGGAAGGGAAGCAGACCCAGGACCCACACGTGCACATCACTGACACATGTCACAATGCCTACGGATGAGCTTCCTCACACTCAATGTTAGAGGCATGCACAAAGTGCCCCGCCGATATTAGATTTACTCCTACCTTGAACGACAAAGAGCAAATATATGCTTCCACCAGGAAACTAATCTCATCAGCGGAGAAGTACAGTGGCTATGTAAGCGCTGGAGGGGTGCCATATATGGCACCACGTACTCTGCCTATGCGCGAGGTGCACTGATCTGGCACTTTTCCAGCAGCTTACCACTGTAATAGATGGTCTTTACGGAGAGCCAGTTAGACGGCACCCAGGTATTCCTGGGGTATGATTATGCTCCCAACTCGGCCCAAGCCGGTTTCTGGGTGACCCTATCAGGGGTCCTAGCCCAAAGGGTCGACATGCAGTGGATACTAGGTAGGGATTACAACAATGCATTAGATGTCCACCTAGATAGGTCACACCTGCCTCTCCCCCAAGCACTGGAGTGCTTCCATTCCACAGAATCTGCCCACTGCATATGGCAATGCACTTTATAGGATGCCTGAAGAACACACAATTTAATCTCGAACAATACTCACACTATTCAGCCCCCCATGATTTATATGTTCACCTTGATCAATTCCTCTGCTCTGATTCCATCCTAATACAAATCAGACAATCAGACTACCTAGGGCGTATAATATCAGACCGTGCAGCGCACATCATTGACTTGGACTGGAGCATACTCCCTTCACCAGTCCTCACATGACGTCTACCATGCAAAACATCTTAGATGACCCAGCCTTCTGCGACTCCCAACTTACACATATAGACCGTTACTTTGGTGAAAACCATGCAACAGCCACCACATGCTCCTTGGAGGGGGACCTCTTTAAGGTGGTCTCCGGGGTATCTGCATTCATGAGATAGTAGGGGTGCCCGAGAACTTGACAGGGAACTTGAAGAGACAGAGTCAACACTGGCAAATCCTGAATGCCAGGCCCCCCAAAGGTTCCAACACACATAAAGCCCTGACAGTAGCTTAAGACCGGCTGGTCTCTCTCCTAGAGCACTGCACTGTTATAATCTCATAGCCTACACTGATCAGGTACAGTCAACAAGGGATAAACCTATCCTTCTCCTGGCATGGCTGACGTGTCAGGAAACCAGCATGCCTCCCATAACAGAGTTATGGCTCCCCCTTATGTTCACAACAAGCCTTTTTACTATGATTCTATACATACTACTCTAGCCTCTATCAGGCAGCCCCTGCTCTACTCTTTGTTGCAGCTGCATCGTTCCTGGCGGGCCTCTATCTTCCCAGCATCTCTGCTACTAAGCTCAAGGAGCTTGATGACGCCATTACAGCGGCAGAGGAGAAAAAAGCCATCCACGACTTAGCTAGGAATAAAACACCGGACATTGATGGACTACCATTGGAGTACTATGGCCGATTATCTTGTCCAATTAGCCCCTAAATTGGCTGACAAATATAATGAAGCACTCGATACCAGGATGATTTCACCATCCTTACAGGAGTCCCCTTCTCCTCTCTCTCTCTCCTCAAGCCTGGTAGAGACCTCGTCCACCTGTCTTTCTACCGGTCCATTGCCATTCTTGACGCCGATTATAAAATACTATTTAAAATATTAGCAGATTGCTACCTTCAGATACTGACCAACGTCATACATCCAGATGAAAACAGATTTGTTCCCAGCCATAGCACTTGCCATAATTTTAGGCAGTTCTACAATGTGATAGACCAGGTTTTGTTGCGATTCCCGTATGCCGTGATCTTGATACTTGACCTGGAGAAGGCATTTGATATGCTGCCTTGGGATTTCCTGTTTAACGTGCTGGCCAGACTTGGCATTGGCAGACGTCTCCTAGTGTATACGAAGTTACTATACACCAGCCCATCCTCTAGAGTACGAATCAGCTCCCTAATCTCAGCCCTTTTCCTAATAGGCCTGGGAACTCGCCAGGGCTGCCCTCTCTCTTCTATCCTCTTCACCATCGCCATGGAACCCCTGGCCATCCACATTCAGAAGAAGGGAGAGCATTGAGTATCCCACTAGACGGGACAACTCATGCGGTGTCATTATATGCCGATAACCTGCTGTTGTACCTTCGCAATGACAACATCGGCGCTAAAGCAATATACACAACCCTCCAAAATTTCAAGGAAGCGGTGGGCCTACGTGTGAACTGGACAAAGTCGTACGTCTTTCCCCATCACCGGGATGAGCCACCACAGGCACTTCAGCTAGGTGGTACTCAGCTGACCTGGACAGAGAAAACCGTATGCTATCTCGGAATCCACCTATACCATTCCCACACAAACTTATTCAAAGGGAGCTCAAATGGGCACTCACAGCCCTTAAATCCCATACTAAATTCTGGAAGCATTTACCCCTGGTCCTCATGGGAAAAATCGCCCTCTCAAAAATGGTAATCCTTTCCCGTTTATTATACTACTTTGTTAGTGCACTGGTGTACCTGTCCAAACAATTTTTCCACAAGCTGGATTCCTTGCTGGGGGAGCTGTTTTGGGACGATAAGCGATGCTGCATCGCTCTAAGCAAAATCCAGCTACTGGTGGGGCAAGGCAGATTGGGAGCCCCATCCTTTGAATCATATTACCTTGCAGCCCAGCTTCAGTGGGTATCATGCTGGTTGGCTGGTACTAACATATACGAAACCAGCACTGGTGTTGGACCTTTGTCGTTCAATATCCTTTACTAGTTCCTGCAGTCTGCTGTTCAATTACAGCGCTCGTGGTAACTATATGTCTGGGTAGCCCGCAGATGTCTCACTCGAATTTTCCAATTGACACACCACATCCTATCATATGAACCCGATTTTCCCCTTCGCAGCCTGCCATAATTCCCTGTTCTTTTTTTACTGCTGATGACTTAACCACTTGGCCATTCAACACAGTGGACAACCTGATCCAAGACCAATACTTTCTAAGATTCAACCAACTGCAACAAGAATACAACATTCCTCCTGGTCAATTCCTCATCCACGGCCAACTACTGTAGACATGTCAACACTTGTGTCACACGATTGATGAGGAGCCCCCCTCACATGCCGTCATACACACCCTTTACACCATGAGCCACGGGCGACATTTGATTACATGGCTAAATAAGGCCATTTGGGAACATATTGGAATTTCTCTAACGCCCCTTCAACAGAAGTGAGAAGAAGACATCGGACACCCTCTTCAGGACTCAGAGTGGATGATGGCACTTGAATCCCCACAAGGTATCTCTTGTGATACAAGATTCAAAAGCGTACAATACACGGAGCTACATAGGACCTACCTAACGTCAAAATTCAATTGCATATTCCCCACAGCCCTCCTCACTTGCCCCAGGTGTCAGTCCAATGCAGCTGATCTCCAACACATGCTCTGGTCATGTCCCACTCTTACACACAATTGACTTGTCATCCAGGATACCCTCGATACAGTCACCGAACTCCCTTACTTGAACACATGGGTGGTGACTGTCCTGGGAATATACAAACAAGGGAAGAATCAGCCAGTCCGAGCTCACTTTGCAAACTTAGCACTCTTGCTGGCCGAAAGCACCCTCACACTACACTGGAGAGCCCACCAGCCTCCT
The DNA here is from genome assembly GCA_963921515.1 of Calotriton arnoldi. Classification (NCBI taxonomy): domain Eukaryota; kingdom Metazoa; phylum Chordata; class Amphibia; order Caudata; family Salamandridae; genus Calotriton; species Calotriton arnoldi. The sequence continues at coordinate 266,995 of CAWUFW010006846.1, read as the reverse complement.
ACCCATACTCAATGGTATAAGGCACTCCTAAGCTGAAGAAAGACCGAAAAAAACCAATCTCCAATATGAGGAGGCTCAGCGCCTTCATAAAACGTGTACAGCAGGAGCCTGGGATACCATGCTTACACAGTTCTGGTAATTGTTGTGTGAAGGCGAGCCACCCCCCCATGAGGTTTTTACATAGAAATACCCAAATTCCCTATGCTGACACTTCCTGTCCCGGCTCTTTTGGCTTAGGTGTGCCCAGTGCCCTCACGGTCCACAGACACTGCCATCTCTCTAAATGGGTGAGAAATGGACCCCATTGACAGCTACAGCCCCAATGCTCACGCCAGCCCGCTCGAAACACCAGCTAATCACTGTCATTCTGTCCTCACATGCACTACACACACTTGTGCTGTTGTTTAGTTATTCCCTCTCACAATAGTTTTTTCTTACAGAGGTACACAGACTTCCTGACCTGCTGTTTCAGTTCCGTACTCCACAGGCCACAGTCCTGCTCCACGTGGTCAGCGCACAGGGTCCACTACAATGCCACATCACTCAGACCCGCTACCTGCACTGCGCTGTCTTGTGGATAAGAATTTGTAACCGGACTCACTAAATTCCAAAACTGTAACCATTAACTTGCTTGTGCAAATGTAACAGTAATAAGTTGTGTAAAAAGCCCCAATGAAAAGAGTTTCAAAAATAAAAATGATGCTATGTCTTTTATTTTAGGTTCTCTGTTCTTCCTAGCCCTAATGAGGCTATCAATGAGTATGGCTGAAGCGCGTTGACCATAGAACCAGGAGAGTCCACAAAGATATAATAGGTGCAATTAATGCAGAAACATGGAGAGACCAAGAAGATGAGTGCCCTATTATCTATTTGAACTAAGGACTACTTCATAGTGGGATACAAATTGGACTGAAAGTGTATCCACTTTACAATTGAAGTAAAAAGGAAGCAAGGAGAAAGGAAACCGAATATGGGCAGTCCTGTAGTGTACAAGAACTATTGTATTTTTGTTAAATGATGATGTCTTCTCTTTGTATGTTATAAATGTTTGATTGTTTGAGTTTAGATACCAGAGATCACACACAAACATATGGAATGTGTATTTATATACAGAATGGCTTACAATAGTGATTAATAAATAATACTTTTGACTGAGTCATAATTCCAGTGGAAAGTTATTGTTTCACTCTGGTATGAGTGCTTTATGAATTTGTCCCTGTGGTATAACAAGTCTTGAAGTAGGTAAGCACAGAGATTGCGGCAGCCTGCTGATGTTCTCCCTACTCCCGTCATGACTTCCAGCTCTGGCCCTGGTTGCTACCTGAGCAGGAGCGCTACAATCACAGGGGAGTGACATCTGACCTCCATAACATCCTGGCAGAATGATATACCAGGAATTTCCTCCCAGCGAAGACTGTGGTTATCAACTCTACTTATTGAGATTCACACAATGGCCTCATATGAACAAATCATCTACAGACTGCTGGACAGAATTTCCATGTTCCTTGATATATGGTCACCATATTTTGATGCATGAGAAAGAGACTGGGTATTCTTGATACCTGCTGTACACCTCTATGCAACTGATTGATTGTCCTGTCAGGGTAGAAACTGGGGTACTTAAACCTTATTATCTCTGCTGTGCTGAATGTTGTTGTATAATTCCTATAAACCTATATAGGATCTGCGCGTTTAGACAACATATACTGTAGGATTGGAGTCAGACTGCTTCTGGACACCCCTACCGGATATGTCAGCATGTATACTAGCTAGCTCACGGTGCCACTAGAAACCCCTCCTACCAAGGTGAGAATAGTTCTTGGCAACTATCGAACATGACAACCCTGATCCCTCAGGATCGTGGAAACAGTGTACTACTTTTCGCTCAGTCACACATTGCTCACTTCGTCTCAGAGAGATACACAGAATAAACGGTGGAGACGTTTCTCAATAAGCATTTATTGAACCACCGTCATTCTAGTGTAAAATAGGTGTGCAGAAACAACCATTAGACAGTAACAGATATAAACGATTATAAGCACTAACAGAGTAAATGGATGGTATATTTCTACCAACGTGCTAAAACAACTAATACAGGCAAGTATATAAAATACATGACAGTAGTAAAATGCGTACTACTACGATGTGTCCCTAACTAGATGTACCTAAGTGTACCTAGCATATATGTGGGAGTAAAGCCAAGAAACCCTCTAGGATAAAGTCAACCCCATTACCTGAAGTGAGAGACTGTGGGACCCCGTCTTGGTCTCGCGATGGACACCCGGCAAGGGATGTCAGACCACTGCGAGCTGGAGTGTCTGCGTGCAGGAGCCTCAGCGTCTCTCGTCAGTGTGTGGGCATGGAAGTCCTTTTCTCCTCTGACTATCTCAGCAAGAGATGATGTATATATACCCATAGTGGTACCCCCCTAGGGATATACCTTGCTGTGTCATGTTGGACTGGGATGATGGAAGGAATGAACCTTACACTCAAACTCCCCTGCTTATCTTGCACAGAAACTTGTGGTATCCGGAGGAACCAGAAACTCCCGATCCGCCAGAGACCTCCTGCTACAACCTGCACGCTTCCGGAAGAAAAAAACGTACAATCGGGCTTTCTCTGGGGCCGCTCCGAGAATATGGAACTCTCTCCCGCCCACCATCAGAAGAATCCCTTCACTGACACGCTTCAAAAAGGAGGCCAAAACCTTCCTTATGGGTAAATTCCTCGTTTAAATGTTGCCTCCAACCAGCACAGAGACTCTGATTAACTCCTGACTAGCGCCTCCCCTCGGATTAACTAGTCACCTCTCCTAGAAACCTGGGGACTCGTTTCGAGCAACTATAAAACGCAAACCGTACATTCGTGTCCACCATCTTTCATATATCCTGCACCCTGCCCTCTTTTACCTTTTGTATATTATTGTGATTCCAAGCCTATTGTACATTTCTATGTTTCCTGTAAAGCGCTCTGATACCCTAACGGGTCAAGTTCGCGCTCTATAAAACACAAAAATAAAAATAAATAAATAAAATAAATAACCTTATACATAGTTTTTATGCAGGAGATGGTAGGCCTACTGTCCTGCTGTGATTCCAAGAATCCTCATGCATAATGAATGAGGCTTAAGCTTTTCGGAGAAAACCCCATGTCATCTTTGGACATCACCGTAACTAGGTAAAAGGTCAGTACTAAGAATCGTTATGTAGTGTAATGGTAGGGAGAATATAGGTGAAGGGTTAGGTGACTATCTGAGCCAATATTAGGGTACCTATATGGAACATAACAATGTTACACAGAATGTAAGACCACACTTTTTTAGAAAGCAATTGTTCTGAACAGATGTTGATTGCTATTCCTGTATGCAAACTGTTAATATTGAGAAATACGATATCTATCTACTCCATGATATATGTACGTATGATAACGAACTTGCATCTCCATTGCTGAATTCACCAAATATGACCTCCCCCGAGTCAGAAATACGTGGTCAGGCAGGTATTGTGACCTAGGCCCGAAGCAACTGATTGACAGCTCACAGGTGGGGGACGCATAACCCTTAGACAAATGCACAAACAGGAAATCCCAGATTGATCTCACAGATAGACAACAACACCACAATGGTCTCAGGAGATTGGTCCCAATAGAACACGTTTGGCCGGAAGGATGCGCGTTCCCAAAACACCTTCACGTAAGATGCCACACTTAGTTAGGAACACTCAGTCAATCAGAACACAGCATGCACACTACACGCAGTGATCACGTGCTCCCCATGTTGGACATCTGGACACGTACCCACTAGCTCCGCATTGTGTCCATGAAAGGGTCGAGACCCACCTGCGCTCTTTATCAAATGACCAGCTTAATGGCTCTGTGGCTGACCCAGATTCCGGTTCTAAAAGAATGGACAAATTGTTTTATTACACTTTGTGAAATGTATAAAATGACAGCCAAAACAAATGTACTTTGAGACAGTCTTCAGACCCCGACTATGCTAGCTCCTCTCCCGGTCGCTGCGTTTAATTAAACCAACTGTTCCAGTTTTGTCAAACACCTCTTGTTTTTCAAGGTAAATTCATATTCGAACAACATTTTGGCAAGCCAGATAAGAGTGAGATTGGTTCTTTGAGCCCGAATGCAGCCGAAGGAACAGGACCCCGCGCGTACGGATTCACATCTGCGCAGCAAGAACGGTAAGCAGACACCACAATTTATTGGACATTCTGCTGAATCCACGGGGCGGAGGTCTATCCTGAAGTTGCCGTCAGTGGGTAAGAGATTACATCTGAACCTCAGTCCCAGCATTTGGCGTATGGCAAGCATGGACAGAGATCACCTTTCTTTGATAGAAAGCACACTAGGAAAGGTGAGAGTTGTATTGGTTGCTTAGACTGATGGGCATGACACAGAGGGTACGCTTGTCTTTGGGTGTGATACAGGGACCTCTTGTACCTCTGGGGAGACACAGAGGGTACGCTTGTCTCTGGGTGTGATACAGAGCCGCTTGTACCACTGGGTGTGACACAGAGGGTACGCATAAGCATTGGGTGTGATATAGAGCCAGCATCTCAATCTTAATTTTTAAGTCTAAAGGAGTTTTCTTAGTGCTATCAGTTTCTTAACACTGGTAGTATCTGAAAGCAGTGAGAGGTGTTATTCGCTAGGACCACTGGACATGACACAGCCGGTACGAATGACCCCTTGGTGTGAAATAGGGTGTAATTAGGACATTAGGGAAAATTTGGACCTTGGAGAGTAACGTGCAGCTTGTGCTGTTATGAACTGTACTTTTAGCAGCAGAATAGCAAATACAAAAAGTGGCAATTTCTTCATACGTACATAGAAACATTAACGAGACATACCATTCAACATGAAACACAGTTGGCAATAATTTATCAGCACCTCAACATCAAAAAAAAGCATTAATTGAAAACCACAATGAAAGTAGAAGAGAAAAAATGACAGAGGAAAAAATAATTGCTTTGTCCCAAAAAACCTTAGCCCGCTCCTAGAGCATGCCGGTCAATGACGAGGAGAGGCTCTATGCAGTACACAGAACTAAGTGAGCCCGATAGCCTGTCAATATCAGCTATGGGGACAAAGACAGCACAATCCTTCCTGCTGTGCGTCAAAATAAAAGGGCAGGTATGCGCCATATCTCTAAGATATGGTGCATTCCTGTCCTCCTCCCCTGCACCAGGGCACAAACAGCAGCCATGTGCCAACTCAGACACCCTTGCACCATTGTGCAAGCGTGCCTGCATTGCAGGGATGATTGTTGTTGTACAGGAAGGGACACCTTCCTGCAAAAAAGCAATCATTAATGGTGTTTTGCTCCTTCTATTTGTGCTACAGAATGTAGCACACATAGAAAGAGCAAGAAACAAGGAGAAATAAAATTATTTATCCTCATTGCCCCTCTCCTATGCCTCCCCTGGGGAGGCATAGGATGCTGACGCATTCCCAGGTTTACAACACTTTGTAAATCTGGGAATGTGTCAGGTTCCTTCGCTGTTGCGTGGGAACACCCACAGCAACACCCATTTGACGCCCCTTTCACGCAGAAAAAGTGAAAGGGGCCCATATTTACAAGGCCATGAAAAGTCTCGTAGAGTGACTTAACGTGGCCTTGTAAATGTGGGCAGGCACACTGTGCCACCGGTGCATCTAAAAATGTGATGCACAGGCGACGCAATGGGCTTGTAAATGAGGGCCAGACTATTTACACTGTGCCAAGCGAAGACACCCCCGGACGCCAGAAAGCTGCAGACAACCCCTCCAGACACCGCCCCAAAACCTGAAATGTTCTAAATGTTACTTAATATTGCATCTTTGTACATCATCTGCTTAACATGGGTGTGGGCGCATTCATCCATAGCAAGATATCTGCCTAGTCGCATGGAGCCTACCTCAACATTTCTACAGCGCTTGCGTTGGGACCTCTCCCACCTCACATACACTAAACCAAACTCTAGTACTCCACACGCACTACACAGCGCACTCCTACACAGCACATGACCACCGTGGGTGCCCAGACGTCGGCTAAATCATGCTATGTCTGCTCGCTGATACCCCACACTGTAGGCACAGACAGACTTTATGTATCCCAAGAAATTGTCCCAGAGAAAGAAAAATGTCTCATCCACCTGTACCTAAGTAGGATTAGGGCCAAGATACAACCCAGTCGAGTAGAACCACATAGAGTAGTTATAAACATCACTTCATATGAAACCAACCCCACAGCATAACACCTTGTCACTGAGCCTAGCAACATTTAAACTGAGCTAGACAGGATGCACAGGTGGGGCACGATAGGAGAGGACACTGTCTGACCCCAAGACTTTCCAGAGAAGAGGTTCTTGGAGGTAGCAAGAACACCGCACCAGTGCACAAACATATCCGCTCCCACTTCTGTCTGTGCTCTCAGGTTGGCTCTTAGCATATCTGCATCAGTATTTGTTAATAACAAATGGACCCCCGACATGGAGTTCCAGTGTGGGGCCAATCACCTCAATGATACCAAGGGAAATGAGTCCAGAAGGGAAGGGTTGAATGCCAGCATAGATACACCATGTCAGAAATACTGGAACACTGAGATAGATAGGTACACATGGCTAGAAGGGAAGGAGCAACCCTTAATTGTACAGAAACTTACACTGTATTCCTTGTGTTTCAGAGGCAAAGAAACAATACCGCTTGGCACCAACTAACATTGTGAAGCAATAATGCATGTACCAGATATGCAATGGATCACCTTCGTGTTGATGGACACATACTGGCAATGTGAGGAGTTTGCCTACAAGCAGCTTGTCCCCAGATGGCGGGCCTCTGCGCCCTTGTAACCATACACACCTGACCCTGGTCATCCCTGGAGATCTGTCTGAGTTATTCCAACATTCGCTACAGAGGCAAACTACTCTATTGCATAAGGCTAGATAAAAAAGAACTTCTAATTACTTTGGCTGGGCTCAGTACAATGACATTCTGGAAGAATTCAGACAGTTTTCTGACACTTTAGTAAATGCGGGAAGGTCCATACCCTTTTTCCCCTTGTAAACGAAGGTGAATTCCCGCTGGTTACAAATGACTAACCCTGGGCGGTAAATTCCGCTTACGGAATTTGCAGAATTTTGGCAATTCCGCGTTCCGCGGAAAACGCGGAATTGCCAAAAATTCCACGATCCGCAGCGTAGCGGAATTATTTCCTTGTTCGCGCTTTAAAAATGTGTTTTCACGCACGCGGTAGCGACTTACTGGGATACCTGCGTTCGCCGACGAGTTTTCTTATCCGTTCGCCACGAGATTTTGGTAGCCGGCCGCGCGAACCCGCGAGAGTGTGCAATTGCGAACACGTCATTCGGATGTGCCATCGGACACCGCGAGAGTGTGCGATCGCTAACACGTCATTTCGGACGCGCCATCGGACACAGCGAGAGTGTGCGATCGCGAACACGTCATTCGGACGCGCCATCGGACATCCGGCGGAAGTTTGGTGAAGCTTGCGATGCCGAACACGCAAAATTTGCAATCTGGAGAAGAAGAATATCTGGAGCAGCATAAAACCTTCTCGAAAATGATGATTTGGATGAAAAAAACTCCTCAGATTGACATTTGGCTGTACTTTTTGGTGCAAGGAGTCCTTCTTTTTTTTTTTTTTAAACTTTTTTTGGGGAGAGGAAGGAAGTGCCCCAGAGTCTCAAACTTCCTGTTCCTGTCCAGCAGGCTCCTCCCAGTGCTTTGTCCATGTCCTGTTCACTTTCATTTGGATTTGAAGCTGGAAGGATCACTCTTTGTGTCTGCTGCATCATATATCATTGGATTGAGGACTTTTGGATTTGAGGACTTTTGGATTTGAGATTTTACAAGTAAGTTGGTGTTGTTTGTTTGATTGGGGCATTGCAGTTCCTGCAACTACAATTTTGGTACTTTTCATCATTTTAAAAAAAATTATTGTGAGTAGCCAGTAGGCCAAGAGCTAGTCATGGGTGCATGAACCAACTGTTTCTGTGTGTTCTGTGGAATTTAAACATCATTTAGGGCATGGATGGCATTGGATTGAATTGCAAAATGTGTTTTTGGTGGGGTATTTCACTTTTTTGGTGTGTGTTAAATAAATGCCTTTGTTGTGTGTGGTGTGTTTGTTGTGTAACTTGCACACCTTGTTTAGCCCTGTGGATTTTCGTTTTTGCATTTTATTGCACTAAAGCTGTGTTGTTTAGCATGCCTCTTGCCTGGCTATTATAGGCCTGTTTCAGTTCATTGTTTTCCAGGCCTCCTGCTTGTTGCTTGTGACTGTGAGTGTCCATGTGGCTGGTGGCCATTTTGTGGTGGTAGTTATAAGTGTGCTGCTTTTGCCATATAGGCCTGCATGTGTTTCCTTTGTTCCTTTTTGGCCTAGGCTTCTTGTTGTTGTGGGCCTGGCCATGTGGCTGGTGGCCATTTTGAAGCCAGGTAGTGTGCTTTTGCCATAGGCCTGCATTGTCTGTCTTCGCTTTCTTGTTGTTGTTGTGGGCCTGGCCATGTGGCTTGTGGCCATTTTGTGGTGGTAGTTATAAGTGTGCTGCTTTTGCCATATAGGCCTGCATGTGTTTTCTTTGTTCCTTTTTGGCCTAGGCTTCTTGTTGTTGTGGGCCTGTCCATGTGGCTGGCGGCCATTTTGAAGCCAGGCAGTGTGCTTTTGCCATAGGCCTGCATTGTCTGTCTTCGCTTTCTTGTTGTTGTTGTGGGCCTGGCCATGTGGCTGGTGGCCATTTTGTGGTGGTAGTTATAAGTGTGCTGCTTTTGCCATATAGGCCTGCATGTGTTTCCTTTGTTCCTTTTTGGCCTAGGCTTCTTGTTGTTGTGGGCCTGGCCATGTGGCTGGCGGCCATTTTGAAGCCAGGAAGTGTGCTTTTGCCATAGGCCTGCATTGTCTGTCTTCGCTTTCTTGTTGTTGTTGTTGTGGGCCTGGCCATGTGGCTGGTGGCCATTTTGTGGTGGTAGTTATAAGTGTGCTGCTTTTGCCATATAGGCCTGCATGTGTTTCCTTTGTTCCTTTTTGGCCTAGGCTTCTTGTTGTTATGGGCCTGGCCATGTGGCTGGTGGCCATTTTGAAGCCAGGCAGTGTGCTTTTGCCATAGGCCTGCATTGTCTGTCTTCGCTTTCTTGTTGTTGTTGTGGGCCTGGCCATGTGGCTGGTGGCCATTTTGAAGCCAGGCAGTGTGTTTTGCCATAGGCCTGCAAGCTTGTGGCCTAGTCTGCCAACAGGCCTTTCATCCAGTAGGCTCAGAAGTAGTCATGGGTGCATGAAACAACTGTTTCTGGGTGTTCTGTTGAATTTAAACATCATTTAGGGCATGGATGGCATTGGATTGAATTGCAAAATGTGTTTTTGGTGGGGTATTTCACTTTTTTGGTGTGTGTTAAATAAATGCCTTTGTTGTGTGTGGTGTGTTTGTTGTGTAACTTGCACACCTTGTTTAGCCCTGTGGATTTTCGTTTTTGCATTTTATTGCATTTAAGCTGTGTTGTTTAGCATGCCTCCTTTGCCTGGCTATTATAGGCCTGTTTCAGTTCATTGTTTTCCAGGCCTCCTGCTTGTTGCTTGTGACTGTGAGTGTCCATGTGGCTGGTGGCCATTTCTGGTGGTAGTTATAAGTGTGCTGCTTTTGCCATATATGCCTGCATGTCTTTCCTATGTTTCTCTTGGCTTACTGCTTCCATCCATCCCCTTTGCCTGCTGCAGCTCCCTGAATGACGTGATGAGCAAATTAATGCCAAACAGGTACCACTTCCATTACATTTGTATTTTTGTTTTTGTTCTTCTTCTTTCCTATCCTTCCTGAGTGTACACAGTATACCATGAAAGCCCTTGTTGTCAAAGTCTCATAAATGGCTTCACTGTTATGTTTTTTTTTTATAACTTAAACGGAGTTAATAAAATGTAATAATATAACACTAACAAGTGTGACCGTCCACCACACACTAAGTTATATATTATATTTGTTTGTTTGTACTAGTAGTAATTGAACCACAACAACAAATGCAACATTTCACTGATGTTCTTCTCCTGGCTTCTTTGCTTTTAGGTGCACAAAAAGACAGAGGCGGAGGTGTCATAACTGCCAGACAGAAGTCCTGCTGCGCACCACGTCACGTCCACGTGTGACCACAGACATCCCTGCAACTTGTGCACCTGCGTTCTGCTGACATCGGAAGGAAGAAGATGGCCCCAAAGAAAGGTACCAGGTCCTCCAGTACCAAGAAAGTTGCCAGTGAGAAGAAGGAACAGAAGAAGGAAGTGGCACTGCCACTTACCAAGACTGGTGTGCCGGACAATATGTTTTTTGGGAAACAAAAAATTACGCCTGCATCAGCGGTGTCCGGGGACCAAGCTGGGAGCAGCACCTCCGCATCAGCAGGCCCACCCCTCCAACCTAGGCCCAAGCCCATGAGTGTCGCAGAGGTAGCCAGTCTACTAACGAGCAGTGATGTTGAAATGTCATTTTCGCAAAGTAGTACCCAATCAACGCAGGCGGAAACTCAGCAGATAAGTGGGCAACAACAGCCGGAACAACAGCCGGAACAACAGCCCCAACAACAGCCCCAACAACAGCCCCAACAACAGCCCAAACAACAGCCCAAACAACAGCCCCAACAACAGCCGCAACAACAGCCGCAACAACAGCCGCAACAACAGCCGCAACAACAGCCGCAACAACAGCCGCAACAACAGCCGCAACAACAGCTGCAACAACAGCCCACAATAGTAGTTGTTCCTCCCGAAGTAGGGGCAGTTCAGGAAATCAAGCTTCCTGCAGACGAAGATGAGCAAGCCACTCTTTCAGAAGATCCATTGTCTTCCAGATCCCCAGCAAGGAAAAGGAGGGTTAGTCCATCAACTTCTTCTTCAAGCCCCGTTTCTGATGATCTAGATGCCACTTGCAAGCCACCAGCTCAGTCTGAGAGTGATGCATGCCACAAGACAAGGCTAGGGAAAAGGAAGGTTCCAGAAAGCCTTAGAGTTATGGAGGTAGATGTAGAAGAGGGGGATGATGATGACGAGCCAGTCATCATGAACATCACTCCCGGCCCAGCAGAGATGGAGACCAACATTATTACCAGATCCCCAGCAAGGAAAAGGAGGGTTAGTCCATCAACTTCTTCTTCAAGCCCCGTTTCTGATTATCTAGATGCCACTTGGAAGCCACCAGCTCAGTCTGAGAGTGATGCATGCCACAAGACAAGGCTAGGAAAAAGGAAGGTTCCAGAAAGCCTTAGAGTTATGGAGGTAGATGTAGAAGAGGGGGATGATGATGACGAGCCAGTCATCATGAACATCACTCCCGGCCCAGCAGAGATGGAGACCAACATTATTACCTTATCCCAAATCGCTGCGAGGGATGTAGCACGGATACCACCAAGACAGGTAACACCACCTCCAGCTTCCATATTTGCATTTGCTAAGGCCCGGCAGGGACCTACATCCAGCTCAACCACCACCTCAGTAGGTAGTGGTACTGTAAGTGCACAGAGTCAAATTCAAAGCCCACCCTCCAGTTCATCTGGCATTGAAAGTGGCACCTCCAGCAGCACCAGAAAGTTCACCTCCCCAGTTTGGGACTTCTTTTCGGTTAGCAGTAAGGAGGAGAACGTTGCTATATGCTCAATTTGTCGACACGCTGTTAGTCGGGGTAAGCTTGGTACAAACTATGGTACCGGAGGCCAAACAAGTCATCTAAAAAAACACCACATCATCCAGTGGGAGGCTCACCTCCTTCGCATTAAGTTAAATGCCTGACAGAGATGCTTCTTCCTTTCGAGGTCTTCACACGTGAAGTCAGCAAGGAGGACTGTACTATGGGCCAAGCTATCCCATTGTTGCACATGCTACAGCAACAGCTGAAGGAGGTGTCTGAAACGTACATAGGTGTGGAGGAAAAAAAAGAAGCATATGAGTTGGTGGAGAGCTTATCCCGTTGCTTAGCTGAAAATACAAGGGTGCAAACTAAGATTGTGTCAGAACAACATTACATTTGTGCCACAATTCTGGATCCACGGTACAAATCGGCACTGAACAGTAAGACATTAATTCCTTTTTCAGAAGTGGACGTTGCCCGGTACAAAAGTTGGATAGCTGAGGTAGCCAGTCACTTTGAAAATGAACGGCTGGTAATTAAAGGCCCGCTACTCAAACCCACAACAAGTACTGCAGCAGGGCATCCGGCGTCAAGTTCCACTTCAGAGCCTGAGGGCAGTGCGTTTGGCTCAGAGCGGTCACCAACACTATCGACAACAACAGCAAGAACCGGATCATCAGCCCCAGTAAAATCGGCACAGGATTGGTATTTACAGCAAGGGCTTGCTAGGTCCAGTGCTGATGCAAAGACAAAAGAGGCCAAACAAACTGTAGCACCCCTGAACATTGAGCGGATGGTCCAGGCCTATCTGGATGACCCAACAGAGGTCTACATTGATCAAAACCCATTGCGGTATTGGTATGGGACAAGGAACCAATGGCCAGTGCTGAGCAGGCTGGCGATAAACTATCTGGCTTGCCCTGTCGCAAGTGCCTCTTCTGAACGTGTTTTCAGTTCTGCTGGTGCCATTGTAACAGTGAAAAGGACCAGTCTCTCGCCCAAAAACGTGGAGAGGTTAACCATGATCAAAATGAATCAGCACTTTATGCCACCGAATTACACAATACATGAATCAATGCAGTAAGATGAGGACAGCAACTTAGGTGACAGAAGTAGTGTGTTAGATGATGATTACCTACTTCTGGTTGAACCCCCAGAGTTTGAGGACGAGCTATACTTCCCTGACAACTAGGCTTGAACTTCTTACTTTCTTCCTTCCTTATTAACTTTTATTTGTGTGTGTCTGTCTTTCTGGTTCGAAACTTCGAATCACAACAAATCCATCACCACCGTCTTCTAGTCTTTTTATTGCCATATTGCAGTTGCAGCTGTCTGCATTTAAGTCCACTCCTCCGAGTCCTGCTCCTCCTGACTCGCCCTAAATCCATTTCCCTCAATCCAGATGATGATTGGATGTAGAATAATATAAGAAAAAAGACAATGTTGCCTCGTTGAGTCCCTCCAAAAGAAGTGGAACATGATGACTACTATAGCTATCCTCCTTTCCGAGCCGAGAGAGACTGCCCCTTAACTTAAGATGAGAAGGAACAGGTAATGAATGATGGCATGCATTGGACGCTGACTGAGTGATTTGTGGTGTTGTTGTTTGTTGTGCATGAAGTGAATTCATTGTGTACTATTATTTAATCTACACACTAAAAGTAACTCAAGTCAATGTTTCCCTTCTTGTTTTTTAATAACAAAATTGTACTTCTACTGCAGGCCGATCCATTGCATTTTGAATATGGAATGTGGACTCACTCTGTACACTGCACACTGAGTTGGACAACACCATGATGATGACCACAGTGACATAGTATCTTCGCAGTCACTCAGTAGGATCGGAGATGATTGATGGAATAAGTCAGGGCGTTTCATGAGTGGCATAAAAGGTAAACAAGTCAACAACAACCACAGCAGACCTACATGTCTGTGTAGTGGTGGAGTCGAGTGTAGTGGTATGACTGACAGCGTGGATTGATTTAGTCACTTAATTTGTAAAATGCTATGTTGCTGTATATGTGCTTTGTCTGCCTCAGTCAAAAAATGTACGCTAAATGGAGGATGGGTCACGGGTGCCATGGGCCTGCTCTGTCCTGTTATTGTTGTAGGTTAATGCTGGAAACAGAGTAGACATGATGTATCAATGCCGCCTCTGAAAGTGTTCTTGTTGCACTCTACCGTAATTTATGCATTTTTTTTCTCCTTGATTTTTCAATATCCCTTTTGTTTTTCCATCTACAATTACAGGCCGGCCCTTACCCTGTGCTATACTGGGAAAAACAACTCACACTTACCTTACCAATCCGCATCAGCCAGGCAGGCAGTGGCGGCACCCAAGATTGATGAACGGAGCGTCCATGGAAGTGAGGAGGACCAAGAGGAATGCCGAGATGCAACTCCCCAATTTGACCAGGATAACATACAGTAACAGTATCAACATTCATCATCTTTTATAATTTGATTCATTTTTTATCTTCAAACATTACGACTGTGTGTTGTTGCTATTATGTTTGCTCTCTGCTTATAATTCATCCCTACAGCTATTTTTTGATTTTCTTTGCTATTTTTAAAAGTAAGACCGGTACAACAGAACAGAAACTATGCAATTTGGGTCTCTCTGAGGGCAGACAGGCAAAGCAAATTGCATAATATGCTGCTGCCCTGTACTGTCTAATTGTCTAGTAGTAGTTAGTAAGTACTACATATTATCATTAACCATCAAGTTATCATCATCATGCATGCATTTGCTTTTTCTCCCTTAACAGATTTATGGATATGGTCGTCTGCCAAGATTGTGTTTTGTTGTTTGTCCATGTGTAATGTTTTTCTTTGTCAAACCTTTCCCCAAACCCCCCTTCCCAACCACACATCAAACCCTAACCCTCTTCCCCCGGGCTGTGTGATTTATATTGAGGTGTGACTAAATGAATTGTACACCAATAATTGATCACACGCATGCTGGGGCAGATGTGGTGAAAGCAACACTAATTCAATTTCAAGGCAAGGCGAGGAACTTCTTCTGCTTGTCCACCCATGCTCAGTATATTTGCAAGTCAATTTTTTTTCCAAAGGAACCTAATCCATCATAATTAATTTCCGGCATCGATTGGATTCATCAACATCCTCCTACAAGCACTAAAGGTTACGCTTGTGTCGAGTGACTCGACACAACTACAGTTTGTAACTTGTACTAGGCTATCCCCGCCACCATTATGTTTTATTTACTTCGTTCTACTACTCCTCCCAGAGTCTCTCTCATGCGACTGACTGTCTCATTTTCTTTTTTGCAAATGCTACTGCCAGTGTCTACTACTACCACCACAACCATGGCATCTTCTCCATTCTCTTGGGAAACCAAAACATCATCGCCATGCAGCCATCGCTGTGCCTAACTTAAACATCAATCACAGGTAAGATAAGAAGTTTGGGGGAGGTATAATAATGGACTAGGAGGAGAGACTGACAGTACTAGTAGGACAAGTCACTCAGTGAGGGGTACCCATCTATCTGTTCGTGTGTTACAAAATCGGCAGATTATTAAATCAAACACTGGGTGCAGCCCTGCAGCAGCAAGGAAACCATGTGACGTAAAACAGTAACCCCCCCCACAAAACATTAAAACGGTATTGCTATAAGTATAAATATAATTTAATACCCTAACAAAAATAAACTATGTAAAAAAATCCCACAACACCTGACCCACCCCTCTCCCTAACCCCAACCAATGTTCAAAATGAGAAAGTCCAACCAATGTCCAAAATGTCCATAATAATAAACCCCAACGCACCGCCCAATTCCCACCCACCAAAGAAAGGATTAAAAAAGGGGCAATCCAACAGGGTCAAGTTATCGGTGGGCTCTTCGGATTTCCTTCTCCAGGACCTTTATCTTCTTTTTCACCTCCTCTAACTGCTCCTCTAGACGCGCATTCCGGAGGAGCATGCGGCGCGCATATGCCCTGCAGTTGCATCCACGGGGGGCAGCAGTGCTGGATGTGGAAGTGCGGCTGCAGGCGACTGCCTGACCACGGCGCTGTACCACTGGAGGGGCCTGGCTGGGGCCCGGGGCATTGGAGGAGGCTGCAGCTGCCGCCGCCTCCTCCTCATTCTCCGCCAGAGCCACCAGCCGCCGGTATTCTTGGCAGATGGCCTCCAGCTTCCGGCACCAGGCCATGACTGCCAACTCCTTCCTGGATGGTTTTGCTTGGGAAGGAGTAGCTATATCAAGAAATAAAAAAAAACTATTAACCAATACTCTTAGCAAAACAGTAACACAAATTAATTTAACACATAGTGGCACAGTAGCACTAGCAAGCTCAGTACATAACATTTGTGGTATGTATCTATCCTCCCACTTCCTCGGCCTCTAACATTTGTGGGAGTTTCAGGCATTATACTAGCACTATGTATGTACTCGAGTACACAGTACACCAGTCTTCTTCTTCTCTCTTGTTTTGCGAAATTAACGTAACCTTGTAGTAGCCGCCGCCGGCATGCCAGCTCAGTCAGCTTGCGCCCAAGCAAACATACTCGAGTCATGACGCAGACTCACTTTAGTTTTATTTACTACTGTCTGCAGGTGGGGAAGCTCGTATTTTTCTATTACGGGTGGCACTGGCCAATGGCCATACTCTGTTACATCAAGGGCAACTGCTTAATTTTACTTTGACCCTGCCCTGACTACTACAAAAAGGCAGATGATATCTGATCCAATGATCATTGCTTATATATGGGACGACATGAGGTACTTTGTTTTGATTGATTGTGTAACCAGCCGATAGGCCACCCATGGCAGGCTGGCTGACACAGTCGAAAACAAATTAACATAGGTAGGGAGTTGTCCTCTGAGTCGGAGGAAGGCGCTTGATAACTACATACATACACAATATATATGCTGTGCTTGCAAACTACTAAGAGTCAAGGGAGTATTCTGAAAATACAACTTATATTCTCCTCGGCTTTGCTACTCTGGCGTGGTTTCTTTTACATTCTCTTCAAACTAAGGGGCATATCTACGAGGACGGCGATAAGTCAAAGCAAAGCACGCTTAGCGCTTTTCTACTTATCGCCGTCTATCGCTTGATTATATCGCCCTGGTAGCACGTTATCTACAACGCTTTTCCCCAGGGCGATATAATTACCAGCGATAGCGGGGGAAATCGCCGTTTTGCAGGGAACATCGCTGGTTTTTCAGCGATGTTCCCTGCAAAACTGCGATAACCTTGCTGATACGACCCTGTGGTCGTATCAGCACAATCCACCCCCATAATAGGTATGCCTAAGTCTGCATTTTAGCAGACGTTAGTTCTCAGCAAAAACAGCGGTTTTCGCCCAAAACTAACGTCTGCTAAAATGCGTTGGCAGCCTTGTAAATATTGCGATGTGCACATCAGCGAAATTTACAAGGTTGTACTGCCCAGTGACGCCCACTTTGCATCTCATTAGAGATGCAAAGGGAGACGTCGGGTAAAAGGGTGCTAACATGCGCCAATGCATGTTAGCACCCTCTTGTTAATAGGGCGATCATTTTATCTCAGCTTTTTTGGCTTTAAAAGCCAGAAAAGCGGAGATAAAGCCCTTGTAGATATGCCCCTAAGACTCTTCATCCAGTGACAGTCTCCACCTATGCTATCTTTGATGAATACCATCCAGGCATCCATCCATTCAAAGTAAACATCTATCATTCCTCCTAATCTCTCAACAAACCTTAGTTTGTTTCACCAACAACAAACATTTGTTCTTTTTTTTTTAAACCACCACCCACGCGTCCTTCCTTCCTTGCTTGCCTTGGTTTTGAGTTTGACCCAAACACCACTTAGGATTCTTACTATCCACCCATACAGTTTCACCCACCCAGGCAGGCATCTTTTCTTTCACCTTCCACCCATCCTTCAACCCCCCATGCATCTGATTCCTATCAGCCACCTATGCATGCTTCCCACGTATCCTTCTCTGCCAGTCATAAATATTACATCTCGCCCGTCCTTCCTCCTTCCACCCTTCTTTCCCTTTTCGTTCAACACATCCATCAAGGTAATCTGAACTGACTTAGTCTTCTCCATAAAACTTTCACAGCTGAGTTGAAGTCAGATAGAAGAGGCCATTGGTTACTCAACTCCCGCCGCTAATGCTATTGCTAATGCTAAGTAAAGGGTGTCTTCTTCAACCGTTGTTCACAACAACTTCTTACTTACTAAGTCTCAACAGTACAGTGTATACCCTTGCAGCGAGTGTAATGTCAATAAGTAAGGAATATAACTTACCACCGCCCGCCACTGCTGCTGGCTCACCCCCTGCAGGTCCTGCAACTGCCGCATCTCCTGCTCCCTCCGAAATGGCCGCATCGCCATCGCCGCTGGCCCCGGCACTGGTGGTCGGTAGTACGCCTAGAAAAAACATTACACATTTTTTAGATGCCATATACACATTCCCCCTATTTATTCTTTTTCACTAGCACAATTGAAAAAAAAGTTAATACATATACAACATACATCACTAGTACAAATCGGGTACTAGAGTACAGTAGACACTAGTAGTGTTATATCATGGTCTCTACTAGGGTCATTCTAGTCTTTGCTAAGTTAGCCTGAGCCATGCAACCATTTTAGCTTTGTGTCTTTTATTTTTACGCACATTACCTCGCAGCTTCTTGTGTAAGACGCCTTTGAGCCCACATGAGATCATACTGCTACTGTCTGAGCGCTGCGTACAAGGTCGAAAAACAAGCCACTTTGTTATGGAGTTCTGGTGGTCAGTCCGTATTGCTTAGCCATAACATGCTACACTTTTTGGCACGACTGAGAAATGCTTGCAAAATACTAACGCGCACCATTTTTCTCATAACAGACGGAAGATTCACTTCTACGAACCAGAGCTTTGCAGAGCTTATGATGTAACCAGTACTTCTAAGTTCTTCTAAGGTGAGGGGTCCCCCAGAATTCGCTCCGAGATCTTCATTTATAATTTTATATAAACTATATTCCTACCAAGGGGAGGGTGGTTCTTCCACCACTGTTCAGTTATCATCATGATTGAGTTCCCCTTTTGTCTTCTATGGACTTGTAGTTGTAACAATGTTTATTGTTATAATCTTATGCATTTTGCTGTTGGTGCTGGCTCATATACTGCATTATAGAACAACGTACAGAGCTTGTTAGTTGAAAATAAACCTTTTGAACTTACATAGACTCTGTTGTATTTGGTGTGGACTTACACGAGTTAGTGAGCGAAAGGGTGTGCACTGTGCATTGCTTCCACGACTTTGAGAGGTCGGGAGTGTAGTGTTATGTTCTGGGTTGTCTAATCATTGGGTATCTTCGGGGGGTTCGGGGAGCTAATGAGACACTATAGCTAGTCAGTCAGGGGATTGTGGGTGAGGTGTGAGGAAGGTCCAACCTCCTATCACCAACGTCCTATTTTCTTGTGCATAGTTCTGTATGTGCAGAATCCCTACAACAGTAGTAGTAATAGTATGTCCTATCCTATCAAAAATAGTAAAATATCTGGTTGGGCATTTTGTTGGTGGGAATTGTCGAAAAGCCTCAAGATTAAGAAGACTATAAGAGGACAACCCAAAGGACTGGACTCAGTGGCTATAGCGATTGGTGAATCTGAGTTTTATTTAAAACCTTTTAAATAAAGAGTGGCCAACTGGTCAAGCTTAGCTACAGACAGACTGTTAGATTTGGAGGTCTCTAGTTGGCATAGGTAGGTACCTGTGACAAATAGGGACCCTTGCATCTAGTCAGGGTGAGGGGCTACACTCCTAAAATAACCCCTGCTCACCCCCTTGGTAGCTTGGCACGAGCAGGCAGGCTTATCTCAGAGGCAGTGTGTAAAGCATTTGTGAACACATACAGTAATACAGTGACAACACTACAGATGGACACCACACAGGTTGTATTATAAAAATAGTATTTTTATATAGACTTAACACAAGACCAAACGACAAAAATCCACAATACTGTACTCAAAAATAGACTTTAAAAGGTTATAAAATAGTTCAGTTCTCTCAAGTTGTAGATGCAACACTTTACTCTCAATGTACCTTGAATGCGTAACGCAAAGAAAACAAAAGGGTCGCAGGGAAGGTGATGCGTCGGTTCCTTACACTCAGGGAGTGGATGCGTCGGTTCCTTACTGCTGCGCAGGGAGTTGATGCTCGCTTCCTTACTGTGTGGGGAGGTGATGCGTCGGTTTCTTACTGCTCTCCGGTGCGATGCGACAAGATGGCACCTCGATGCGATACTCTTCTCCGGTGCGATGCGACAAAATGGCGTCTTGGCTGCGATGCAACAACGTTGATGTGATGCGTGCACGCCCAACGGCCGTGCGGCGACTCGCTGATCTTTGGAGCCGCGACAGGCCCTGCGACGCGATTCACCGGTGATGCGACGATGTCCTCTGTGGCAGCGTCCCGCTTCTCCGGCGATGCGCCGCGCTTCGGCGATGCGATGATGACAGCGGCAGCGGCGTCTCGCTTCCTCGGCGATGCGATGATAGCGGCTGCGGCGGCGACATGCTTCTCGTCGTTGCGTCGCACTTCCAGCTCCCAGCGACACGCAGTCTCTCAGAAGGCCCAGCACAACAGCAGGCACTTCAATTCCCAGCAAGGGAATTCAGGGGGGGAGCTGGTTGGTGAAGTCTTGTATCCCTGAGACTTCAGGCAGGAGGCAAGCTCTAGTTCAAGCCCTTGGAGATTCTTCTTCAAGTTGATAGAAAGCACACTCAGTCCTTTTCTCCTTTCTTTGGCAATGAAGCAACCACTGCAGGCCAACCCCAAAACACACAGCACAGGGGTAGTCTCCTCCTTCAGCTTCCTGGTTCTTCTCCTCAGCAAAGGTTTGTCTTGATTCCCAGAAGTGATCTAAAGTTCTGGGGTCTGGGTCCCCCTTTTTATACACAGTTTCTCTTTGTTCTCTGAAGGCAGAGAGGCCTTTGCCTAGTCCAAAACCAGTTCTGGTCAGTCCTGGAGCACTTTGTTGACAAGACTCCTTCTTTCCTTTCACAGTGTAGGCCAGGGACATCAGACACACCACAGGAGGTGGAGCCAGCATTGTGGAGGAAAGGCACAGCCCTATTCAGGTCCCAGGTGCAACTCCTCCCTCCTATCTGCATGCAGATCTCTCTATTCAGCCCAGTGCTGACTCACCCTGTCTCCTGGCAGCCCCCAGCCCCTGTCACTCAAACTCCAGACAAGGAATACACAACCTAGCAGAGGCAGGCTTGGATAGTTAGGCAAGAAAATACCTACTTTCTAAAAGTGGTATTTTCAAACACAGAATGTTAAAACCAACTTCACTAAAAGATGTATTTTATCATTCTGAGTTCAGGCATACTAAACTCGAATTTCTACCTGGTTCCCTGAGTCAGTTAGGATTATAAGCTGTTATAATCTAACTGCCCATTCTAGCCTATGGGGAACAGGTAGCCTTGCAATAGTGAAAAACGAAAATGGCTGTAATTCACTATTAGGACATGCCACACACACCAGGGCATGTCCTACCTTTCACCTACAATGCACCCTGCCCTTGGGCCTACCTTAGGGGTGACTAATATGTATAAAAGGGAAGGTTTAGGGACTGGCAAGTGGGTACACTTGCCCAGTCAACATGGCAGTACCAGACTGCCCACAGGCTCTGCAATGGCAGGCCTGAGACACACTTACAAGCTGCCCCGGTGGGTGGCACAACCAGTGCTGCAAGCCCACCAGCAGCATTTGATTTACAAGCCCTGGCACACGCAGTGCATGTACTAGGGTCTGACAGTAAGCCAAACAAGCCAATCATGGAGTCACTAATCCATACATCAATTTACCATAGGGAGCACTTGCACTGTGGCACTGAACAGCAGTGGCACAGTGCCCAAAGCATCTAAAACCAGCAAAAACATAAGAGGCAACAGCAAACAAATGGAAGGGAGACCCACGCCAATGGTGCCAGGTCTAACACGTGTCCCCTCCAGCTGAAATGTGGGGAGAACTACCCTACCTCCGGGGAGTTCTCATCACTAAGCGGAAAAATCTGGACAGACCATCAGCATTGGCGTGTTCTGTACCAGGGCGGTGTTCCACCGTAAAGTCCATCCCCTGTAGGAAATGGACCACCTCAACAGCTTTGGATTCTCACCCCTCATCTGCATCAACCATCTGAGGGGCCTGTGGTCTGTCTGAACCCGGAAGTGAGTCCCAAACAAGTATGGTCTCAACTTCTTCAGTGCCCAGACCACAGCAAATGCCTCAAGCTCAATTGCACTCCACCTCTGTTCCCGTGGAAGTAACCTCCTACTGATGAAGGCTACAGGTTGGTCTAGGCCCTCCTCATTAATCTGTGATAGAACAGCCCCCACACCATTCTCTGAAGCGTCTGTTTGCACAATAAACTCTTTTGAGAAGTTGGGTGCCAGGAGCACGGGCGCCGTGCACATGGCAGTCTTCAGGGTATCAAAAGCTCTCTGACAGGTGTCAGTCCAAATCACTCTCTTGGGCTGCTTCCTGGAAGTCCGCTCTGTCAAGGGTGCAACAATGCTGCCATACCCCTTGACAAACCTCCTGTAATACCCAGTGAGTCCTAAAAGGCTCTCACCTCTGTCTGGGTCTTGGGGGGTTCCCAAGTCAGGATGGTCTCAATCTTGGGCTGTAGGGGCGCCACCTGGCCGCTCCCAACCTGGTGTCCCAAGTACACCACGGAACCCTGCCCGATCTGGCACTTACTCGCCTTGATCGTGAGGCCTGCCCTCCGCAGCGCCATCAACACTTCCCAGAGATGGCGCAGATGTTCTTCCCAACTGGCGCTGAACACTGCAATGTCATCCAGGTATGCAGCACTGAACTCTTCCAGTCCAGCCAACACCTGGTTGACCAACCTCTGAAAGGTGGCAGGGGCATTCTTCATCCCAAAGGGCATAACCCGGAATTGGTAGTGCCCATCTGGTGTGGAGAATGCTGACCTCTCTCTTGCCCCATCAGTCAAGGCGATCTGCCAGTACCCAGACGTTAAATCAAACGTGCTGAGGTACCGGGCAGCCCCTAACCGATCAATGAGCTCATCAGCTCTGGGGATGGGGTGCGCGTCAGTCCTGGTGACTGAATTGAGCCCTCGGTAGTCCACACAGAACTGCAGTTCTGGTGAGACACCCGGTGCGGCAGCCTTTGGGACCAAGACCACTGGGCTGGCCCAAGGACTGTTAGAGGACTCAATCACCCCCAACGCAAGCATCTTGGAGACCTCCTCCTTGATGCAAGCTCTCACCCTGTCAGTCACCCTGTAAGTTTTGTGCTTGACAGGAGGACTGTCCCCAGTGTCTACATCATGGACGCACCAATCAGTGACACTGGGAATCAGGGAGAACAGGTCAGAAAACTGTCCCAGCAGCTGGTGACAGTCATTCTGCTGCTCAGGGGTCAGGGTGGAAGAGAGGTTCACTCCATCCACTGACCCATCTTGCTCTGTTGCAGACAGGAGGTCAGGAAGAGGCTCAGTCTCATCCTCCATTCCAGCATCTGTTGCTAGGAGCATGCCCACTTCGGACCTCTCTAAGTGGGGCTTCAGGTGGTTGACATGCAGGACCCGGAAGGGGTTCCTGGGAGACCACAAGTCCACCAAGTAGGTAACCGGACTCTTGCGCTCCACCACCTCAAATGGTCCGGTCCACTTATCCTGGAGCGCACAGGGCTCCACTGGGGCCATGACCCACACTTTCTGACCAGGCTGAAGCTCTACCAGAGTGGCATTCTGGTCGTACCACCGCTTCATCTCCTCCTGGCTGGCTGCCAGATTCGCCTCAGCGAGTTTTCTGAATCGTCTAGTTTGGTTCCTAAAGGCCAGCATGTAGCTATATACATCCTGGGGAGGTTTCCTGGGAGATTGCTCCCAGCCTTCCTTGACCAAACTCAAAGGTCCTCTCACTGGGTGTCCATAGAGAAGCTCAAAGGGACTGAACCCTAGAGATTTCTGTGGCACCTCACGGTAAGCAAAGAGAAGGCATGGTAAGAGGACGTCCCACTTACGCCTCATGGGTTCCTCAAGACCCATAATCATGCCTTTGAGGGTCCGGTTGAATCTCTCAACCAGTCCATTACCTTGGGGGTGGTAAGGAGTGGTGAACTTGTAGGTTACACCACACTCCTGCCACAGGGACTTCATATACTTGGAAATGAAGTTGGTACCTCGGTCTGACACCACCTCTCTGGGAAACCCCACGCGGGAGAAAATCCCCATCAGTGCACGTCCCACCATGGGGGCCGTCACTGTCCTGAGAGGGATGGCTTCCGGGTACCGGGTGACATGGTCCACCAAGACCAGGATGAACCTGTTGCCCATGGCTGTCTTGGGATCCAGAGGCCCCACAATGTCAATGCCCATCCTTTCAAAGGGGGTGCTGACCACAGGGAATGGCTGGAGAGGAGCCTTGCGCTTCCTCCCACTCTTTCCACTTGCCTGGCAAGTCTGACAGGTCCTGCAATGAGTGTCTGAACTCTTGCGCATTTGGGGCCAATAAAAATGGGTGACAAGCCTTTCAAAGGTCTTGTCCTGCCCCAAATGTCCTGCTAAAGGCACATCATGAGCCAGTCCCAGTAGGAAGGCTCTGAAGCGCTGGGGTACCACCAGCACATGGGCTGACCCAGGCTCAGCAACCTTAGGCTCACTATACAGGAGACCATTCTCCCAGTAGATCCAATGTGATCCAGACTGATCACCTGCTGCCTGGTTTGCAGCCTGCTGCCGCAAACCCACAAGAGAAGGGCACTTGTTCTGCTCCTCACAGAACTCTTCCCTGGAGGTACCTCCTTCTTGCTGGCAATGGGTCAGCTCAGGCAGGTCTCCCAGTTCAGCAATCTCTTTCCTGGTAGGCTCCAGGGCATCCCCCTCAGGGTCCGCCTCCTCCTGGGCCGTGGGAACCTCAGGGGCCGGTTTCCCGGGCCCCCTACCTCTTCTTTTTAAGGCAGGCACCTGGGCCATTTTCTCAGGCTCCAGGTCCTGTTGAACACCCTTACTGGCTGCCATAGACCGAGTGGTCACGCAGGCCCACTCAGGCAAACCCAACATCTCTAAATGAGCTCTCCGCTCCACCTTAGCCCAAGGGGAGCTCTCCAAATCGTTACCTAACAGACATTCAACAGGCATGGCTGGCCTCACAGCTACTTGAAGAGTCCCTGAAACCCCCCTGCACTCAAAGGGAACCTGTGCCACCTTGCAGTGGCTCTCTATGTTGTCAGCGGCAACAACTGGGTAAAATGCATTTGGGACTACCTGCTCTTCAGACACCAACCGACAACTGACAGCTGTCACACTGGCTCCGGTGTCTCTAAGAGCTTCCACCCTCTTGCCATTGATGGTCACCCACTGCCTGTATTTTTTAGTGTTATCCGGCAGCTGGGTCCTGGGGACCACCTCACAGTCTCCTAAAGAGACAAGGGACATCTCTGCGGGACCCCACCCACCTTGGGCACCCATCTCCTCCCCCAGGGCTACACTAGCCAACTGCCGGGGTGGTGCACCAGTGGGTGCTGTCTTCCCATACAAGGGACATCTAGCATCATAAGAACAGTGGCCTACTAGACCACACTTAAAACAGGACTTGGGCCCCTTGTGAACAGGCTTATCTGTCGGGGCCACTGCCTTCTTCTCAGGGGGAGGCTGGGAACCTTTCCCTTGGTTCCCTTGGGGATTACTTTGGGGCCCTTTCTGGAACTCCCTCTGTTTACCCTTGTCCCCCCACTCTTCTGCTGGGGACCCTGCCCACCTTTGGCGAAGTCTCCCACATGACCCTTCTGGACCCGGGTGCTCACCCAGCGGTCCGCCTCCTCAGCAAGCTTCCTAGGGTTAGTCAGCTTGCTATCAATAAGATGCTGGCGTAGCTCTGGAAAACAGTTATTTGACAAGTGCTCCCATGCAAGCAAATCATAGAGCGCCTCAAAATTATCCACTTTGCTACCCTTCACCCAACCATCCAATGCTCTGCAAAAGAAAGACACATATTCCACCCAAGTGGTAGACTCCAGTTTTCTGCAATTTCTAAACCTTTGTCTATATAGCTCTGGGGTCAAACCAAATCTGGGCATTAGGGCTCCCTTCGTGTGGGTATAGGACATTTGCTCCTCTGTAGGCAAATCCAACAAAGTGTCCCTCCCATCACTAACAAAGCGGCCCCACAACCCCGCTCCCCAATCCTTCTCAGGGACCCGGTGGGCCAACATTGCAGCTTCATAAGCCCTAAACCACTGACCAATATCCTCATTCTTGTAGAAATCTTTAACTACATCTTTGGGAATGTAGGTTCTTGCTTCTACATGCACTGGCGGTGTGCTGCCACCAGAGGGAGGAACCTCTAACTTCTTGGCCTTGAGTTCCAATTCCCTCAATCCTCTCTCATGCTCAAAATGCATTCTCTTTTCCTCTAAGGCTAACTTCTTCATTTCTAACTCCATCCCAAGCTCTATTTTCTTGCTCTCTATGTCTTTCTGACCATCCATTTTGAGCCTAGCTAGCTCCAATTTATGCATCCTCTCCCTTGCTCTGTCCTCCAGTTCTCCTGGGGACAACCCTTTGGAAGAAACACTGCTGCCCGCCTCTGAAGGTGCTTTCCCTCCAGTTGGGCCCACTGGCCCCTCAAGGTGCTCATTCAAATCCTCTGCCTCCATTACTGGCTCCTCAGGATGCTCACTGGCATTCCTAGATTCTACCCAGGCCCTCAGCGCCTTTTGGTATTCCTCTTTCCTGGTGAGGCCTTTCACAGAGATTTTAAATTTCTTGCACAAAGCTTTGAGATAAGGCACAGTGTAAGTATCAATTCTCTCTTCTTCCAAAACAATGTCTACAGATACTATGGATGCTGTCTTGCTCATGGTAGCAAAAAGACTGGCAGTTCTCAAAAATCAAAAATAGAAAAGAAGTTCCAAGGAAAAAAATTCTCAAAAAGTATGTGGTTGCGTTATGGTCTGCACTCACTAGTAGTGTACACCAATCACTGTATATGAATCACAAATGCAAGTCCAAATCCTCACCGCTGACCACCAATGTTAGATTTGGAGGTCTCTAGTTGACATAGGTAGGTACCTGTGACAAATAGGGACCCTTGCGTCTAGTCAGGGTGAGGGGCTACACTCCTAAAATAACCCCTGCTCACCCCCTTGGTAGCTTGGCACGAGCAGGCAGGCTTATATCAGAGGCAGTGTGTAAAGCATTTGTGAACACACACAGTAATACAGTGACAACACTACAGATGGACACCACACAGGTTGTATTATAAAAATAGTATTTTTATATAGACTTAACACAAGACCAAACGACAAAAATCCACAATACTGTATTCAAAAATAGACTTTAAAAGGTTATAAAATAGTTCAGTTCTCTCAAGTTGTAGATGCGACACTTTACTCTCAATGTACCTTGAATGCGTAACGCAAAGAAAACAAAAGGGTCGTAGGGAAGGTGATGCGTCGGTTCCTTACACTCAGGGAGTGGATGCGTCGGTTCCTTACTGCTGCGCAGGGGAGTTGATGCTCGCTTCCTTACTGTGTGGGGAGGTGATGCGTCGGTTTCTTACTGCTCTCCGGTGCGATGCGACAAGATGGCACCTCGATGCGATACTCTTCTCCGGTGCGATGCGACAAAATGGCGTCTTGGCTGCGATGCGACAACGTTGATGTGATGCGTGCACGCCCGCCGGCCGTGTGGCGACTCGATGATCTTTGGAGCCGCGACAGGCCCTGCGACGCGCTTCTCCGATGATGCGACGATGTCCTCTGTGGCAGCGTCCCGCTTCTCCGGCGATGCGCCACGCTTCGGCGATGCGATGATGACAGTGGCAGCGGCGTCTCGCTTCCTCGGCGATGCGATGACAGCGGCTGCGGCGGCGACACGCTTCTCGTCGTTGCGTCGCGCTTCCAGCTCCCAGCGACACGCAGTCTCTCAGAAGGCCCAGCACAACAGCAGGCCCTTCAATTCCCAGCAAGGGAATTCAGGGGGGGAGCTGGTTGGTGAAGTCTTGTATCCCTGAGACTTCAGGCAGGAGGCAAGCTCTAGTTCAAGCCCTTGGAGATTCTTCTTCAAGTTGATAGAAAGCACACTCAGTCCTTTTCTCCTTTCTTTGGCAATGAAGCAACCACTGCAGGCCAACCCCAAACACACAGCACAGGGCTAGTCTCCTCCTTCAGCTTCCTGGTTCTTCTCCTCAGCAAAGGTTCGTCTTGATTCCCAGAAGTGATCTAAAGTTCTGGGGTCTGGGTCCCCCTTTTTATACACAGTTTCTCTTTGTTCTCTGAAGGCAGAGAGGCCTTTGCCTAGTCCAAAACCAGTTCTGGTCAGTCCTGGAGCACTTTGTTGACAAGACTCCTTCTTTCCTTTCACAGTGTAGGCCAGGGACATCAGACACACCACAGGAGGTGGAGCCAGCATTGTGGAGGAATGCACAGCCCTATTCAGGTCCCAGGTGCAACTCCTCCCTCCTATCTGCATGCAGATCTCTCTATTCAGCCCTGTGCTGACTCACCCTGTCTCCTGGCAGCCCCCAGCCCCTGTCACTCAAACTCCAGACAAGGAATACACAACCTAGCAGAGGCAGGCTTGGATAGTTAGGCAAGAAAATACCTACTTTCTAAAAGTGGTATTTTCAAACACAGAATGTTAAAACCAACTTCACTAAAAGATGTATTTTATCATTCTGAGTTCAGGCATACTAAACTCGAATTTCTACCTGGTTCCCTGAGTCAGTTAGGATTATAAGCTGTTATAATCTAACTGCCCATTCTGGCCTATGGGGAACAGGTAGCCTTGCAATAGTGAAAAACGAAAATGGCTGTAATTCACTATTAGGACATGCCACACACACCAGGGCATGTCCTACCTTTTACCTACAATGCACCCTGCCCTTGGGCCTACCTTAGGGGTGACATATGTATAAAAGGGAAGGTTTAGGGACTGGCAAGTGGGTACACTTGCCCAGTCAACATGGCAGTACCAGACTGCCCACAGGCTCTGCAATGGCAGGCCTGAGACACACTTTACAAGCTGCCCCGGTGGGTGGCACAACCAGTGCTGCAAGCCCACCAGCAGCATTTGATTTACAAGCCCTGGGCACACGCAGTGCACTGTACTAGGGTCTGACAGTAAGCCAAAGAAGCCAATCATGGAGTCACTAATCCATACATCAATTTACCATAGGGAGCACTTGCACTGTGGCACTGAACAGCAGTGGCACAGTGCCCAAAAGCATCTAAAACCAGCAAAAACATAAGAGGCAACAGCAAACAAATGGAAGGGAGACCCACGCCAATGGTGCCAGGTCTAACACAGACTAATAGTAGTAGTACAGAGAGTCATAGCAGAGGCAGTTAGAGGCAGGGATAACAAGAATTTAGAATCAGATTGTCTTGACCGTAGAAGATTTTGTAAAAAATAGAATTAGGAAATCGAAATAATAGTTCGGAAAAATAAGGTGCAGTAAAAGTTAGGGAAGTATAATTATTAATATTAACAACAGGAGGACTTACTGGGGCCAGCAGCAGAGCCCTCGGTAGAGGAGCGTTCCTGGCCCTCGGAGGCATCTTCTACAGCTCCCGCCGACTTCGACCCCGTCTTCTTGCCCCTGGGTGCTGATCATGAAAGATGTAAGAAAGAAAGAGACAAACATGGATGATTGGTATGAAACAAATAAAATATTTTAAAAAACGCTCCAAAAAACATTTATGGAAACAACAATTGCAATAAAATTGACCTATCTAATCTGGTCGACTAGTATTGCGGGATTTGCGGACTGTCTAGTTATTATTTATGAACACTAATCCAGTGTTCCATTCTGATTCCAGAATACTAACTAAGCCTAAGTACCACCTGACCTAGCCCACCTATTCCAAACGGGCCAATTGTTCACTAAGTCTGCTTTTCCATTTATTTTAGTCCTCAAAAATGCATAGATGGAGGACACATGCATACATTTTTGCATACACCAAATTGTTGGTTGGTTGCTGCTGATGTTCTGCTAGTGATAAGCCTATTACCACTCACTAAACAAACTACAAAAGGTTCTACTAAGGACTGTAGTAAGAAGCACTCAGCAACACGTGACGTGACAGAGGATGCGTCACGCAGAGCACTAAAAAATTACCTACTAATAAGTAACTAAACATATCAATCCACCACTATCTCTTCTTAGTGGCAGGAGGACAAAGGAAGGACTAGAGTCTCTCTAGCATTACCTAACTTAAGTTCTCTAAAGTAAACTCTTACATAATCATGCCAAGCGAGCGCAAAGTTGCAAACAAGTAAGAGATTAGTAGCGCCAAGCACCTGTGTCATAAGCAATCACAAAAGATTTGTAAACGTAATTTACCTGCAATGTAAGCAGCAGCATTCTTGCTGTTCGGGAAAAAAAATATATTCCCAATATATAACACAGAGCAGAAGAACACAAAGTAGTAACATTAAATAGCTACTCACCAAGCCCCGGGACCTCCACTCCTAGCAGGTCCAGCAGGTCCTGCTCCCGGTCCAGGATATCGGACCACCGGTGCGTCAGCTGGGTATCGGTGCGCCGGACACCAGAGCAGCGAAACACTGCCCGGCGCACCTTTCCCCACCGCTGGCGACGCTCCCGGAGCCCGTAACCGGACCCAGGCCTGCCGCCTCCTGCCAGGGTTAAGGGGAGGTGGCGCTGTACAAAAAAAACAAGTGCGGCCACCTCCACCTCACCGAATAAGGCCCGTTCCTGCACCCCGTGTGGGCGCCGCCTTCCGCAGGGAAGGCGGTCGCGGCTGCGAGCAGCCTTGCCCTTGCCCATGCCCACACCCTTGGCCATGGTTCTGGGACTCGGGGAGGGGGGGCAGAAAAGAAAAGGGAGGAATTCGAAAAGTAAGTAAAAGAAATGAAAAAAGCAAATTATAGAAAAAGAGTGAAAAAGTAGTAGAAAAAGTCACAAAAAGTAGAAAAAAAGTCAAAATATAGAATCAGGAAAATAGAAAGATTATAAATAATTTTTTTTTTTTTAAAGTGTACAGAAGCAAAGGATTGCAAAGATAGAGGGAGGATAGAAAAGCAGGCCCAGAACCATAGCAATAGAGTGAAAAACAAGATGGCCACGCCCATTGCGACCACATGGGCAAGTTCACACAATATTTCCCCCGCGAGCACGCAAAAAGCGTTGCGAACACGTAATACGCGTTCCCGAACAGGAAATACTCATCGCGAATGGGCAGGAGCACGCAATACGCAACCCAGAACAGGAAATAAGCATCGCGAACGGGCGGGACAAGTGAAAACCAAGATGGCCGCGCCCATTAGTGACCGCATGGGCAAGTTAGTGAGATATTTCCCCGCGAGGATGCAAAAACACATTGCGAACGGGCGGGACAAGCAATTTCGCGTGTTTGCGCAATTTCCACGTTTTCGCGGAGATTTTTTACTGTTTCGCGGAACTTTGCGTAACGCGACTACGCAAATTCCGCCCACCCTTACAAATGACCAAACGGGAGATACTTAAAATGATCAACAATACTGAGCTCAGCCTAAATGCTATCAAGGAAGAACTAAGAGCCATCCGCCTCATGGTGATGCAACATTGGTATGTGTTGGACTTAATGACCTCGATGGATGGTGTGGTGTGTGCCATATGAAAACAAAAACAAAGGACCCAGCCTCTTGCTGCGTGGAGTTCTTAGTTATCCTTGTTCCTTCACTTTGAGGGAAAACCATAAAGTTTTCCGTGAAACCCTCACCCACCAGTGTTACCCCTTGGTGGCATGCTTCATCATAGGGTCCTTCCCGTTCCGCTATGGAACTGGGCGTGCTGCGACCAGACAAACTACGTGGGAGCACTGAAAGTAATGACTATGTGAGGCAGGTTGTTCTGCTGGGGAGGAGTGAGGTAAAGGAGGTGTGTGTTTAAAAATACCTAGCTAGTGGGTGATGCTACTTTTATTTTTACCCCAGTCGGTATGGTTAAAAAACAGGGGAACAACTTAGGACTTATGGGATTTAATGTGCCCAAATCTTAATGGTCGACATGTTTCTAGCCTACCCCTATGGCTATTCTTCAGGACCTAGTATCTGATATTGGTGTACCCAGTTCCACTCCTACAGTTGGTCTGCTAAACCCAACTCATATACAGTGCCACAATCGCACAATTACACTCAGGTGCTGTACAAATTTTATACCACCTGGTAATCCTACTGTGATTAATCTGAAATGAAAAAGCAAAAGAACAGTAGTTATGATGTCTCCACATTAGTTCCAGGTATGCTGTAAGGGGGAGTTGCCAATGCCCCTCCTTACTAGGTGGATACCTCTTTTGTGAGAAAAAACCTCAAGAACTTATTCTCTCGTGATTACCAGTGGCACATCTAGTATGGTGATCATAAAAAAGTAGTGATTCATTCATACACTTGAAACGTTGTCACTCGTGAAATGTTGCTTTCATTCACTGGTGTGGCTATCGGTGTGTATTTCCGTGGTTTTTAGACACTTTTTAGGTTTAACATGAAAGGACGTACACCATGAAACATACAAACACACCACAGATAACACGTACTTATCTTTGCTGAAGCCTAGGCTCCATGGTTCACCCGGCGGGACGTTCCGCTTTTAGTCACACACTGTTGGGAAATCGTAATTAGGGTAAAAGGTTTCAGAACAATTCCTCCTCAGTCTCAGGAATTGACCGAAAGGGAGATTCTCCCTCAGGTGGCGAGGGTGGAAACTGTCGTAGAGCAACAGGCAGTTCTTCACGGTCGTCTTTTCATGTGTTGTTGTTCTCAGTTTTCCATTACCGTCTGCTATGATGTTCAGATCTAGGAATACTTGTTCCCGAGCGGATCATTTGTAGGTAATCGGACGAAGTTCAGGCTTTGACGAGGTGAGTGTTTGGCACGATGGTGCCGCCCCGATCACCTAATATTGAACTAAGAACCTTTTTCTAGCAGGGTTTCCCAGCCGCATTCAAACCTTTTACCCTAATTACGATTTCCCAACAGTGTGTGACTAAAAGCGGAACTTCCCGCCTGGTGAACCATGGAGCCTAGGCTTCAGCAGCGATAAGTACATGTTAGCTGTGGTGTGTTTATATGTTTCATGGTGTACGTCCTTTCATGTTAAAGCTAAAGAGTGTCTAAAAACCACAGAAATAGACACCGATAGCCACACCAGTGAATGAAAGCAACATTTCACGAGTGACAACGTTTCAAGTGTATGAATGAATCACTACGATCACCATACTAGATGTGCCACTGGTAATCACGAGAGAATAAGTCACTTGTGGTTTTTTCTCACAAAAGAGGTATCCACCTAGTAAGGAGGAGCATTGGCAACTCCCCCTTACAGCAAACCTAGAACTAATGTGGAGACATTATAACTACTGTTCTTTTGCTTTTTCATTACAGATTAATCACAGTAGGATTACCTGGTGGTATAAAATTTGTACAGCACCTGAGTGTAATTGTGCGATTGTGGCACTGTATTTGAGTTGGGTTTAGCAGACCAACTGTAGGAGTGGAACTAGGTACACCAATATCAGATACTAGGTCCTGAAGAATAGCCATAGGGGTAGGCTAGAAACATGTCGACCATTAGGATTTGGGTACATTAAATCCCATAAGTCCTAAGTTGTTCCCTTGTTTTTTAACCATACCGACTGGGGGTAAATATAAAAGTAGCATCACCCACTAGCCAGGTATTTTTAAACACACACCTCCTTTACCTCACTCCTCCCCAGCAGAACAACCTGCCTCACATAGTCATTACTTTCAGTGCTCCCGCGTAGTTCGTCTTGTCGCAGCACGCCCCGTTCCGTAGCGGAACGGGAAGGACTCTATGATGAAGCATGCCACCAAGGGGTAACCCTGGTGGGTGAGGGTTTCACGGAAAACTTTATGGTTTTCCGTCAAAGTGAAGGAACAAGGATAACTAAGAACTCCTCCACGCAGCAAGAGGCTGGGTCCTTTGTTTTCAAAGGTCAGGCTTTGGAGGGTGGCCCTAGCCGAAATATCCTCTAACTCCCCCTTGTTTGTGTATAGGGGTGTGTGCCACAATCAGTGCATCCTGCTGTACTTTCATCCCCTGAAATGACCTAGAAAACAGGACACTGACTCTTGCCATCCACCAACTGTATCATCTACAAGCTGACATGAAGAAGGATGGAGGTGCCCCTGAGCAGAACTGGTTTATAGACTTATTTTCCTGGATCCCCCGATGGATGACCATACTGTGCTTGTCATTGCTTGTCATTGCTCTTTTTGTGCTATTTTTGTGTGGTTTCCTACAAGTTGGGTTTCCTGCTGTAAAAATGCAGCCTTCAAGTCAGGTAGTAACTATTGAATTAGTAATAGACACTACAAATGCACAGCAAACCTCGAATAGTGTGACTGTCATGAAGTATGGGGTAAATGATGCAGTTGAAAGTTCAACTAGAGGGGAGAATGTTAATATTGCTCAATACAATGTCGATATACACCATGATATATGTACATATAATAACGAACTCACATCTCCGTTGTTGAGTTCACCCGATATGACCTTCCCCTCAACCCCGAGTCAGAAATATGTGGTCAAGCAGGCCCTGCGACCTAGGCCTGAAGCAACTGATTGACAGATCACAGATGGGAGGACAAGTGCCCCAGACAAATGCGCAAACAGGAAAACTCAGATCCATCCCACCGATAGACCACAGCACCACAATGGTCTCACGAGATTGGCACCATTAAAGCGTGTTTGGCCGGAAAGGCTTGCGTTCCCAAAACACAATAAATTCAGATGCCACACGAAGTTAGGAACACTCAGCCAATCAGAACACATCATGCACACTACACACAGTGATCACGCGCTCCCCTTGTCGGACATTTGGACACGCACCCACTAGCTCCGCATTGTGTCCACACAGGGTCAAGACCCATCTGCACTTCTTACCAAATTACTAGATTTATGGTACCGTGACTAGGCCCAAATTCCTGTTCTAAACAAATGTACAAATTGTTTTATTATACTTTGTGAACTGTATAAAATAACAGTCAAAACTAATGTACTTTGAGACAGTCTTCAGACCCCGACTCTGTTGCCTGCTCTCCCGGCCACTGCGTTTAATTGAACTAACTGTTCCTATTTTGCCATACGCCTCTTGTCTTTCATTTTTTTAAGGTAAATTCATATTCAAGCAACAAAACCCTCAATATACCATTAACCCCTTCCCTGCGGCGCGAATTCCGCTGCGGTGCGGGGATTTAATTAGGGGGCGTAACCCCTTGCGTGCTCAGGACGGCCCCCGGCCGTCCTACGTCACGGTAGGCGTGTGCGGAGGACAGCCGGGGGCCGTCCGAACTCCGCCCACTAATTAATTCTTCCACACAGGCGGGGAATTTGCGCCGCGCTGGGGAATCGGCGGCGTTCGGACGGCCCCCGGCCATCCTGAGCACACACCCACTGTGACGTAGGACGGCCGGGGGCCGTCCTGAGCACACAAGGGGTTAATTCAAAATTAGAAATACAGCCCTGTCAAATCCCTAAAAGCACTTGTGGAGCAAAGTAAGCATAAAATGTTTGTGACAAGTAATACAAACTATGGCAATTAATAGAATTCAAAGGTAAGCAATGTAGTATTAGACTACTTTAGCTCTTAAGTGGATGCTTATAAGCACAGCTGTTTAAGTCGAGACCATAAGCATTCAATAGTAGAGAACCGGTAAGACTGTGGGTAAGTCCAAAACAGGCAGTTGTAAGTATCTCAAAACGAGGCTAATGATTGAGAGTGACCCACCAGAAGTAGGGTGCAGACTAATTTTATGAATTTGGAAACTGTAGGAGCCCACCAACACAAAGTTGCCAGGCAAGGAAAAAATACATCAATGTACCTTTCATACTGGTCTTTCCCCCCATGACTTGGATGTAGGATACAGGTTTGAAAGCTAAATGCAAACTGCTGTCATTAACCTACGAGGTGCGGGACACTGTCTTTGATGGAAAAAAGCAGTCCTCCACAAAGGCTCATACAACAAAATGACCTGCCAGACCGCCATATGCGCAACCACAAATGTCCCACTAGCCCTTATCTCTTTCATGACCCAAAATTCACTATCCTGGATCCTGCTGGACCAGGCCACTGGCTGATACAGCAGGGTAGGTTAAGTCCAGACACATAGATTTTTTTTTGACCAAGAGGACTTCTGGTTAGATTTATGCACTTGCATCGAATACAGATGAGAACATTGGAATGTGGAGCACTCCATTGAATACCATGGAGTGCTCCATGCTTCTACGGGCTGGTAAAGGCCCACAGAGCAACATTCCACTGTTGCTTTTGTTCACAGCTACTGCTGTGAACAAAGGCCTCTCGGAGCTCGAGGACATTTAAACCCCCTTGGGCTCCGAGAGGCCTTTGTTTAATTTGTTGGAACATTCTGCCCTCTAGTGGCAGAATGTTCTAATAGCCTTATAGCCCTTCAAAAGCAGTATTAAAGTTCCGCTCCCTTGTTAAAGGCCCTCGCCTTCGACTCGGGCCTTTAACGCTGGAGCGGGCCTTTAATAGCCGGTATAGCCCGCTACGGCGGGCTATAAGGCTATATTAGTGCATTGGAATGTTGGGAGCTCCACTGAAAACAATGGAGTGCTCTGGGCTTCTAATGACTGGTAGAATCCCGGAGCAGCAACATTCCAATGCTTGTTCACAGCTGTTGCTGTGAACAAAGGCCTCACAGAGCCCGAGAGGATCTCAACCCCCTTGGGCTCTGTGAGGCCTTTGTTTTATATGTTAGAACATTCTGTCCTTTAGTGGCAGAATGTTCTAATTGCCTTAGAACTCTCAGCAGTGGGCTCTACCAGTCATTAAAGGCCCGCTTCCTTGTTAAAGGCCCTTGCCTCAGGCTTTTAATGCTGGAGCAGGCCTTTAATGGCCAGTAGAGCCTTTAATATAGAGCCTGTTACGTCGGGCTCTAAGGCTATAATATAGACTGCTAGCATATCCTTAAGAGAAGCGTTCATAGCAATGTATAGATTTACCGTTATTAGCTCCATATCTACTTACCTTACTGATATGATGGTAGCTTACAAGATGCAGTTAATATTAGCCCAAGTCAATGAAAAAACTAGATATGTGAAAATTTCATTATGATAACTGAGTAACTATTACACTTTCCTTGTGTCTGTTTTTCTGTATTTTTCCTGCTGTTACACATTACATTGTTAATTGACATTGCTATCAAACTAATCTGATTTAAATAAATCAAAGAGGAGTTATGAACGTTGCTATGCCTTAAGTTACAAAGGATAACATTTAAACTTGTTCATCCCGTGTATAGATGCCATCAGCTATAATAATGATCGGGAAACAGGAGAAGCAGGATGCCTTATTGGGCATTGCTTACTACAGGTGGCACATTCCATTGCAACAACTCTTATGCCCTACAGTCACAGAAAACTAGTTAAGGACCAGACTAGTTACTTAAACTGTTCTACAAAAGCTACCCATATGCAAAGTGCCAACTAAGGATCGATCTTAATAATGCAGTGAGAAACAGGAGATATTATTTCCCATAACCAGAACAGCACATGGGTTATTGACTTTAATATGGGCCTTGGACATCGCTTGGATGCCCTAAGATATAGTAAGATTAGTACTTTTAATCAACGGTAATCTAAATAGCCTCTATATAGTAACCTACGGTGATCTACTTTATAATCATTCTTTGATTTAAAAAAAAAAAAAAATCCTTGATTTACTGAATTAATGCATTGCTAAAATCCTTCTTAATAGAAATAAGCAGGTCCCTGCTATGAAAATGAAGATTATGGGAATGTTGTGAAGTTTGACAACACATTCCGCGCAATAGAAACAAAAGAAAAAAAGCAAGATCTGTCAGTAATTTAAACTTTTGATTTGAAATCACATTTTCACACTTGAAATGTTGTGTGCCCTACCCTTCTCTTAAAACTGCTTTTGTAGGGCGGTATACGCATTGAGATCAGTAAGCAGCAGGGTCAGAGCTTAATTTGAGCCGTTGGCTGCTGGTGGGGACCTCAGACATGATTTTTAAGGGAGCATTTTGGGGCTCTTTTCTTCAGCAGTCTTTGACACAGAGCAAGAGAGAGAAAACATTAAAGGAGAAAAGGAAGAGGAATCAAACGACATGAAACAGCAACAAAGGGAGAAAGAATGGATGAAAAAGAACCTCCAAGATTGAAATAAAGAGACAGAGGGTTTATGGTCGTGGAAGAAAGAGGCATGAGGTGGAATCCAGAGTACGTAGCCTCGGTATTGAGCAGTCCCGACATTCGTTTGTGCTGGCTGCGAGATTCTCAGTAAAACTTTGGACACCACCACTTATAATTGTACAAATTAAGCATTGAGCACAGTGTTTGGACAGGTACCAGTAAGTGATATGCTGCTGTTATTAATTATAGGACAGCGATGTTCACTTCGCGTTAGCTTTAATAAAAAACACTATTATTTAAGCAGCAAATTTTGATTCCGTTTGTGGTGAGTGTGCTTTATAAATGGTCACTGTTATTTGTGATATACATTTGCCTTGCTAAACGATCTCAACTTTACCCTATAGTTTTGTTAGAAACTTGTCAAACACTCTTTGTTCACACATTTCTATGCACAAACCAGGAAATGAGCTGTACGTTTGCAAGCTGATCACAAAGACATCATGGTCATGCTTTGCACTTTCCTGCAATGGGGGAATTCTTTATGTGACTGCTTGAAATCTCCAAGAATTCTCTTTGCACAACTCCAGAACACAAAGTAGCACAAGTATAGGCAAGTAAGAGGGTATGGCATTGGTCGCCAGCCTTTTGGCTTAGTCAGTGCTTGTTTTGTTTTATCATGGGTATTGCAAAAGTTTATTGATAGGTCATCTGCCGGACCATCATCAATCTAAAAAAAAAAATCTGACTAAAATTAAAACTATTTGTTTGGTCTCAGAAAACTTACCTTGCCATAGCAAACTCTGGCTCAAAAAACGTACCTTGTCATTGCAAATTCTGGCACTTAAGGGAACTACATTGTTTGTGGATGTGTTCCTTTTGGTAGGGCAGAATGACGTCACTCACTATGAAGTTAGCCAATGACGGAAGTTGGCTGAGCCATGTCCCCAGTCTGTATGCTATCCTCGGCAGAAGCAAGATTTGAATCACACAATAATAGACCAATAGATTAAGAGGGCTGCTGAAAGCCCCTGCAAGCAAGCATATAATGCATATACTTGTAGTAAAATCAAAAGATCGAGGCTAACACCAACCCTAATAAAAAGAGTGGACATAGCTAACTCCACAGAAATTTAGACTTCTGCACGAGACTCACAAAAAGATTGTGGAAATCTTCCATGAACTCATGCAGAAGGCACAAGGACATCTCGAAGGGAGGAAGGTATCACAAAGGAAGTTCTAGGTGTTGGCAAGATGAGCAACTCTGACTTCACACTTGCACTTCAAAAGTACTGGCTCAGCTCACACACAAATTACTTCACACTAGCCTATTGTGCCCCTAGACAGCTTGGGACTATGTCTCGGAGGCAGGAAATTCCAGACGCCTCTGTCGCAGAAACTCCAGAAGCTTCTACCATTTCAACCCTGGCTCAAATTAGACCCTCAGACTCAACTCTTCAGTACACTGCTGCACCTAAGAATAGTACAGAAGAAGGACACCCTTCTGCTCGAAGCCTGCCCTGCATGCTGATAACGAAGACTGTACCTGCACCCTTCATCCCAGGCTGAAGTGACGCCAAGAGTCAGCTGACTGACTCCCTGTTAGATCTATAGGGACATAACAAACTCTAGAGAACTGATGCCTGGACCTGCAACTGGACCTGCGTGAGCCCTGCAGGCCAATGCTGGAGTGAGTTCCTGTACCCCAAGAGGTGCCTCCCAGGTCCTGGACCCTTGGTGTGGCATCAGTTGACCTCCTCCTTGAAGAAAAGGAGAATTCCTGAAGTTCTGGGCTCTTTGTGATTGGGCCTCTTAATGCCAAGATCTTGTCACCTGTGCCACCTGCCAATGCAAAGCTTTGGCGAACCTGACTCTTCTCACTACAGTAGCGACTGCCATCAATGTCTGGCAGTGCAACATCTGCACTTCACACTCCAGCATCGATAGCCCGCGGTGACCGCCTTTGCGAATCTCCATCAACGACCGTCCATGGCACCCAACAGGATCTTTGCGCTACAGTGAGGAACGTCTATGATGCCCGGCCTGCTCTTCATGCTACAGCCATGACCATCTGCTATGCTCTCCCTGCTCCTCATAGCCTCCTCCACCATGGATGGTACTCTTTGTGTGGGACTTTAGAAGGTAACCATTTCAGCGGGACTTACCTGGTCCCTGTATTCAGCCCACATTCCATCGTGGTCGACCTAAACTTGTGACTTTTACCCTGGTCTTGCACAACCAGATAACTGTGAGTGGTGCTTTGTGCTTTTAAGCGTTAAACTTTCCTAAAATCTTTGAAATTTCATATTTCCTGTTCTACTGATTGGATTTTTGTTGTTTTATTGTCAAATTGTATTCCATTTTTCTAAACTGGTGTGAGATGTTTCCTGTGTTGCGTTTTCATTTTCTTACTGTTTGTATGCTGCCTAAATACTTTACACATTGCCTCTAAGTTAAGCCTGACTGCTTTTGTTCCAAGCTACCAGAGGGTCAAGCACAGGTTAATTTTGTGACTTTTTGTGGTTCACCCTGACAAGGATTACGGCTGTTGCTTGAGAATGGTTTCACCCCCCTCAACCAACAACCCAATTTCTCACAGTTTTGTCTTGTCTCATCCACCTAGAGGCTTGGTTGTATTGAAGGATTTTAGCTCCATAAAATTACTCCATGCCAGCAGATTTATCTTTAGTGGTTTTTGGTAGATGCTAAAGAGAGCCTTTTATGGCAGAACCTCTTGAGTATCCATACAGAGATTGGGCCCTCAATTATCAACCGCAGCCTGTATCCAGTCGAGATTGTGGGTCCTTTGTCAGCCTGGGTGATTCTCTATAGGACATTTATCCTCTCTGCAACTAGTGCATACTCAAAAGTCCCTCTCAGCCAGACTCAATTATGAGGACTGTATACATGTATTTGGGCATCTATAACTACTTGTGCCATGAGTTGCTTCACAATCATTCATGAGTAGTCCATACACAACACAATGGGCCTAATTCAGAGCTTGGCGGGTGGGTACTCGGTCACATACATGATAAAAACTCCTTCCACCTTATTACAAATGTAGTGTATCCTTAAGCAATAAGGGATATAAGTCATGTTTGATATGGATTACCCATCCAACAAACAATAAATCAGGCCCTTGATATAGCTGTTCCTTCTGTTATTACTTTTGGAATTCTACTGGATCTTTTTGTATTGGCTCTGGAGATCAACTACTGTGGTTGGCTTATGCATTCCATTTCTATGGGGTGCCAGACTATTGATCCATCTGGATTACATAAATCGTGTACATGGCTGTCTGTATCCAGTGCAAGCCTGGCTAACTCCTGGTATATATGAGTGTTTCATTAATAATATAGGAGTAAATCATGCATACTCACAGCAAAATCAT
The DNA here is from genome assembly GCA_963921515.1 of Calotriton arnoldi. Taxonomy (NCBI): domain Eukaryota; kingdom Metazoa; phylum Chordata; class Amphibia; order Caudata; family Salamandridae; genus Calotriton; species Calotriton arnoldi. Next base: position 225,860 of record CAWUFW010006846.1, on the reverse strand, counting down.
TGTGAATGTGGCCTACTGGTATCAACATCTCAGAGGAGATTGCAGTCTGGCATCTTGTCTTCTCCTAGAAACACCTCAGCATCCAAAAAGGTGTGAGGTGGCAATGCTAAAAAACTCAGGTGTTCTAATGCTGTGCTTTAAACTCTGTTATCTGAATCTGTGAGTAGGTGTTTAATAGTAGGAGAAACCAATGGGGACAGTTGATCAGAATCAAACTTTTCCCACGATCAAGATTGCAGAGGCCTGATTTAAAAAGCTTTTGCTATGAGCAAGTGTGGCTTACCCTTGTAGTACTTCTGGCTTACCCCAGCATTTTGAGAGTAAGACAGGAGTACTACAAGAGGAAATCAGAGCACACTCAGGTCTGTAAGTTATGTATGAAATGCCTCTGATTGACTACTTGGTGGTGTTGATGATGCATTAGGTAACTCCTTGCTTCTCAGCGGCCACGTGATAAGTAAATGTTGTTTTGGCTAAACTAGCTTTGCTGGCCTAGAAGATTTTTTAGATGTAGTGGTTTGTGTATGAGCTTAGACATTTGTGCTTGCACGAGCATCAACCAACCTCATTATTGGTGAGATTCACCAGTCGTTGTTGCACTAGGTGACAATTGCTTAAACCAGGCTCTAGACATCCAGACGCTACAGCAAAGCAAGAGACACGTGTAGATGAACACACTGATAGAGATTTCGGCAATTAATAAGCGTAAAATTTACACAGGAGCATTCTAGACACACATTCTAGTCACCCTTGTTGATTTCCATGAACAAGCCATCTTTTCTTTTATCCAAGAATAGTGGTTAACTATCCATTGCCTCCCCTGCAACCTGCCTGTAGTATACCAAGTGTTACCTGTGGTGCCCTTGCTCATATGCAGTCTTTCAAAGCTGCCACTCCTGCAAAGATTCAGCACTTCCCAGGCAATTAAATATCCTAAAATGTATTACAGAACTGTGCAAAGTTACAGAGTTTGTAATTGTCACACCGCCCCAGGAAGTCTAAAAGGAAGTGTGAAGGGTGACACAACAGGGGCAGCCCACATTTGAAAATCAAGGCTTAGCCAGGTCTACCATGTACAAACCACCCCATAGCTGCAGTGAACCTGTCTTCTGATCCAATATCAGCACTTGCTCTTGGTGCTTCTCTCAGCTCCTCTCCTGCGTACCCCAGCGTACTTCTGTTGTCAGGCACTTGGAATAGAATGCATGGCTTTATGTGGGAAATGGAAAGAAAATTGTGCAAGCCCTTCAATCAGTGGTATAACTGAAAATGATGGGGCCCCGTGCAGAGTGGGATGAGGTGCCACTGAGACTCTATATCTTGCTATTACTCATATGTGTGTGTTAGGCTAAATGGGACCCACCTGAAGTGTGGTTCCCTGCATTGGCTGTAGGGGCCTGTGTTACACCCCTGGCATCAATATCTACTCTACAAAAATGGAGTGAAGGATGAGGACGAGACTCCTGTCCCCAACTAGTGACACCTGCTGTCATTCACACCTACTTGGGCTCAATCCGCTTTCCTTGTTCTTTCCTAGGCTCGCCAGTAACAATCTTCAAGTACAGAGGCAGACAGGTGACAACAAGGTACTCTCCCTTTCGCAGCAAAACCCACACTCGCAAATTTGAGGCATCATTGCCTTTCTGCTTGGTAGCCCCGCCCTCACATTCACACATTCAGTGATGGCATGTCAGGCAGAGCCTTGCTACAAAACACAGAAGTGATCAGTCAAGAGAATGTTAAGTACCACATGGTATTGGAAAGATAGTGGACAGCAGATCCCATCTTCACACAATGAGAGGCCACTGGAGAGATCTGAGGAACAGATTATTTCAATACACTTAGCATGCTAATATACCAAAATAATATCGAGCCCCAGCTTTCAGTTTAATTGACCTTATGTTCTTTCTGCAACAGTGTATTCTTCTCTGTGAAAGTTACTGGTCTAGCATTGGTGGGACAGCCAAAGTTCCTCCAACAAGACCTGACCTCATCTAGTAGCACAGTACAACACCTTAGTGGATTCACAATGCCAATCTAGACTGGTTAAATGCTTGGAAACAACCCTGCTACATGTCCATTAATTTATCCTTAATTCTGAAGACAGCAGCTCAGGAGACCTGTTTCTATGTTTGGATCTATCACTGGATTTTGGAAACAGCGGCCATTTTACCATGTTAGCTAAGGTTTGGGGTGTTTTGGCAGTGTCAGTTAAAACATGTAATAGGCTTGGTTCATTCTTATCCAACTAACATCCTATAGTGCGTGTGTAGGAAAGATACCACATATTCTCTTCAATATTTAAGTTCAGATATTACGCTAAATGTTGATACTTGGTAGTGTTGCATTGTATTGCAATTGAATTTGTGTAATGCTTCATACCCCCGATGAGGTTCCAAAGGGTATTAGTTCAGCTGATGGCTTGCACAACTGCATCATGAAGGAGTTCTTGGTTGTCTGGGTGTAGAAATTGCAGTATAACCTTTGCGGGAAGTATAGAGAAGTCCCACAAGTGACAAGAGTAGTGCTCTGATCCTCCGTTTGGACGCTGAAAGTAGGCATGTGATGAGAGCAAGAAGACTGAGAGATAGAGAGCATGCACTTTAGAATCATTTGCTTTTAATCCAGCCTGGTGATTATGTTTGACTATGTAGGTCTCAATCGATCCAACTGTGAATGAAAGATCCTAGAATGCACTGCTTACAAGCAGTTATGGTAGAGAGACTATTTAATTCACTAGACCAACCCGTGACATGGGAAAAATACAACCAATTGTAGTGGATCATTTCAGGAGTACTAGAACAGTAAGCCACAACAAAATCTTTGGGAATCTGGCCCCACACAGAGCAAAATTAATGCTATAATATTGTTTGTATAAAGGACTCACTTGCATAAGTTATTCCCCATGTTTTGCCCAATTCGTAACTGTGCTGCAGATATTCACAGTTTGTCTGTACAAATGCTATTTGTTTGAGAATATTTCCGTGGGCATTTACTGTGGGACTCTAGAAATGCTTAAACAGAGAATGCCCAGGGCACAAAGCCATTGGCTTGTGTAAGGGACATCAGGGCTGGACTGCCCGTAGCGGGCATCGGGTGTTGCCCTGATGGGCGGCCAGGGTGTGGTCCAGTTTTGGACCCCTGTGGGGTGAGTTTGTAAGCCCTAGGGGGCCGTTTTTGATACTGGGCCAGCTTTGCAGCATAGCTGCAATACCGGCCCCCTGTAAAAAAAGTGGCAGTGCTGAGACGGGAGTGGTGCTTTCCACTAGCACCCTCCCCCTCCAGGGGGCCGGCCGAGCCCCCTGGGGCTAGGCCTGGTTTCGGTTCCCAGTCCGGCTATGCGACATTCACAAAGAGCACGATTCTCCATTGATTACAAGCCCTGGATTTACCAAGTTGTCACGTAACGTACCACAGCACTTAAAGTTGTGCATTGCATGAGAGGGAGAGAGGAGGAAAGTGCTGTAAATGCTAAGATATGGCTCTGTCCTCCCCGCTCTCTAGCTCTGAAGTGCAATCATGCTGCCTAGGGTAACGCACACACCGTTGCACTATAGTGCAAAGGTGTCTGTGTCATATCTAGCATAGGTTTTGTACTGAAAGACTATCCTTCCAATACAAAATGCTAGGCGTTGACAGACTATTTTTCACCGACTTAGGATGTGTGCTGTACAGGTCAGTGCACATGCAAAGTCGGAAAAGTTCAGAGAAATTAAAACATTTCACCTTTTTGCGCCAGCCTTACAGAGCCATTCTTTTTTGTGTGCAAAACCCTGTCTACTATTATTAGTAGATGGTGCTTTGCATCAAATATCATGGGTGGCTGCATTGTGACGCTAATGTACGACCTATGGAACACCCCCTTTTATTTTATTTATTTATTTTATTTTATTTTATGCGTTTTTATATAGCGCGGACTTTACCCGAAGGTGTCAGAGCGCTTCACAATAGGAACAGTAACATTACATGAGGAGAAAACTACAAGTGAGCATAATACAAAAGCAAAGCGTTACATTACATGAGGAAAACGTGACAATTGTGTAAATAACAAAAACAAACAAGATACAAAAAGAGGTAGCAAATGATACGTTACAAGAGGAAAAAGTGACAAGTGTGCATGATACATAAGATACAAAATACAAATAGAGGTATAATACTGCAATAAGTGGCAGTCACTCAGAACACACTGGGAAGGCACTTCTATAGGCATGGAGTACAGAGTTTCCTATAGTGGAAGAACTTCCTTGAGGGAGTAGAGAGGGCGTGAATTAGGTTTGGAAGTGTCTTTGGAGAAGGAGAAATTTGAGGTCAGTTTTGAAGGACCGGGAAGAGGTGGTGGTCCGGAGCTGAGGCGGAAGTGAGTTCCAGATTCTCACTGCATTGCCTGAAAAGAATTGGGCCATCGATCTTTCCTTTTTGAAAGTGGGAGGTTCAAGCAATAAGTTTTCCGCATTACGTGATGGTCTAGAGCCTCCAGAGAGTTTCAGTTTATTCGCCAAGTAGCGAGGAGAGGAGGAATGCAAGGCTTTGTGGGTGATACAGGCAGTCTTGTAGATAGATCTTGCCTCGATGGGAAGCCAACGGAGGGAGGATAAAATGGGTGTGATGTGGTCGCTTCTTTTGGTCCCATCAATGAAACGAGCTGCTGAATGGAGCACAGATTTGAGGGGGGCCAGGTGGGATTTGGGGAGGCCAGTAAAAGAGAATTGCAGTAGTCCAGTCTAGAGAGAACCAGCGATTGGACCAGGGTTTTTCGGTCTTGCTCTGGGAAGAAGCGTCGAATCCCCCAGAGAAAGCGCAGTTGGTATCGAGCAGACTTTGCAATGGAATTGATGTGGGAGAGTAGATTGAGTTTTCTGTCGAATATGACACCAAGGGATTTTGCGCTGTCGACAATGATAGGTTTATTGTTAAGTAGATTCATCTGATCCATCCATGATTGAACCGGAGGAGGAGAGAGTGAGGAGGAGAGGAGGAGGAATTCAGTTTTGGAGGGATTCAGAATCAATTGATGAGTTAGCATCCAGTTTTGAATGGAGTCGAGAGTAGAGTTTAGGATGGAGAGATCGTGTGTGGAGGACACCTTGAGGTAGATTTGAGTGTCGTCCGCATAGAGATGATAGAGGATCCCAGATTTATTTAGGAGATTTCCTAATGGTTCCAAATAGAGGTTGAACAAAGTGGGTGCAAGTATAGAGCCTTGAGGAACACCTTGACCTACCGCCAAAGGAGATGAAAGACTGTTCGCTATTTTGATCATTTGGGATCGATCAGAGAGGAAGGAAGCAAACCATTTAAGCACTGTGCCTTCCATGCCCATTCTCTGTTGAAGAGTGTTAAGGAGAGTGTTGTGATTGACAGTGTCAAAGGCTGCAGAAAGGTCAAGGAGAATTAGAAGACAAGACTCCCCTGAATAGATTATCCGCAGTGCGTCATCAATCACTTGCAGCAGGGCTGTTTCAGTGCTGCAGTTTTGAATGAAGCCAGACTGGAAATTGTCAAGAAGATCATTGTCCTTGATATGACGGGAAAGTTGTTTCGCTACACATCTTTCTGTGATTTTCGCAAGAAAAGGTAGGTTAGTGATGGGGCGGAAGTTGTTGAGGTCGTTCGCATCAGCAGTGGGTTTTTTAAGAAGAGGGGTAACCTGCCCAGTTTTGAAGGGAACAGGAAGGGAGCCTTGACCGAGGGAGAGGTTAACCAGAGTGGTCCAATAGGAAAGAGAATGGGTGTAGAAGTCGATTGCAATGGCACTAGGGATGGGGTCAAGAGAATGGTTGGAGGGCTTTGTTTCGAGGATGCATTTGAGGAGGGCATCTTCAGAGATGGAGTCAAAGTTCTGCCAAATGGCTAAGGATTTGCGCTCCTCTGGAGGGGTAGGATGAATGACCTGATCCACAAGTGATTTCACTTTTTCGTCAAAGAATAAAGCGAATTCCGCTGCTTTCTTTGTAGAATCCTCCAACTTGGAGGTTGGGGGAGGGCAGTTTGGATTCTTGATGAGGTCGAATAGTTTTTTGGGTCTATTTTTGGCTGAGTCGATGAGGGTTCTGAAGTGCGATGCTTTTCAAGGAAGATGTGCTTGTGGTACTTGGATCTTGCTGAACGAAGCGTGGCCAAATTATTGGTGGAGGGCGCTTGTCTCCATTGTTTCTCCAGGAATCTTAGGTACTTCCTTTCTTCATAAAGGGATTTGTTGAACCAAGGTGCTGAGGGAGTAGTCCTTTTCCTTTTGCTTTGAAGAGGAGCGACCTTGTTGATTTCGACTGCAAGGACTGAGAGGCATTGGGAGGTGAGTTCATTCACATCCAGGTTCGGGTCTAGCCTTGGAAGTGATAGCAAAGCCGAATCACAGAGGGTACCGAGGTCAATATTTTTCGTGTTACGGAACCATGAAGTAGTCCTCTTCGGTTGGCCGAGAGTTATAGAGTGTGATAGGTGAAGAGAGAATGGGATGAGGAGGTGGTCAGACCAGTCTACATGAATAGGGATAGCGATAGTAAGCATGTCTGCTTTAGAAATAACAAGGTCCAGGATTGAGCCCTTAGAGTGTGTTGTTTCTGTGCAGTGTTGGATAAGATCGCTAGCAGAGAGAAAGGTGGCCAGCATATTCGCAGAAGAGTCTTCCAGCGAGCCCCAGTGGAGATTGAAGTCACCCACGAAGATCTGATTGTCACTTTGCGAGTATTGGTCGCTGATGAAGTCAGTGAGTTCCTCCATAAGTTCCTCCCTTGACTGAAAGTAATGCAAACGATGCAAAGCACTGCTTTGCGTTACTTTCAGGCAACTATCCAGCGCAAAGTACTTTTTTCATTGGAAAGTAAAGTCAGTGTTAGTAAATCGGACTTCGGGGGGCAGATTTACAAGGAACTGACGCATCTGCATAGATGTGTCGGTTTCCTTGCGCCACCATGGATGCGCTGTATTTACAATACAGTGCTCTATGGCGCAAGGATTAACAGATGCGTCAGAAATTCTGACGCATCTGTAGGCCCAAAAGTCATGCATTGCTGGAGTTGTGTTGCAAGCACGACGCAACTCCAGCAATGTATTTTGAGGCCTATACTTACTGTACTGAGTCACTCCTTACGCCTGCTTCAAGCAGGCGTAAGGTTTTGACGCAGTGGCGTCCTAAAAGTGGCGTCACTGCGTCACTTCCTACGTGGGAATGCCCACCCTGCATACATTATACCTGACGCAGGTATAATGTGACACAGGGCTTTACAACGTGACGCATCTCCCAAGATGCATCACGTTGTAAATAGGCCGCATTGTTTGCGCCGCCATTGCGTCAAAAAAAGTGACGCAATGACGGCGCAAGAAGGCACAAGGGGCTTGTAAATCTGCCCCCAAGTATTTAAAGGTGCACGTATAAAAGATTACTACTGTACAGTCAGAGCTCATATAAATTGTGGATATTGCCACAACGAATGTTAAAAAGTCCAAATCCGTATCTGTTGCTTTTCTGTCCTGTGCTGTTTTAGATAGTACAGGTGGCATCCTGCCTCACCGCCATCAATAGGAGTCACAACAGACTGACGTGTTTACAATTCAACAGATTACAAGGCTTTTTAAAATGTTTATTGGTTTAGCTACAGTACACCGGCTTCTTAAGCTATAAATGGAAAATAGGTTTGTGTTTTGCCAGTGCACAATCAAAGAAAGAGCAGTGTCACGAGAGTTTTGAAGGGTCATGATATGACTCACCATCAAGGTTAGCAGTATTGTTTTAAGTTCAGCGTAGATTCCTGTGTGTATTTTCCTGTAGGAATATTGTGTGTTGGCTTTGCTGCCATGCAGCATCACCTTCAGAAAATGCATTTAATTAAAACTGTTACAAAAATAGGAGATGCAGCTTCTGACCTCACACTGGCAAGTGAGATCATCTCCTGGGATGGCAGTTCGTAATTGATAATAGGATAATTCATATCATCCAACTGATTTAAAACAATTAGCCAGTTTAGAGTAGCGCATTGATCTGAATAGTTAATGAGAATTACTGCATGAACCCTCTTGGGGATCAACACACCCACACATGCCTGAGTTACATGCTTGCTCAATATTTCATGTGATAGGTTCCTATTTAAAGTATTTGTTATTCATCTGTAAAATTATGCTGGATGTGAGTGTCATCCTTGTAATTATTTGCGTTCGTATTTCATAACATCCGAAGGTGTGTAAGTTATCAGCTTATTGACGTATGTCTACTGTGCTAAGTGGCTCTGTTGAAACACGTAGTTCAGCCAGTGGCATAGCAAGGGGGGGCCTCCCCCGGGGTCGTACCTGCTGTCTCGGGGCGGCAATCCGAGGAATCGCCAATATTCATCATAGTTTGAATGTCAGTATTACTAAAGCCCATCCAATCCAGTAAGTAATTCTGTTTGTCTTTTACTGCAATCCTTTGTTGTTGTCCCCACTTAACAGACATATGTGTTTAACCTCAATTTTGCAAGTTTGTATCACTGCAAGCCACCTTAGTCTTTGATCCTTTAATGGCCAAAAATACAAAGTTTGGAATAGGCTACCTCTTCGTTTACGCAGCTTTGATGTGCACTTATCTTCCTGAACAGCTCAGAAGTCCTTGTTGCATTGTTGATTCTTGGTGGCGAATTAATGTGGGGTTCAGTGACAGCCTTTTCTCTGTTTAATGCCAAGATTCTTGCTAATGGAATGACACGTTTGATTATAAATAAATAAAATACGATAATAGTATTCTACTGTTACAGAGGAAGATGCTCTGCTTTGTAAAAGTGGAATTTTATTTTATGGTGTTTTTCCATGTTGCTGGAAGGGGAGATTGTGGTTTTGTTTTAAAACAATCTGATCTTCACATTTTTGCAGTTTTGGTGCAAAGAGCTTTAGCTGTACAGTTTCAGTGTGCACTGTAACCAATTCTTTAGTTTAAGATATTGTTATGGTGGATTTTTACCCTTGCTCACAGCTTGATGTCTTTCTTACCTATTTCAATTTCCTGCTCCCGATTATGTGATTTTCCTCCCAATTTTTGTGTTTGTCCTGTTCCTTAATCATTTATGTTCCATCCTGATTTTTGGCATATTCAGTTAGTTCATCTTTCCTCTGATGGTATTAGGTGGAAATATTTTCTTTCTGTTTTTTTTTTTCTATTCCATTTGTGCTTTAATTCTCCATATGAGTGCATGTCATGTTCCTTCTTATCACCCTAATCTTCTCTTTCTCTTTTTCATTTTCTCGTTTCCTTTTTACTTGGGCTCTTGCTTATTGTCTTTTCCTCCCACCCCATCTCTCTTTCCTTACATACTGTAATCCCGGTCCCTGAAACCCTTACTGCATTAGTATTAGGCCTGAGCAGAACTCAAGGAAATTTACTCCAAGGAATTCCGTGGATTTCCCCCAAAAAATCAGCAAGATTCTGCAGAAGTCTGCAAACTGGCAGAAGAATGCTCATCCACCAGTTTGCGCTGTTTTTTCAGGCCAGTACCACGTTCTGCGCTGAAAAATCAGTTTGAATGGCACCACGCGGTCCGCATGGGCACAGCCATTTTGTTTTACCTGCTTTCTCTTCTGTGCATGGTGCAGGGCCTTTTTTGAATCTCTTTTAATGTGTACTAACCCTCCCCCATCCCACTCATCCATCTTTTTTATACTTTGCTGTTTTTTTTGTCTTCTTTTTTTTTTCACCCCAGCGCCATTTCAGAAAAGGCAGCAAGTGGCAGCGTCAATGCGGCTGCAACAAGCCACACACCATGCGGTCGCGGCTAAGGGGTGCAGCCCCTCTCCATTTGTTTGAAGGCGGACGTTGCTGCGCTTGTTTTTTTTGTGCAGCGCTATCTCCTGGCAGCAGGTGGCAGGCCTGTGAGAGGGTATGCCCTGCGGGAGGGTCGACTGCTGTGGGGGACAGTACACCGGTGTGTGCGCTGTAGCACTGGGGTGCAGCACACGGCACAGCAGCTAACTCACCACTAGGTGGACCTGATAATCTGCGAACAGGACCTGCTCAACCTACTGGGTGTCGAGGTTGCGGGGCTCGGTGAGAAATTATTTTTTTAGTTTTCGAAAAAGTAATTTTTTTTGTTTCAAATAGAATGCTGCTCACACTCAGAGGTAAGTTAAGTTTATGTTACGAATAATGTCTGATCCAGCTTGAGCTAGCCAAGTGCTCGGCACTACCTACTCATACTCGTCAACACTCGCTTGGGCTGATTATTTAAGAAGTCATACAGACTCTTCTGTCCTGTCACTAAGATAGTAGTAGTATATCAGGGAGTTAGCGTTCTCTGTGCCTTTCTTTATGTAGCTCACACAGTCCCAATTTACAAAAGATGTGTAGTATCTATGCATTCAAAAGGTCAATACTCAATACTAGTAGTATTGCTGATCTGATTTAGAAAATACAATGCTACTGCATCTGCCTGTCAGAATATTTTTGGGGAGGTTTACTGTACCGCTAATCTATTTTTTTATCTTCTTTATTTCTTACATCAGCACCAAAGGGCAAGAGGCCATCATAGGCAGGTGAAGGGGCTGCCACCACCAGTGCTGCGGCGGGTGGAACCACCACTAGCCCGTCGGGCGACAGTTCTGAGGGCCTTAGTAAGTCCTGTTATTTGTATTAATTACCTTTTACCTTTTACCTCTCCCCACTATTAAAATAGGTTTGCCTTGTTTATTTTTTTATACTTTCTCCTTTTTTTAACAACTCTATCTAATGTTTGTTAAATTCTTGCTATCTCTGTGTTTTCCTTTTTTTCTGTATTTCATGTTTCTGTAGCTGATTTACTCCTGTCTGCTACTCTGTAGTTTTCTTCTACTTTTTTAGTAAGCTTTCCATCTCCCTTTATATCTTGTCGTACTGTAAGACTAAGAGAACAGATTTTTGGCATTGTGAGAATTGCACGCCAAAGAAAGCTATTATTCACCATACATGTTTGTTGAGAAGGCTTTCTTACTCATGCTTAGACAGTCAAAAAGAGAGAGTGGCCATTGTCATAGACCTCCACAATGTTGTGCTATCATTCATTGAGGCCAGGAAGTGAAGTGGGACTAAGTGTCTGATTTAGAGTTTGGCTGGTGGGATACTCTAGGTTGAACAGGCCAAATAAAATCTATATCCCTTTCCTTTTCCTGTACTTCAGTGCATAGTTTTTTCCACTGTCTACTTACGGCAGACAGGACGTGGTAGACAGGTACCCATTTTGCACATGATGTGTGTGCCTCTGTAGAGCCAGGGTAGAATTGAAAGGCATTTGGAGAAAAGCAGGGCCATTGGAAGTAAGGTAAGATTATAAATTGTCCATTACAGCTGCCCCAGCTGCGACTGCAGAGAATAGCAAAGTACCTGATGCTCGAATAAAAAAGAATGGCTGAAATGAGTGCAGATTCTTCTACAGGTGGTCAGTGTGTTGCTGACTATGTCTTATTTTTTTAGAAACTCGGGCAAACTGAGGTTAATGCAGTGCGCCAAACACAGGACCCTGAAATAGCCCCCATCTGCCATGTACTTTATTATATTACTGCCATTGTCCGTGGCAACAAATCCCATTTTCAGACCTCTGGTTCTCAGTCATTCAAACACCTTGCTGTTAAAGTCTTCCAAGAAGTTTGCAGCTGTATGGGATTTCTCCATGGTGAACATGGCTACTGTTGCGTGTTGCCAAACGCCCTTAAACATTTCTTCAGTGCTGAAACTTGTAGATCTCTGTTGCCTAACCTCCACAAAAGAGATCCAGTGTGAAATAATGCACATGTAATCAGCTGCTTGACAACTGGTCAATGTGTCTGTCGTCAGGTGGGTAGTGTGAACAGTCCTCTGCTGCACAGCTTGTCCAACCAATTGCAGCACATTGTGATGGAGCGCTGGAACAGCAACTCTGGCAAAATAGGTGCAGCTGGGAACCTTTCATGTAGGGCAGATGGACACCACAAATTCTAAAAATCCCACTCCTTTCACAAAAGAAAAAGGGAGGAGGTCAGCCATAATATTTTAGCCAGCTTCCCATGTGCAAGCGTGCCATTGCATGGTTGCATTCATAGGGCACCCCTGCTTAAATATGCCCGTAATAGTAGCTTGGATTGTTTTTTTCATTTGTGATGCCACTGACGCAGGAAATTTCCAGACAGAAGTTGAACCAGTAGGTGGTAGACTCAATGTGCGTCTTGGGGGAATCATCACTGCATACAATAGTGTCGGCATCTGAGCATTGTGCCATTTGGAAGTTGCTGATGTGGTTGATGCTGGCACACTGCTGGGAGCAGGGGTGCTTGGTGCTGTAAAGCTGCATCTACTTCTTCCTCATCACCTCCTATCATCGTGATCGGAGCTGATTCCCTTCTCTCATCACCAGCACCAGCAATTTTTTAAGGTGCTCCTCTTACTGGATTGTGTGATGTTTTTCTTATGGTTGTTTGGCCTCAAGTACCATAGTGTGAAACAGGCTTAATTTGATGAACGCTAGTGTGGTAAGTGGAGCATATTTCAATGTTATCCTCCTGCCTGCTAATCATAGAGGAGTCCCAAACTGGGGAGGATAACTTTCTTACTGTTCCACTGTCAATACCTGCAAAACTGGAGGTAGGTGTGTCTGTCATTGATTGCCACTCTGCAGTGCATACTTCAACTGAGATAGCGGTGGATGCTGGTCTCAGCAGGAGCCTTACAAATATGGAAACTGACGATGGTGGTGATGGTAGATCCAGTGGCACATCCCTCTGAGCAGGATGAATTGGAGGGGTACTGTAGGTGTCCTCTGAGCCAGCTTCCATGACAATGACTGGCTCATCCTCCTTATCCCCTTCCATAATTCTAAGGCTTTCAGGAGCTTTCCTTTTCTCTTGTCTCTTGTGGTGGGTCTCGGACTCAGCCGGGGTTCAATCCATGTCCAGATAATCAGAAGTTGGGCTTAGAGAAGATGGTGGAGTACCCTTTCTTTTTCTTGCTGGAGATCAGGAAGCCAATGGTTCAAAAAAAGGTTCATTTTGCTCAGCAGGAATTTCAACCTCCTGTTCTGCTCCTACTTCAGGAAGATCTATTGCTAGCTGTGGCTCCTGTTGTCCACTTTGGTCATTTTTCGGTGATGATTGGTTACTAGTTTGCGGCTGAGACAAATCCAATTCTGACTCACTGCTCATCGCGATGATTGCAGTGGCTGCCTCGCTGACAGACATGGCCTTGGGCTTAGGTTGGGGGGGTGATGTTGATGCGGGAGTGCTGCTTTCGGCTTCCTTCCTGGAGGGAAGTGCAGCAGGCAGACCAAGTGTCCCAAAGAAGGTACGGGGCAGCACGCCAGTGGTGGCAATCACAGTCTGCTTCTTCTTCTCCTCCTCAAGGGCCACTTTCTGAGCAGCACCTTTCTTTGGGGCCATATTCAAGCTCTGCCAGTTGGCACTTAGCTGCACAAGCGGAAGCAGGCAGAGGAGGAGGACTCACATGTTGTGGTCACGTCACTTTGTGCCAGCCATTTGTCTAGCAGTACTGTGGGTGATGTCTCTTGTGCAACTAAAAGCAAACAGCAAAAAAAATGTTTGTGAAACATGCCATGGAAAATAGAATAATCCTTACAAAATCAATGCTGAGTGGCACCTGTGGCAGGCAGGGACTCCAGGGGAAAATAGAATAATCCTGAAAAAATGAATGCTGGTGTGTGCGTATGGCAGGCAGGGGAGTCGAGGGCAAAATGGAATAATCCTTAAAAAATGAAGGCTCGTTTTCGCTTATGGTCCAGGGGAATATTAAATAATCCTTAAAAAATATATGCTGTTGTGTGCCTATAGCAGGCAGGGGGTTCAGGAGAAAGTGGAATAACCCTTAAAAAATTAATGATGGTGTGTGGCTGTGCACCTGTGGCAGGCAGCGGGTCCAGGGGAAAATGAGTAATGAAAATTCTTTAAAAAGGAATGCTGGTCTGTGGCAGGTGCCTATGGCAGGCAAGGGGTGGATAGAGGGAAAATGTAAAAAAAAACATTTTTTACAATTTCCTTTTTCAATTAAAAAAAAAAAGGTAAAAATAATTGAATAAAAAAATTACAAAATTAAAAGTTCCATAAATAAAAACCTAATTGCTGTTGTACTAGGGGACTATGAGAAATCAATTGGGAGACAAGGAGGTGCAGGGGAAAAATGGAACAAAATGCATATAATATTAAGCACTGTTCATATATACATATACTACAATGATCCTCAAGCATATTAAACTGATATGAGGGAAAAGTCAAACAAAACAGACAAAAACAGACAAAAACAAAAAGGCATAGCCCTCTCCTATCAATCTCCCTAGAAAATGGTTTTGAAAACTGGGAAAAAAGGATTTACACACACTGGCTGGCTGCACAAAATTGCCGCCAGCCACATGGTCAACCAACAGCAACATGCAAGGAACCAAGGACAAAACAAAGACACATGCAGGCCTATAGCAAAAGCACACTGGCTGGCTGCACAAAATGGCTACTGGCCACATGGTCAAACAACAACAAGCATGGAGGCATGGACAACAAAGAACACAGCAGGCCTGTGGCAAAATCACAGTGGCTGACTACAACACACATCCTCCCGAGGCATCAAATATTACCCCACCAAAATACACTTTCTGTAAAAAAAAGAAACCCCACATTATAAATGTAATCCAATGCCGACCCTGGCCGAAATAATGTTTTAAAACAACATATACCACAGAAACAGTTGTTTAATGTACCCAATGACTACTACTGGCTGGATGGCCTGTGGGCAGACTAGACCACATAGTAAAATACATGAATAGTGCAACTGTGCAACCTTTTTCCATTACAAAAGTTAAAAAATGAAATGCAAAAAAATAACTAGGCCCCTACTCAAACTCCAGGCCACCCTCCACAACCAAAATCTAATTTAAAAATCAAATAAAAGTGCAAAGAATTGCTGGTGCATGCCCTCTATCAAACAACCAACACCCTTCATTAAAAGTGTTTGAACTTACTTGAGATATCACAAAAACAGTGTCTTTAAAATCAACTGGTATACATGCAGCAGGAATTGCAGACAAAGAGAGCGATCCTTCCACCTCGAAATCCAAATGAAAAGTGACCAGGAGCTGGACAAATCACAGGGAGGAGCCTGCTGGACACAAAGAGGAAGTTGGAGTCTCTGGGGCCCTTCCTTCTTGTTAAAAAAAAGGAAAATTTTAAAAAATGCTTTTCACACTAAAAAAGTATCTGAGTTGGAGTGGAATATGTCGTGAAAAAGCAGGGAAGCCAGGTAAGTTGTAGTAGTATTTATTGATCATAGCAGCTGGACCATCGAGGCAGAGCAGCGGAGGCCACAACAGACACCAACTGACACTGCTGGAACCCCCGGTCGAGAACCCTCATGCAGTGAGGTTCCGAACCCAGGAACATTCCCAAACAAGCACAGACTACTACATGGGTCTTCCCTAAAAACAAAACAATAAAAGGAAACTTATACAAGGAAGAGAAGAAGCAACCAAACAAGGAGCGAATACCTGTGAAAGAGAAAAGAGGGTTAAACAACAGAACTACAAAGTAAAAACAAAACAATGTACACGCTTAAGATAAAAGTGCCTCTCAAGGCAAAAGAACAGAAACTGTAACAATACTGTAACAATATGAGATTCTGTAGCAATATTATTTTCTGTAGCGAGAAGGAAATTTCCTAACACGAACACTGCGTCTCAAGGAAGGCTGGCCTGTGCACTCTAAACTCCTCTCAACTCCTTCACCACCAGAACCTTCACCAAAAGCACAGTTTTTCACCAGAAAACACTTGTTCCACCACTGACCATTCACCAGCTTCACAGAATCACCCTTCACTTCCACAACTCTTATCAAAGGACTAAATTTGGAAAAGCCCTTCCTCACATGAACGGGTTTCTTCATACGGACACAATCACCAATGCTAATCTCCACACTTTTCACATTCTTCTTGGAATCAAAGTAGTTCTTCTGCTTATTTTGAGAAGCACTTACATGATTCCTCACACAGTCATCCGACCATTGTCTACCTTTGACCCACTTACTCATCCAACTCGGACAAAATGTGGTAGTGGCTCTCCGACCACGTAGAAACTCAAAAGGTGAAACCCCTGTGGTAGAATGTGGGGTAGTACGATAAAACCAAAGCATGCTTTTCACAGAATTGGCAACAACACATCTGTTGGCAAGAGCCCACTGTATACTCTCCCCCAACACCCTGTTCATTCGCTCAACTAGACCATTGGTCTGGGGGTGGTACAGTGAACTTTTGAGGTGCTTGATTCCACAAATGCGAAGAAAATCGTCAACCTCACTAGCAACAAACTGAGCACGATTGTCCGTCACAAGAAACTCTGGGAAACCTTCCTTCATAAATACATCATTTAGAAATTCAACTACAGTCCTAGAGCTCACCTCCCTCACAAACCTGACCTCCGGCCACTTGGAGTAATAATCCATCAAAACTAAAGGAAATTTAGAAGCATGGAAAGGACCTACAATATCCAGACCTAACTTTACCCAAGGTGCAGACAGAAATTCAATAGGAGAAAGAGGGGGCGTGCGCAATTTGGCAGTCTTATCACAGCTAGAACAGATGACACAAGACTTGACAATTTTATCAACCTCACTGTCCATGGAGGGCCACCAAAATGAAAGACGCACTCTTTTTTTAGTCATAGTAGCTCCTAAATGGCCTTCATGAGCATGTCTGATTAGAGCAGCTCTCAAACAAAGAGGAGGAACAAGCTTGTCACCTCTCATCAGCAGACCATCTTCAATGGATAATTCATCCGCAACTTGAAGATAAGTTTTGTATTCAAAATTCAGATTCCTCTCCCTAGGCCAACATCTCTCTACATACTTCATTACTAAAGCCAAAGAAACATCAGCGCTGAGGGCCTGACGCCACTCACATTCAGAAACCGCACACAACTCTGGAAGGTCCACTGCAGCAACAATGAACTCTTCCTTGTCCTCCTCTCCCATGGTTTGTTCATCCTCCACAATGTCAGAAGAATGCGAGAGAAAATCCGCACAACCATTCTTGCTCCCAGGAATGTACTCAGTACAGAAATCAAATTGTTGAAGCTTAGAAGACAAACGTGCAATCCTAGGGGTGAAACCCCTGACATTCTTGCCACTCAGAATAAAAACTAAAGGCTTGTGGTCAGTCTGTAGGCAAAATTTCCTCCCCCAAATGAATTTACGAAATGTCATCACCGCCCACCAGCACGCCAGTAGTTCCTTCTCAATAACCGAATATTTCGTTTCGGAAGGAGACAGCATCCTGGAGGCATACCCAATTGTTCTAACTTCACTACCTTTGTTCTGAGTCAAAACAGCCCCCACACCAACATTGCTAGCATCTACCGTAAGAGTGCAAGTTAGAGAATGATCATAGTGCTTTAAAACCTTAGGTGACGCCAGTTGTTGCTTCACCCACTCAAAGACATTTTGACATTCTACACTCCACTCAAATGCAACACCCTTCATAAGCATTTGTGACAAAGGCCTCAATTTACTTGCGAAATCTGGTACAAATCGTGAATAAAATTCACACAGGCCAAGGAAGGACTTGAGGCTAGTCTTGTCAGAAGGAGCTTTGGATTTGACAATTGAATCTACAAGACTAGTCTTTGGAAAAATCCCACTTCCATTGACCAAATGCCCCAAGTATTCAACCTCTTTCGTCATGAAAACACATTTGTCTCTACGTAGTACCACCCCATTGAATTGGACCCTAGACAACACTTCTTGAAGAATAGCATCATGGGCAACCCTGTTAGGTGCAAAATCTAAGACATCATCTTGAAAATTAGAAAGCCCTTCGATTCCCTTCAGCATGTTGCTCATCAGCTGCTGAGAAACTGATGCAGCTGACGCAAGGCCAAACGGCATGCGGACATACTGATAGGTGCCAAAAAGGGAGATGAAAGCGGTGAGATGCCTTGATTCAGGGGCTAGTTCTACCTGATGGTAGGCGGAGGCCAAGTCCAATTTTGTGAAAATTTTAGCATCTTTTAAACCTGCCAACAGTTCATTGATATTTGGAAGAGAATGAGAGTCCACCCAGATCTCCCTGTTTAAACAGCGGAGATCAACACAGATCCTCAACTCCCCATTCTGCTTACGTGCAACTACTAACGGGGATAACAACAGGGAGGAATCAACGGGTTCTATTATCCCTTTGGTACACAGAGAATTAAGTTCATCCTCTAGATCTTGCCTAATGCTAAAAGGTACATTCCTCAGCTTATGTTTAATGGGTACAGCACCCTCTTTCATAATAATCTCATGTTGGTATTCCTTGATCTTCCCAAGCTCACCAGAGAGCACATGAGGGAATTTGTTAACCAAATCTTCAAGATCTGGAGTGTCTCTCACAACAAGGACCTGTTCAGCCGTCCCAGGCTTAAGTACCATCCCAAATAACCCCTGGTGGAACCAGCCCAAGATGTTCAAACCTTTGCGTGCCACATACACCTTTCCAGCAATCCTCCTGCCCTTGAATTCCATAATATCTTCAATGTACCCGGACAAATTGATCTCACGCCCTTCATAAGAGATTGCTTTGCGATCAGGGGGTAAAAGGGATCTGGAAGGCCACGTCTTGTCAAAAAGGTCTTGAGTGATCGTAGAGATCCGAGCACCAGAGTCAACAAGAAGTTTCAGTACTCTGTCCCCGACTAAAATCTCTACATAGGGATCAACACACATTTCAGGATTTCCCACAATGACCCCGTCATCTTGTACAACTGAAACCATGTCGCTAAGATCCTTAATGACAAACAGCTAACCCGATACCTAGAAGAAAACAGCATCCTGGACCCATCCCAATCGGGGTTCCGCAGCAACCACAGCACTGAGACTGTCCTCATCGCCGCCACCGACGACATCAGGACCCTGCTGGACAATGGTGAGACCGCAGCCCTCATCCTGCTGGACCTCTCCGCCGCCTTCGACACTGTCTGCCACCGCACTCTACGCGCACGCCTCCACGACGCAGGGATCCGAGACAAGGCCCTGGAATGCACCACCTCCTTCCTCGACGGCAGAACCCAGAGAGTCCGCCTCCCACCTTTCCGATCCGAAGCCTCCGAGATCATCTGCGGCGTACCCCAGGGATCTTCCCTCAGCCCAACACTGTTCAACATCTACATGGCCCCGCTCGCACGCATCGCCAGACAGCACGACCTCAACATTATCTCCTACGCCGACGACACTCAACTGATCCTCTCCCTCACCAAGGACCCCCTCGCCGCCAAAGCCAATCTCCATGAAGGAATGAAGGCCGTCGCCGATTGGATGAAGATCAGCCGACTAAAGCTGAACACGGACAAGACGGAGGTCCTCATCCTCGACTCCAACCCCTCAGCCTGGGACGACTCCTGGTGGCCAACGACGCTGGGAGCAGCCCCGACACCCACCGACCACGCACGCAACCTGGGAGTCATCCTCGACTCAACGCTCTCCATGGCCAAGCAAGTCAACGCAGTCTCCTCCTCCTGCTTCAACACCCTCTGCATGCTTCGCAAGATCTACAGGTGGATCCCGACAGACACAAGAAGAACAGTCACCCAGGCCCTCGTCAGTAGCAGACTTGACTATGGGAACGCCCTCTACGCGGGAGCCCCGGCCAAGCTCATCAAGCGACTGCAACGCATACAAAACGCCTCCGCACGCCTGATCCTCGACGTACCACGCCACAGCCACATCACCCCCCACCTGAGGAACCTGCACTGGCTCCCCATCGACAGGAGGATCACCTTCAAACTCCTCATCCACGCACACAAGGCACTCCACAAAACTGGCCCAGCCTACCTCAACAGACGACTCTTCTTCTACGTCCCCAACCGCCAGCTCCGCTCCGCCGACCTCTCCCTCGCCACCGTCCCTCGCATTCGAAGAACAACCACCGGCGGCAGATCCTTCTCACACCTCACCGCCAAGACCTGGATCACCCTTCCACTAAGCCTAAGACAGACCCAAGACCTGCTGACCTTCAGGAGGCTACTCAAGACCTGGCTGTTCGACCAGTAGCAGCACCCCCCCCCTTCCCTCTCCCCAGCGCCTTGAGACCCTCGCGGGTAAGTAGTGCGCTCTACAAATTCTGTGATTGATTGATTGATTCATCACCAAGCATGCCTCCATCACCGACACACTTGACCGAAGAGGGTTGTGAGAGTGACTTGTTCTTGTTAGCCTGACACACTTTAGCAAAGTGACCGGTTCTGTTACAAATTCTACAAGTCACAAACCTCGCTGGGCATTTACCACCTATCATGTGATCCTTATATCCACATCTAAACCAAAGGTTACTTTGTGAAAAGAACGCATTTTGCCTTCCACCTAGACTAGGACGTGGCTTGTCCGTGGTTTTATTGTCTTTGTCCTTATTTTCTTTAACTTTAACGGCAGAAACAGCTTCACTGCTTCTTTTATCTAATTCCTTTGCTGACAGCTGTGAGGTCTCAATGCTCTTCGCTATCTTAATAGTTTCGTCCAAAGTTGGGTTTCCCATAGCAAGAAGTTTTTGCTTGATGGTTTTATCTGAACAATGACAAATAAACTGATCGCGTACTAATTGGTCTGCAAAGTTTTCAAACTGACATTCTGATACAAGCCTCCTCAAAGCCGTAATGTAATTGTCAACATCTTCACCAGTGTTTTGGACACGTAAAAAAAATTTGTGACGGAGTACAACTAAACTGGGTTGAACATCAAACCTTGTCTGAAGCCTTTTTACAGTGTCTTGGTACTCATCAAGGACGTTCTCACCAACCAAGATAGGAGGAGGAAGATGTTTTAAAATTTCTATCCCTTCCAACCCCAAAGAATGGAGTAAAAGGTACTTCCTGCGCTCTTCTCTGAATCTGTTTGCACCAATCGCACCAAGATAGGTTTCAAACCCATTAAACCCCTGTTTCCATTTGATGGGTGGTTCACCAGGTGTCTCCAAAAAAGGCAGAGGGGGTGTGACAGCTTGCATGTTAGACCCCTGAGACGACTGACTGTCGCCCCAAAAAACAGAATGAAGACCGAAAAATAAAATGAAAATTGGAAATAGAAATGTCCTCCAAAGTATTCACTTTGCTGACAAGTCTGTCGTGAAACCACCCATAGGTATTCCCAAAGACACCCTTGTAATGCTCCCTGAATAAGCTGGGTAAACACAGTTGTGACAAATCGCCATAAACACTTTGTAACACACTGTCACTGTTCAATGAATCTGTTGTGAAGCCACTCGTAGGCATTCCCAAACACACCCTGGTAATGCTCTCTGAATTACTTGGGTAAACACCGTTGTTAAACGTCGCCGTAAACACTCTGTAAGACACTCTCAGTGATCAAGTGTCGTCCTGTAGCACCCACGCTGGAAAAAAACGCTGAACAGTACCTGTGGACAAGGAGAAAGCTCTCGCTGAAGCTGTGCTCACTTCATTATGACGTCAAGTCATTATTGCTGCAAGCCGGCTCCGTGGCTCTGTTCTACTGCTCCCTTCCACGAAACAAAGGGAGCACAGTGACGTAACCACCCTGATTTTTTTTTTTTTAAATCCCTGCGTTCCAGCGCTGAAACGCAGAAACGTGGCAACGTTTACTGCGCGTACTGATGTCAGTAACGCTTGCGTATAGTCGTTGCTGAAACGCAATGCTCCACTTGCGTTCCAGAGTTGAACTGACCTCCGTTTTACTTGCCGCTCTGCCCCCAAATCTGCACGATGCTTGATTGCAGCAACACGCTCCTTCTTGAAAGCGGAGGATGTCGGAAACCACGATCCAAGCAGCAATCGTTGAGCTTACCTCAGTTTACTTCAGCGTCAGCTGAAGGACGAGGACACAGCACACACGGGTCCGTGTCGATGGCCCAGCACTCATCGCCAACAAAGATGTTGTGAAGAAGCAGGGAAGCCAGGTAAGTTGTAGTAGTATTTATTGATCATAGCAGCTGGACCATCGAGGCAGAGCAGCGGAGGCCACAACAGACATCAACTGACACTGCTGGAACCCCCAGTCGAGAACCCTCATGCAGTAAGGTTCCGAACCCAGGAACATTCCCAAACAGGCACAGACTACTACAGAATATTCACTCAAAAACTTATTTTTGAGTAGATTTAGCTGCTTCTCAAGTAGATTCTCTACTTGAGAAGCAGCTGTGGCCTCGGGCGCTAGCACTCACTAGCATCACGAAAATAGTGTCCATTGGTGACTGAAAGCCACTCTAGGGTCTGGAAAATCTTGCTTTCGCTCATTAGCATCCGGCAATTCTCTTCACGTTCGCGAGCATGTGCCAAAACGAGTCTCATCTGTGCCAACGGAACACTCGTAGTGAGGAGTTTCGGAATTCATCAAACCCCCCGAGCGGAATTATATTTCCAACCAGGCCTACTCAATGCTCCTTTCTCCTGTTCCCTATGACCCTGAGCACTGCTTGGAATAGTATTTTCTATACTTCCAAAATGGATATCATGCTGAGAGCACACTCACCCGGGTGGCCATCTTAGAGGCATAGAAAATAATTTTCTACTCTTTTGTAATGTCATTTTCTATTGCTCAAAATGGCTGCCACATTGCATTTAGACACAACAGGATTTCCATCTTCAGCTACGTTTATCATAATTCCAAAACATAATCTTATTTAGTGCAAATTAAAAAGAATTTCCTGGAGCCAAATGTGTTTTCATTTAGTGCATGTTGCAATCTCCAGAATTAGTTTTTTGTTTTCTAAGAGCATCGACATTCAGTTTTTTTAGTAGTAAAGAGATTAATTTAGTAGCTGCTGTGCACAAGTCCTTTTATGAAGAATTTATGAGTGGGTCCCCTGCCCACTATGCCACTAGATTCAAGCTAGCCTGGCTGATGGGGGCCAATATCCCGAAACCCCAGGATGCTTGTTCCTGGTCCAGGGAGGACCGGCATGGCAGTTTGGATGAACTGTTCCCATGGGAGCAAGGTCAAGCCTGATTTGCATATGGCTAGGTCCTAACTGGAATGACATGGTGAGCAAAAAAACGATGGACTTAGGCCCATATCTCTGTACTGGGGGTGAATGTTTGACAATGTTCAGCATTCCAGGCATCATCTTTGTGTGTTGCTATAGTTTCTGTCAGTGGGAAGGGTATGCCCAGACGTGGGCGCTGTCCTCACTATGACACTTGATTCAAGCTAGCCTGGCTGATGAGGGGTGATACCCTTAAACAGAGCCCAGGAGGCTTGTTTCCGGTCCAGGAAGGACCTGGCCTGGCAGTTCAGGCTGGACTGTTCCCATGGGAGCAGGGTCAAGACTGACTTGCATATGGCTAGGTCCAAACTCAAATGGCATGGTGAGGAAAAAAAATGATAGATTTAAACCCAGATCTTTGTGCTCGGGGTGAATGTTTGACAATGTTCAGCATTCCAGCATTCCATCCATCATCTTTTTGTGTTGATGAGGCATAACTAGGCTGAATGCAATATAGGATTGCTTGTGTTCTCATTTTAAAGAGGCCTGGTCTGCCAGTTTGAGCCGGACTATTCCTTTTGGTACAAGATTGATGCTGGTTTGTATATTGCTCTGTCTGAAATGGCATAGTGAGCCTAATTGTCTGATATATGTCACAAGAAATTGTCAGTGTCTGAGATGTTTGCAAGCAATCCATTCATCACTGGAGGGAATTGGGTTGTTAGTTGTGCAGGATGTGAGACCTGCGCAAATAATAGATCCATAACTTCCCCTTACTGGGAACCAAGAACCCCATTGTAGCTCTTGACTCTCTCAGAGTAGTGAAGCAGAGCAGTCCAAGACCTACTCAGGGGGGATGGTGTGGACTAGTGATCACCATTTGCTGCCAGGCAGTAATAACACTCAATAAATCGTCTTTATAAAAAGGAAAAGTACATTTAATACACACACACTGTCACGATTGGCTCCCTGCACTCTCGTGCCCACCACCAGAGAGGTGCATAGTGTCACGTTCCTGTGTTCTAATAAGCTTCCAGATACTCCCTGCATGCATAGCCTGACTTCCATCCATTTGGTCACTATTTGGGAATTGACATCCATTCCCAATCCATGCCGGGTTTTGTGGAAGCCAGCCTGCTCATGCTTGAAGCCAGCCTGCTAATGTTTGACACTCTGTACCTAGAATTTCCTGCTCACTGCTTTGTCTCCACCCCTGCAGGCCAAGGATGGGTGGAGGAATTCAGCTCACATGCTGCTGCTAGCCTGCTCACACCTGATGCATATGATTACCGTGAGCTCTTTTAAGCCCCAGCTCCTTTCAGGCCAAGGTTGGTCATTGTAGCTGTGTTCCGGTGAGACCGATCCTTGTTTCCTGAGCTTTTGATATTCCTTGATTCCTGAGCTATATTCGATCCTTGTTCCTTGATTTCTGAGCTATAGCTATTCCTTGTGCATGAATTAGCACTGCCTGAAGTGCTACCTTGTTTCCTGAGTTCCTGAGCTATAGTTGTTCTTTGTTCCTGTTTATGAGCTGCAGCTATTTCTTGTTCCTGATTTGCACTGCTTGCAGTGCTCTCTTGACTCCTTGTTTCCTGAGCTTTAGCTTTTTTCCTGTTTCCTTGAACTAGCACTGCTTGCAGTGCTACCTTGACTCCTGAGCTATAGGAATTCCATATTCCTGAACTAGCACTGTCTGCAGTGCTACCTTGAATTTTGAGCTTTTGCTCAATTCTTGTTTCTGCTCCAGCACAGCCTTCAGTGCTACTGTGTTTTCTTCACTCCTGATTCAATTCTATTCTAGTATACCTTGTAGCCTCCCCGTCTGTTTATCCTTTTCCAGTCCCTGCCTTTCTTCCCATTTCCTTGGTTCCAGTTCCTAGTTTGCTGTCTTTCTATTCCTGCTGTCTCGCTTCTATTACCTTGTATGTTTGTTACTTGCTTTCTGCCAAGTGTGCCCTGTGATCTCTTCCTTTTCTGTTAAACACTCCTCCTTGCTAGCTCCTTGTCTATTGTGCTTGTGTTTAGTTCTACCCCCTTGCTGTTACTGCCTTGCATGTTCCTGTTTGATCGCCAGGATCCATGGGCACAGCTGACTACCTAGGTGGTGTTTCTTGTTCACTGTGAGTATTGTCTTTGAGTTACATTTATAACATCACTATTGGTATCAGCTCCACAGACCCTGTCTTTGCATGCATATCCTATATGTGGGTATTTGCAGTCAGTATCTGTAACAACAATTGTGGGTGAGGAACTTACTAAGCTTCAGTCTTACCGTGTGGAGCTCCCGAGTGCTTTACCCCACACTCCCTTCATTGTTAACTTTGTTAAGTGTACATATATATATGTCTTGCACGTCTGTCCTGGATGTAGTTATTCTGAACGCTAAATTGCCTCGTGAGTGCCCTTCCTTTCTGAGTCTTAGCCATCTTGTTCACTTGTTCAGGCTTCCCCTTTGGATCCCTTTTCTCTTCTGACTTCCTGTGTGATCCTGGGCAGCGCTGTACTCCTCTTTCTGTTTACGTTTTCTACCCAGTCCCAAGTCCTTGTCCAAGTCCCTGAATGTGTTCCAGACATAGTCCCGGACAGTCCCTGACACACACCACCAAATACTATGCATTAATTTACAAATATATACATAAGGCAGATTGAAATTATGAAATCACAATTGACCTAAAAAGGTCATGATCCTAAAAATCACAGAGCCCCCCCACCTATCCCAGACAACACATCAGCATATAAGGGGGTTTCACTTTTAGATAAAACAGGTCAATTGCCATTATCAAGGGTGCACAATATTACGGGAACAATCCACAAGTTAAAAACACCATTGTTTTGTACATAAAAGCAGTGATCAATAATAAACATGAGTAAAAGTAATTACTAATATAAATCCAAACACAACGTGGGGTGACCGACCTGCTAGCTAGCACCTCACTCTCTCACTGCTGTTCAGTCAAAATAATGGTCATGCACAAAAGTCCAGCACCTGTCACCCTTTGGTGCCCCTGGTTACAGATTCGTTCCACAGTTTTCACAAAAGGAGATGCACCAAACAAAGCACATTTGAGTCCATTTGTATTTTCTTTATTTTCTTCCTTTATTTTGACATCAATATACGATCATAAAAGACAGCCAACGCGTTTCGTTCCTCTAAAGTACAAGCCTTTGGAACTTCATCAGGGCTTTACGGTCAGAATACAAATCATTTGTTCTTGTTCCTATGTCTGAGAAGTGATAATTCTTAGTTGCAAGGTAGTGATCCCAATACGCCAAACAGACTCCCACCTTATTTCGGGTGTGTGCAAATGAACCGTCTGGGTTGGCATCAAGGGAGGAGATCTTTTCGAGGGAGAACGAGCAGAAGATTTCAAGCCACGTATCACGGTGGCACACCTTGTTATTTGGAGTACATCTGCTTCACTGGGAGTGCATCCTCCCTTGATGCCAACCCAGACGGTTCATTTGCACGCACCCGATATAAGGTGGGAGTCTGTTTGGCGTATTGGGATCACTACCTCACCACTAAGAATTATCACTTCTCAGACAGAGGAAGAAAATAAAGAAAATACAAATGGACTCAAATGTGCTTTGTTCGGTGCACCTCCTTTTGTGAAAAATGTAATTACTAATGCCAATAAAGAATATCTGCTGACATCAATAATCACTGTCAGCATTTTCATTTCAATAAAACATTTGAAAATGAACAGAACATGTGTTTGTGTGCTTTTTATCTACTTTCAGACCACATAAAATGCAATCATTTAAAACAGCTCGTAGAGGGCGCCACTTTCAAGCCATAAAAAATGCAACCATAGAATTGGCCCCTAAAGGGCACTACACCTCAGGTGTCAGAATCTTTTTATATGTAGGTGTGTGGATCCAATGTTCTTTTATGAAGAGCTAGGTCTTCAGATACTTGTAGAACTCCGGAAGTGAGGAGAAGGTTCTGATGTGTTGAGGGAGGTCGTTCAATGTCTTGGGTGTGATGTAGGAGAATGAGCGACCTTCAGTTTTTCTTTTCTGGATCCGGGGAGTGAATGCAAGCGAGAGTAAGGCAGAGCATAGCTGACTGGTTGGTTGGTGAAAGTGTATGTGGTTGTTCAGGTATTCTGTCCCTGTGATCTGTAGGGCTTTGTATGTGTGTGTGAGAAGATTGAATTGGCTGCATTTGTGAATGGGGAGCCAGTGAAGCTTCCTGGGGTGTGGTGTGATGTCGGTGCAGCGTGGAAAGTTGAGTCGGGGTCTTGCAGCTGTGTTCTGGTTGGTCTGGAGTCTGTGTATGAGTTGGTTGCAGATTCCAGTGTAGAGTGTGTTGCCGCAGTCCAGCCTTCTGGTGATGAGTGCTTGCATGACTATTCATCTGGTGTTCTGAGGCAATCATTTGAAGATCTGTCACAGCATGTATTGGTTGTGGAAACAGGAGGTGAACACTGTGTTGACTTGAGCGTCATGTTGAGCTTGTCATTTAGGAGGATCCCTAGTTTTCTTGCGTGGTCTGTGGGTGTGGGTGTTTGCCCTATCTCCGACGGCCAACAGGTGGAATCCCATTGGGGAGGTCTTGTTGCCGAAGACCAGTACTTCTGTCTTGTTGGAGTTGAGCTTCAGGAAGATGGTTCGAATCCAGCCTGCTACCATGGTCATGCAGTTGGTGAAGTTGGTTCTGGTGATGTTTGTTTTGTCTGTCAAGGAGAGGATGAGTTGGGTGTCATTGGTGTAGGTGATGATAGTGATGTTTTGTGATCGAATGATGTTGGCGAGCGATGTCATGTATTTGTTGAAAAGGGTGGGGCTGAGGGATGATCCCTGAGGGACACCTCATATCAGTTTCTTGGTCTCTGATGTGAAGGGTGGCAGCCTAACCTTTTGGGGTCTTCCAGTGAGGAAGTAACAGATCCATTTTAAGAGCAGATCCTTGTATGCAAAGCTTGTGGAGACTTCTGATGAGGGTGTTGCAGGAGACAGAGTTGAAGGCCACAGAGAGGTATAGTGTGACAGGTAATTAACTGATGCAGAGTTTCATCCCCATGATCCCTCCTCTGGAAGTGAGGGAAGCACTGTTAAATACTCCTTTTGCATGGGAAGGCCTTTGTTCCTGCTGCTGGAGAGTAGAGTAATTAACTTGGCCTAGCAGGGTGACAAAAGGCTTGGACTCTGATCCTCAGCTGAGAAATATGAAATTCTTAGATGCACATGTATAGTCTTGGGACCTGCGAGCATGAACTGGGTGCACCTTTTTCACCCCAGTTTTTACCTCACTGGACTTTGTAGGCCTAAGGGAAGTAAAACTGCAGATTTCCCCCTATGTGTAAAATAAAGTATCACTACAGAAAAAATAGTAAATCACACTGACTTTCCCAATAAGTGCCCACTAATATTATAAGGCTTATCCCAGGTCAATATCTAACCCTACAGAGTCCCCCTGTGCCAGGCTACCTATGTGCAATTACCGGGCGTGGCAAAACATTAGTCACCCACGAGAAGCCCACACACATGTGCACATGTGTTCACATGTAACCAGCCAATCGCCCCTTACCCTAGCTGCATCACAGTGACCTTATCACAAAAGGTGGACACTGGGAGTAAACACGCGCAGTCCATTTACCGTGTTATTACTGTGGGTGAGACACATGTCATGAGACTCACCCACAGTAGAAAAACCAAAACCTGCGATCCAAAAAGCAAGAAATCCTGGCTTATAAAATGGGCGGAACCCATCTTGCAACAATCACCTTTGTGTTTTCCTCAGGATATTCAGTCGAAAAATACTATAAACTCATCTTGGGGAAAAAGAAGATGCCTGTGAAGTTGTGTTCCAAGCTTGAACTTGAATCTCTAGTCTTTGAAGCTGCTCCAAAGCTAGGCAAGCTAACTTCTGGCTGTTCTGCAAGGACAACGACGTCAAAGTCTGTCCAGAAAGATCCTCCCTGTTGTTGGATCTTGTCTCCTAAGTCTGTGAAAGTGCACACTTGAGCACAGAGACAACTGTGTCCTCCTGGAAGAAAACTAGGCTAATTAACATGTGTGTTGTGCACCTAAATGCACAATGTGAGAAGAATTTTTAAAACCTCAAACCATGGATTCATCCCTCTCTGAATGTTGGAGAGTTAAAGAGCGAACCCTGAAGATTAGGATATTTTCTCATCACCTACTTTTTGGAACAACAACAATTTCTGGGACAATGATTTCCTTTTTTTAAAGGATGCTTGAGGGGGCATTAAAGGGTTGGTAGAGCAGAAGACACACTGTAGTGAGGCTTACCCTCCCCCAAACCTGCCGGTCCACAACTTAATTTTGAATTGGGAAATGTACTACACTTCTGATGGCAGATCTTCAACAGGCTATGCTGCGGGAACCTATGATTGAGTAAGTGATCCATCACAGGGCGGCTAAATCAATGCATCATAAAGTCTACCATATTTTTTTTAAGCAAGGATTCTGGCACATATTTTTTTACATGGTATACCATGTGAGACATGGTAGATCCAAACAAGAGAAACAAGCTACAGTCACCAAGCAACGGGAGAAAATGTCCTGTACTTCAGGACCATTGGGGGTTGTATTGTGCAGAGCAAAAAAGAATGCTATGCCAGAGGCTTCAATGTGTTTGCCTGCTTAGCATTCAGCTCTACCAATATTTTACCTTCAGCAGGGCAGATGCACTTAAGACAGTGAGAGGCCCACTAAGTGGGGGTCTCTTAAAATGGCGGGTGGCCATCTAGTGAGGCAGACCAGGACATCTGGTCACTCAGTGAGATGGCGACCCACACCAAAATCAAGATGAGTCCCAAAATCTACAAAACTCTATTAACATTATAAAAGTAAGTAAAATAATTGAAGATTTGTTTTGTTTTCAAATCAGGCCCTGAGTTTTTCTGTGTCATTCTTTAGTGATTTCGTTGCAGTAGCTTTCAAGACTTTTTATTTGGTCGGTGTGATAACTCCCTGTGTTGATCCTATTCAGTGTTTGTCCCATTTCACAACCACTTTCATGTTTACCTTGGTGATTACTTTGTTTCTGTGTCAGGCCTATAGAGTACATTCAAAGGAATTGAGCAGATTGACAAATTCACTTTGGTAACAAGTTTAACCCCCGCGAGAGGAATTACTGTTGCAACATATTTCGCTTTGAATTTGGCATTCTGAGCATATCTAATCACTTGTATTTCAAATCCTACTACAATACAATTAAAAAATGAATATCTAGTTCAAATGAAGAATAAAAAAATAAGAATCTCCCAATTACCATACAGCATGCGCATAACAGTCATTGCAGTTTATCAACACAAATGTGTGAAAAATTAATCATCTCATTATTCATATAACATTTATAATCACTATTGCAATAAATAATCAAAAAGCAAAAGGTTGAGTAAAGATTCAGCCAAGAAGAAAAAGTAGGATATGATTATTTTCTTAAATTAGCTATAAGAAACATTTCAAGATCTGAATTTTTTTGTGTCTGTCACTGAGGCACGTGCTCTTTTTTAAGTTCTATATATGCTAAAGAAGAATTTATACAATTCAAACATGAAGCATCAGGTGGACATTATAAACACAAGCAAAATGCAGTTCAGAATTCCATCAATGTCATTGTCGTCAAATGAACATGTGTAAAATGCTATCTCGACAGGATGTGGGTTGAGTAATTATATAGACGGTATATGTGTTGTGGACAGGCTGACCCAAACCATTAAGTTTCCCTGGCTCAACTTTTGGTAAATTTTCTAACGTAGGCTTAATCACTCAAAGATATGAGAGAGTGGGAGTTGAATACAGTCAACAAATTTAGCATGTAAAAAAAATGCTACAAGTTATTTATTTTTTTATTAAAAGAGTGAAAATTTACTAACGAGGAAAAACAAACTAAAAGTTTCTCACTTAAACGTTTATATCAAGGTCAGTGGGATCAATGTTTAACCCAAAAAATAGGGCAAAACACAGAAAGAAATGAGGTTTGTTTGTGATGTTTTCAGTCGAACAGTAATACTCAGGTGAGTCCATTATGTGAGTGAAAAAATCTAAATCTAAATACGGTATTTGTAAAGCACAAACTACTCACCCCTAAGGGTCTCAATGTGCTGGGGGCGGTCGGGGAGGTTAAGCGAGCTATTGCCCAGAGTCACATGGTACTGAACTGAGATACTGCCGGCACCAGAGATTGAACCATGAGCCCAGCGCTCCGGGGTCAGCTGCGCTACACCAACACAGTTGATTCAAGCAAAGGACTAGGAATGGGCAGGATCACTGACAGCATATTGGAAACACAAATATCATGTGGACAGTATATTGTGTCAAAAATATCGAGGACCAAAATTTCGAGAATCGAAGTGCAAATAGTTAGGTATAGATTTACTATTCTTAAATCCACATCTATAGACCTTGAATATAGATATATCTCCAAGATACATAGATACAGTTATATATAGTAAAGCGTTGTTTACCGATAGAAAGTTACCTTCACGATATTTTGACCTCGACTCAAATTCCACGCACCCCAAAGGACCCTACGATCAGCCCAGCTCTCCTACGCCGTGGTCCCCCGCACCAGAAAGACCAGATCGGGAGGCCGCTCCTTCTCCTTCCTCGCGGCCAAAGCATGGAACGCCCTTCCGCTCCACCTCAGACAGACAACATCGCTCCCCATCTTCGCAAGAAACCTCAAAACCTGGCTCTTCGACAGACCCCCTCCTTCATGGAATGGAACCTGCACCCCCCCACCCCATGCGCCTTGAGACCCTTACGGGTGAGTAGTTGCGCTTTAACAAACTCCTGATTCATTGATTGATTGACACAATATTTTGTCCACATAATATTTTTTCTCATAAATGTTGTCTGCACACTGATTGGGACATAATTTGCCTTTTGACTAAAAGACTCATTAAGAATTACATAGGAGTGCCACAAAGTCAGGAAAGAATGGGGCAGAGCCTGTTAGAGCCTGTAGCCTATTTAATGCAACTGGCATTGCGGACGTGCTTCTAAGAGAAGTGGCTTCGGCCTGACACTAATACTGCTATTTATCACTTGCCTTTTTAATCTGAGCACTTTTGAAAAATATTGAGCACCTTATTGAGGTTACCTTGACAAGGGAAATTGACCAGTAACTTGCGCACTACGAACATCTCTTATTGGACACAGGGGAACCAATCAGGAAAGTAGGAGGCAGAGCCTGTTAGAGCTCATAGCCCTTGTAATGCAGGTGACAGCGCAGATGAATCTGTGAGAGGAGTGGCTTCAGCCTGATACTAATACTGCTATTCAGCACTTGCCTTTTTAATCTGAGCACTTTTTAAAAATATTGAGCACCATATCGCCATTACCTTGACTGGGGAAATTGATCTGTAACTCGCACACTATGAACATCTATGATTTGAACACGGGGGAAACAATCAGGAAAGTAGGGGGAGGAGCCTGTTAGAGCTCATAGCTAATTTAATGCAGGCAGCAGTGCGGATGCGCTTCTAAGAGAAGTGATCCCAACCTGACACTAATACGGCAGTTCAGCACTTGCCTTTTTAATCTGAGCACGTTTTAAAAATATTGAGAACATTATCACTGTTACCTTAACTGGGGATATCGACCTGTACCTTGCGCGCTATAAACGTCTCTGATTTGACACGGGTGAACCAATAAGAAAAGTACGGGGTGGAGCGAATTAGAGCTTGTAGCCTATTAATGCATGCAGCAGCACGGATGCATGCAGCGGGCATGCCAAAGGCAAGCCCGTTTGTGCCCGTCCGCGCCGAGACTGCTCCTTGCGCCAGATGCCTGGCCATTTTCCCACCCAGAAGTTCTCTAGAGCACTGCTGCCTCAGCTTAACTCTCCAGGTAGGGACATTTTATGTAACAAATTAGTTTTAAATAAGGGACCGGAAAGTTTCCATTGTGCCCCTTGCCATTTCTCATGTCATATGGGCTCTTCACCAGCAGCACACTTCACCACAAAAAAGCATTGAGCCCCTACTCCTAAAACCTCCGAATGTGTCCCTAATCTGACCTGTGTTCCAATTAATACATGATCAGTAATCAAACACAAATATGAATTCTTTGAATATTTAGACACCTATGTCCCGGACATAGCTTTTCTCACTGAGACTTGGGCGGTCGAGGCTTTGAATCCTGGTCTAGCAGCCACGATTCCAACAGGTTACGCTATCTCTAGATTAGATCGTGCCTCTAAATGAGGTGGTGGCTTAGCAGTGGTACACAGCGACCACCTGGAGATTTTATGCGAGCTCACCAATCAAATAGATTGCGAAGCACTCACTTCCAAATGCAAATTGATGGGAATCACACTTTTAATGGATTGCTCATCTATAGGCCTCTGGGCCCTAGAGCTAACTTTCTACTATCTATAAATGACTTCATGGAATCCTGCATGCAATACCCCAGTTACACCATTTTAGATGATTTTAATTTTCCCTTGGAGCGTCCTACTAACTATGAAACAGATCAACTCATTTACAATCTGAGCTGTTTTAATCTTAAGCAAATGGTGAATACCGCTACACACACAACAGGCCATTCCCTAGATGGCATTTTTTTTAACAAACCAGATATACAGCTGGATGCGTGAGGCCAATAATTTGGTCAGATAAAAAAGCCATCAGTTTCAGTTTAAATCTCCCGGCTGTAAATCCATTAGTTAATAAAACTGCGCAGGTCATAAATGTCTGGGCCTGGAACAACACAAATAAAGCTGAAGGTGCAGAAACTTTAGCTGTTACTTTGCCCCATCTTCTAAGTGACCCCAATATAGCTACAGCCAATTATTTCAATTGGGTCAATTCAGCAGTCACTAAATTGGCTCATCCTAAATATGTACAAAACACAGAAACAAGTCCACGGTTACTTGGTTCTCCCCCAAAACCAGGGCACTCAAAAATGCTGTTGGCAGGAGAAAAAATGGAGAGAATATTACAGCTTACCCAAAATAGGTAATTGCAAACAACTTATTCAAGAGTACAAGGACTTGATCGTATCTGAGAAAACTAATTATTTCACAGAGAAAATTAATTTAGCAAAGAAACTCCACAAAAAACTGTTAAAAACTGTTAAAACCCTTTCCTGCTCTAATTCTCTTAATACTTTAATTCCTAGGCAATCCTTTATGACACACTCACTAGTTTTTTTCCAAATAAAGTAGAGATACTTTACGGTGAATTTGACTCCAGTCACAAGGTCAATCCCTCTGGCGCTGGAACTGAAACCTTAGGCACTAGGAACTTCTGAAGTTCCCCCCGCTTACAGTAGAGGAACTGATTTAATTAATTCTTAACACCAAGTCAGTGGCTCTCTCTGACTTTTGCCCCCCTGAATATCTCAACAAAATAGCAGTACACACCTAGAAGAACTCTCTTCGATCTGCCACATCTTAAACTGTAACAATCCCCAAATGTAACAAAGTCTTATGGAGTGGCAGAAGCTTTTGTTTTCTCTACTTGTAAACTCTGGAACAAAATGCCCTTGCATCTAAAAAAGCAGCCCAATCTGACCTCTTTCAGGAAACAACCAAAATCCTGGATTTTTGCACTCCCCTATTAGTCTCCCTTTGCAGTGAATCTTGCAGATGGTAGCACCAAGACACCTTCGGGCATCTGTGTGATTTATAAACATTATCATCAACATAATCACAAAGTGGCTGAGGCAGAGGATTCATTGCCTATGCCAGCCCAGAATTAATTAAAACGCACTCAATAAATGAAAGTAAAAGGGCACATTTAATAGAGCACACATGTGCAGCAGCTCCACAGTCAACAGCTGGAGCTCAACTGAAAAGAACATCATATATAACATAAATCAGCGTAACACTAATGTTGAAGTCAAGAATTACAGGTACCGCAGTAGGTTCTAAGCACTCCTTTATTGGCCATTCACTCTCCTCACAACTGGTGAACAGCACCAACATTCTAAGGTCAGCTCCCAGGGGAAGAAACCAAGGAAAAGGGAAAGGAGGGGGGGGGAGGATCGTACCAAGAGAGAAAAGAGAAAATGGGAGATTTTAACACACCTCCCTCATTAATATGCTGAAAACATTTTAGATTTGACAACTTTGTCACAACTCCACCATTGTCCATTATCGAGAAGAACTACATTGTTGAAAGCTTTAGCAATTCGACAAGGAGGGTAGAATTTACTTTGGCTGTGTAAGTCCTTCACGCTTCTCTTGCTCTGCACCACATCACCTACTCTCCACTTTGGAGCTTTAACTACATTCCTTTCGTCATACCATTCTTTATACTTGGCTTGGTGCAGTTCAATCTTTCTACCAACTTCTTCGGGATTGGGATTCACCACCTTACCCCCTCCCAGCCAACTTGGGTTAAGCTTAGTACAGGGTTCTCTCCTCCTGAGGGGCACAAAAGGGGAAACCCCTGTTACCAGATTGGGCGAGGTGTGATATGCCCATAAACAGTCACGTAGGGATGACTCTATGTCATGACCATTAGTAATGGCTACCTGTATGTGTTCCTTGATTAATCTATTTGTCCTCTCGACCAGGCCATTTGCCTTTGGGCAATATAAGGCAGTCATCTCATGTTTAATGTTCATGTTGCTTAAAAAATCCTTCATGGGCTGCGATGTAAACTGTACCCCGTTGTCGGTGACCAAGGTGGATGGTATTCCCTCCTTGGAGAACACGTCCTTGAGGAAATCCAGGATAGCACTAGTGTTGACACGATACACAAATTTCTTTGTGATCCAGTGGGAAGTGTAGTCAACTAAAACTAGCATGAATTCTTCTGGATACCCAGGTTGTCCATGGGTCCGATTATGTCCATGGCTAGCTTGCTCCAAGGTTTATGGGGTACCATGACAGGGGACAATGGGACTTTGCGTATGGACTTTGATTTGTCACTTCTGGCACAACTGAGACAGTCCTTCACCAGTTGTTCTGCCATTGCGTCCATGTTTGGGAACCAGAAGTTCTCTCTAACTCTACTTTTTGTAATACGGTGTCCCATATGTCTCTCATGTGCCAATTCCAATATTCTTTTCCTGAGACTTTCAGGCAGTACAATTCTATTTTGACGGTATACTCTGTCCCCTATGATGCTCAATTCATATCTGACCTCCCAGAAGTCTTTGAGCTCATCTTCTAGATCTCTGCACTTATTTGGCCACCCTTCTCTCATTATAACTTTAAGCACTAACTTATAACTTATAAGTTATCAGCATGGATGAAACTGTATACATGAGAAATACGGTATAGAACAGGGATGGAATGGAAACTTACATGACAGAAATGGGGAAAGAGACTGTCCCCACCCATATCACCCCCTTGAGAAAAGATAGCAATGTATCAAACACAATAACAGATGGGATGAAGCTACGACCATGAAGATGAAGAAAAACATAAAGCGAATCAGCTCATTAAAAAAATCACATTGTTTGACCAAATGTTGTTCTAACAGGTCGAGCTTTGATGTTTCTGCAAGCAGTTGGTATCACATGAGTCAAGCTGGAAGAGAATGGTATCTCAGCCTGCATATCAGCATTGGTAACCCAGTCATGCTGTTGAACCAAAAAAGGAGAACAAGCAAGATAGGGAGACTGGATGATGACACCTGGCATAACCAAATCAATACTGATCTTTGAGGACTTAGAACTGAAATCAGATAAACTCAGGTTAATTGACCCAACCTTGACCTTCTAAGCCATCTTTGCTAACCCTTGTCAAATTGGAGATACTCCACCAAGAGCCATTGTTAAGCAAAGCTGAGGCCCTCCCAAAGCATACAACCTTGACAGTTATCCAATGCTATGGTGTCTTCAATATCCTCTCTCCTAAAACAATCTTTCAGAAACTTAATTACTTGTTCAGTATTAGGCTAAGTTAATCATCTGAGCTCTGCCCATGTCGGACAGTAAATAATTAAAATTATGGGATTCAACGTTCCTTTCACAATGCCTTTCTAGAGTCCCCAATAAATCTGACATTAGGTTATTTCATGGCTCCTTTTGCAACTCCCTTTTTAAAGACCCATCTGACTGGGTCTCTGAAACTTTGTCTGATTTCTGACAAATTGAACACCCTTTGACAACAATCTGCAATGTGAGAGTTCTTGTAAGGCCTTCACATTTTTTCTCTAGTTTTCCTTATGGTCCCTGACTCTCCAATGTGTCCTACATGTGCTACAAACATAAAATGAGCATTATATCTTGATGGGACCACACAACAGTTACCCTTCAGGACAACTTCCTCCTCTGGGGACAACATATTTTTCACTTTCTGTAAAACCTGTAACTCTTGAGATAACCACGTTTCTTTATGCCACCAATTGGTAATAAACTCTTAGACCTTGCTCAAATTAGAGTCATGTCAAGCTGCATCCAAACACTACTCTTTGGACAGAGCCCGGTTGGCCTCCAACACAATTTCTTCAATTGATAACACAGCACCGTCCTCAATGAATGCACAAGTTAGTTTGTATGCTGTTGTGACTCCTTGACATGACAACCTTGAAAGAGAATCCGTTCCCACCTTACAAGGAGCAGGAATATAGAAGGTTGAAAAATTATGTTTAAATAACTTGGACAACAACTTTTTTTAAACTCACTTAAGCTCACCAGTCGATGCCAAAGTTCCTTCACTTCTTATCAATGTTTCCTTGGATTTTGTTTTATGAGATTATTATTTTCTATCCAGATGAAATGATTTAATGTTTGTGTCGGAGGAACCCTAATTTATGGCACACTTATAAAAAAAGCAGCTTGATGTGCCAAAAATTGTTTCACAAGGCCAAAATTCCAATCTTATTTTTGCTTGTTATGCATTCTTGGGAAGAAAAAATAGCTTTCGATACCAGTAAGTAAATTTAGAAATGTAGCTGCCTTTCCTAGAAAGGCAAAAGTTTGGAACATATGACCTTCAAAATGGGCTTACATGACAGTACCCACAGTTTCTTTAAAAGGGATTTGAAAGTAAACCTCAAAGAATGTGCTTTTTCAAATATGATACCAAGATATTTATAGTTCGATTATGTCTTAGTATTTCTTTTATTCAAGTACCAGTAGCCATATTTCTTGACTTTCCTTCCCACAATAAATACTTCCATTTAGTCCAAATGAATCTCAAGTTCATTGATATTATTGTAATTGAATAAAGATGTCATCAATCAATTCAATACAACTTTATTTGATCTAGTTAAAATGACATCGATCATAAAAGTATACAAGTTAAAAAGACAATTCGGACATCCTTTGTGAAATTTATACAAGCTAGTTAATGGGGCAAACGATGGCAACTCCGACACAATAGACTTCAAAGTCTAGTGAGTACGTTACTTGGTCATACAGCAGTCCTTGCCCAGCCCTCTACCAGTTGATTACTAAAAACTTAAAAGGTCAATTAAAAAATATCATATCAAAAATATACATTTAAAAATGACAATAATTTTGTCTGTGTTATTAAAATCTCAGATCTGAATAGCATAATTAATTTTTTAGGTAGCAACGGAAGCTCTAATGTGGGAATAGTTTGAAAACTAACTCGCTTCTCCCTTACAGAAGACGTCTTCTATGCATACAGGCCCACAAAAAAGATGCTACACAGAAACAGACATAAGGGACACAGAGCTGCTTCATAAAAAATACTGCAATTCGACATTTGTTAAAATTATACCGCCTTAAGAGAGGAAGAATATATCTGGATCTCTGGTCCTTGTAGTATTTACAGAAAAAGTAGAGGTGAAGATCAGATTGCAGTGACAAATTATCATAGGGACACTGTGCCAAGTCGCTGAAAGAGTACTTTCTGGCTGGGAAGCCCAACATCAAGGGTATTAAATTAGTGCGTAATCTTAAAAGAATAAATCTATGCTGTAAATTTTTTATGCCCTCCAGATACAAAAATCAATCTTTGTAGCCCACTTAGAGCTTTGCTTAGTAAACCATTGTCTGCATAAAATAAGGACAAGGTTTGTTTTGCCCCCATCTTTAGAGTGTACATATTTGAGTTGCTAAGTACTGCATTTAAATACACATGTAAAGAATAATGAGAATGGAGACAGAACATACCCTTTTAAAAATCTTTTGTGGTGGGTATCTTGGCTGTATGTGACTCCCCTTCTACCTTTCTTTCATATCAACATTTGGAATAAAATAGTTGCATGACTCTTACGAATTTCACAGGGATTCCGCAACTATTTACTTTTCCCATAATGCAGCTCTTGGAACTTTATCGAAGCCTGATTGAAAATCTACGAAACAAGCATATCAATGAATGTGAACCAAGTGCCTTCTTTGTTAGCAAAGATAAAGCTAAAATTGTTGTTGGACTTCCCATTCCTGAGCAAAAACCAGTTTGGTTTAGCAGAATTCAGTTAGATTTTAAGGTCCATGCTTCTGAGCTGTGAAGCAACAAACTAGCAAACTATTTAGCTTCATTGCCCAACAACAAGATTAATCTATAGTTTGCAGGATTGGCTACTGGGCCCTTTTTATAAACCAGTTAAAGTATTGATACCGTCCATGATTTCGCGATCTTTTGTGTTTGCAGGCTTGAATTATATAGTGGTATTAGTGTACAAAAATGTGGGTTAAATTTGAAAAGACCTTGGGGAAGACCATTTGGTCTAGATGGTCCATTTGCTATGCTCTTTTTAATTACCTTGCAAGATTTCATAGAGCAGAGATTCAGTATCTAGGTCTATTGGGACATTGGCACATTCTTCATGATTTTTTCCCTATTTTCCTTACAAGGCATTAGGATGCATCCTATTTCCATTTGGCCCAAGCACTACTCTGCAATCAATTAGCACTTCTACTAATATTTCCTTTTTTTCAGAAATGCAGTAGAATGCTTTTAGATATGTGATCCATGCATCATCAGAGATGTTTGCATTGTGAAATAAATGCCCATTTTCTAATCTATTCATAGATGACAGGAATGACTTTGTTTTCTTTTCCTTAGAAATGCCCAGTATATCCTTCATGGATTAATTATGGTCATACCTCTTTGACGTTCAAACTGCATTTTTCTATATCTTTCATCAATCTTGTACCTTCTCATGCTGCTTAATGGGAGTTAGAATGTTATTGAATTTTTCAAATTCACCATTCAACTCCTTGTTTTATAGTTGAGTAGTCATAGTAAACCATTTATTCAGTGGTGTTTATATTCCCAGACTTGCTTCCCCTCTTGTTTTTCAAGGGCTACATTTTGCTACGAGTTGTAAAATTCTCCTATTCAAATAAACAATTATCTTGTTTCCTGGGCCAAAGTATGAACAATGCAGTGTATTTGATGATTTTAGTTTTTGGACGTTATACCATCCCATTTAAGCCTCTTTGGATTTTATGTTTGGGGTTAATCCTGTAAAAAAATTTCTCACATCATGATAACCATTTGAGCTTGCAAATGAGAAAGTCTGAGGGAGATGATCACCTTCTGTTTGTTTTTAATTAGAAATGTGCTAATAAGC
Organism: Calotriton arnoldi; assembly: GCA_963921515.1. NCBI lineage: Eukaryota > Metazoa > Chordata > Amphibia > Caudata > Salamandridae > Calotriton > Calotriton arnoldi. The sequence goes on along the minus strand of CAWUFW010006846.1, from coordinate 185,552 downwards.
TTGAATAATGGCATAATTACTGTTGTATAACCCACGATTAAATGTATTGTTACAGAAGTGAGTGTAAAGGCAGCTGGCTGATCCGCAGGAGACCTGACATTCAATAATCTTGTCTCGACTGAGTAAAATACTGAAAGTAGTGCCTGTTCGAACATATCTCTTTTAGGAATCAATTTCAAAAACTGTTGTGGCATATTCTAATGGAAGTTTTGCAAAATGATCCTATCATCCTCTAGGTTGTTAGTCGTTAAATTCACATTAAAATCTCCTATTATTAAACGCTGTGCTTCAGAATGTTCATTTGTTAACTCTAGCAGCTGTGGTTTTTTTGTGGACTGTCTCTACCCTATTGGTGATGGTTTAATGTGGATGTTAATTAAAAACAAAATTGTTTTGCAGGATAGCATGCAGTTTTTCATTTACATCACCAAGACCCAAATCTCATTTATTTTTAGGCAAATCTCTTATAATTTAAGTTGTGAAGAAACGTATGTTACTATGCCCTATTTTTGGTGGACTTTCATTGCTGTTCTAATTGAATGATTATGACATTCAATATATCCTGTAAGGGGAGATGCACTTATGTGAAACAGCTTCCAGTAACTTACTCCCTCTAGACCCTGTGCTGTCCTAGTGAGGCATCCTACATTGCATGAACAGAATTATAACTCCCTATGGAACTTATTAGGGGCTCCATGACTTGATTTTTGATCATATCTTCACCTTTTTGATGTGCCATTTAGCACCAGGGACACTGACTCCAGTCTTTTTCCGACTATACATTATCTTCCTTCATGTTGCAGTGTCTTCCCAAGGTTTGATCTTAAGATAGCCTGGTTGGGACAAGTTGAACAAATGCTCTTACCTCCTCCTCCAAGAATCTACAGTCTGAGGCAAAACCAGTTGTGGTTTGGCCAAGCCAAACAGGAGGCTTTCATTTCCTTCTCCGCAGTCTCCAGCTACCTCCTATGCATGTGTGGAGCTCAGATAAAGAACCTAATTCTGCTCACTTTAGATTCTTTAGCTTAAGTTGCCACTCACTGGTCAGACACCAATAGGACATTTTCAATTTTTAATTGATCATAACCCCAAAGCCATGTTCCTAACAGAAACTTGGCTGAACGACACCTCAGGCTCGGACATCATTGCTGCTTTCCCCGCTGACTATCGAATCGCTCATGTAGATCGTTCAAATAGAAAGGGAGGTGGCATTGCAAAGATTTCTAAACATAAATGTACATGTAAGACTGAGAAGCTTAACATCCCAGATTGCGAGGCACTGCTTTTCTCCATATTTCTATCAAAAACATTTACGATGCCTGGAGCTCTAACCTATCATCCTCCTGGTACTGTTGGTAATTGGTGTACTAGTATTATTCAATGTCTTTCTTCAGTTATTCCTAAATATACTAATTTCACCATTCTTGGAGATCTCAATATACATCTGGATGACAAAACTTGTAATACTGTTCTTGTCTTCGATAGATGATTTTTCTGGCCTTAGACATCCTGCTGATTAATAATTACCCCACTCACAAAGCTGGACATCCACTGGATCCGGTATTTACAAATTTAAGAAATGCACAGAGAGATCTGCCTCTACTGTTAATATGGTCCGACCATTTCGCAGTCCCCTGCTCATTTTTAATAGACTCACAGATGCAGAGTCGGAAAATGCATTCTATCTCCTCTACTAGGAGTTGGGCAAAATTGGATGTCCCTGTGTGGAATGCTACTACTCTAGTCTAGAGGGTAATCCCCCTCTGCTATATAACTCAGTGGTGATAGATATACCGACAATTGATAATTGGTTTAGGACATTGGACACCTTAATACCCATTACCACTAAAAAGCACCACTAAACTCTTCCTCCAGCCCGATGGTATAATGACTCTCTATATGAAGAGAAAATGTTATGTAAACATCTAGTGAGAGTATAGTGTAAAACGTATAACAATAAAGATAAGGTAAACTATAGAAATGCCTTAAACTCCTACCATAAAACCTGTCATGAATCCTAAGCCGAGTTTTTTGTGAGCAAAAGTACTGCAACCCAAAACTGCCCTAAGACTCTCTTTCAGGTAGTGAGAGTCCTTTTTGAACCAACAAAGACTACACCAGTTACTCCTCTTTCTCAAATACAGTATGAAGAAATTGCCATAATTTTTATTTAAAAAGTGGCATTTATTCAGACCACCTTCTCAAACATAGATGAGATTAATACTCAAATAAGTGTCCCTAAGATAGACAGCGTACTGCAGGGGTTTCAGCTCTTGGATGTGCCATCATATTGGGCCATTTTGTGTCTATAAATCAGGATCCCCATTGGATCCCTGTCCCCCAGATGTATTTGGGAAGCTTTCCCATCCGGTTGTGGAGGAGATTATCCAACTAATAAATTGGTCATTGGTGGAGGGTGTGGTTCCAAAAATCCTGAAAACTGCTTTGGTCGCCCCTTTACTAACAAAAACTAATGTGGACCCCCTCACATGGTCTAACTATAAGCCTATATATTTGCTGCCCTCTCTTGCCAAGGTGCTAGAGAAACATGTAAATCAACAACTTACAAGACATATAGAACTTAATGACTTACTCAACCCTTCAAAATCTGGGTTTCTAGCAGGTCATTGCACCAAATCGGCACTCATTGGTGTCATGGAGTTCTTGAGGCATCAACTTGATGAGGGTGGAGCGTCTGCACTGATTCTGCTGGATCTCAGTGCAGCATTCAACACTGTTAATCACAACATGCTCCTACAAATATTAGAGGGAAAGGGAATACAGGATGTTTCTTTATCCTGGAATAAATCTTTCCTGCATGATCGCACCTTTCAGGTGCACACTAGCCATCATGTGTCAAAACCTCATCATGTAGCCTCAGGTGTCCACTTTGAGTCTTCTGCTGTTTAACCTTTATGTCAGACCATTAGCAGATATAGTAGAAAATTGTGACCTCACACTCTTTTCTTACACAGTCAATACACAAATTATGGTATCTCTGTCATCCAAGGACAATCAGAAGACAATGGCCTTGCATTCTTGTATCACCCAACTTTTAGCATGAATGTGTGCTAACTCCTTAAAGTTAAATGGAGACAAGACAGAGGTCTTGTTGATGGGGAACTCCCCTACCCCTTGGGGCTCCCACTTGTGGCCTGTGACTATGGGTAATCCCCTAACCCAGTGCCAGTTGTAAAGAACTTGGATCACAAACTCACTATTAGTCAGCAGAGTAATAAGGTAGCAGCCACTTGCTTTTGCACTCTGTAATGGCTCAGGAAGATTCTTTACTACCTCCCCACCTCTGCTCAGAGAACCACAGTACAGTCCCTGGTTATTTCTAGGCTGGACTATGAAAAAAGTCTTGTACCTGGGGCTGGCAAAGTCACTACTCAAATGCCTCCAGATTGTGCAAAATGCGACTGTATGTCTCTTGCTTCGCCCCCCCCCCCCAGTCTTCCTCTACAGCCAGTCTGTTAAAGGCTCTCTACTGGTTACCCATTGAGTGGCATGTGCAATTTAAGGTATTGTGCTATGTGCACAAATGCCAATGAAATACCGGACCTCACTATCTTAGATCAATGGTGTCTCGGTATTCCCCCACACGCCTGTTGCGCTCCAGTCATTTGAGGCTGGCCGTAACTCCCTGGATCAGGAAATACCGCTAAGGAGGTAAAGCGTTCTTTTATCTCGGACCAAGACTTTGGAATGACTTGCCTGCAACACTGAGAGATTGTGACTCACTTCTTGGGGTTCAGAAACTTTTAAAAACCTAGTTGTTTTCATCACTGGATTCTTTTAAATAGGATCCCTTTTTACTTTGTACTTTGGAGTGACCCAGTCCCCAATTGAGCTAGCGCTGAGAAAACCTTTTTAGGCAGCCATGCGCTTACAAAATGTGCATAATAGTAATAATAATAATATTTTTTTTAACCACTACCCACAACAGTATGGTAATATTGACAAAATTATGCATAAATCTCTGGTGGTATTCATACAAATCCAAATAGGAGCTGAGTTGATCTTTGTTCTCCAGGGGTTAAATTATCTCAATCAATCAATCAATCAATATTGATATAAACTTTATTCGGTCTTTGAAATAAAAAACATAAAAGTAAAGCAAGCCATATCACACACTTCAAAATCATACTCGAAATCAATAATTTAAAAATACATAGAATAAATACAAAGTTAAAAAGGTCCTACAAAGATATAAAAGATGGTGAATGTCCTACAGTCCTAGGGATTTAATCACAGCGGTTTCTCAACCTAACAGCAACTTTTAAAAAGCTAAGAACATTAAGAATGATATCTCCCGAAAGCATTTGCAAGTACGTGAGTACGGGGCGAACCTGTGTAAAATTAGCCCTTTTCAGTACGAGAAGAATATAATGTTTCCTGGGTACTTTGTAGAAGCTGCAAAACATCATACAATGTAGTGTGTCATTGCTGTCGCAGCAGCCGGATGTAAGATTAACATCCCTTCCCCTCTTCCCCCCGCTGGTAGGCTAAAAAGAAGGGCAAAAGGTCCAGCCGGAACCTAGTGGGTAAAAAGCGGTCATACCTACTTTTAACACACAAGAGGTAAGGCTTGGTAGAGGGCACGGTTTTCAAGAGGACATACCGGCGAACATTAAAGCATCCCCCTTCCTATCCAACCGCCTCCTTCTAAAAATGTGTTCTTCACCCATTTGTTGTCCAGCTTGTAGATGCTGTCTGGATTCCTAAATAAATCTCCCCTACCTAACTTCATAAAACAGTCCCTGACAAATTTAACCAGGGAATGTAAAGATATTGATCAAGGGCCAGGCAGTCCTTGATAATCTCTTTGCTCAGTTGGATCACAGGCCTGGTCCAGATATTTATCCAGAGGGAGAGCGGCCAAAAGGCAGTGATATCAGTTAGATCAGCCACTCCCAATTCTTCATGCCCGGAGAAAGTTCGGGTAATCTGTGTGACACACAGGAAACATCTCAAAAAAGCGTTTTCGACAATTTGCAAATCCTTCTGATTGGTGTATCCCCAGATTTCAATCCCGTAAACTGCTTTAGAGATGGAGTTTGCCCTATAAATCTGTAGGAGAGCACCAGTGGGTCTACTCTCTAAACGTGTAGCAAAATTGAATACAGAGGTGTTCGCTTTGATAAGGTTCTCTTTTTTCCTGTTAACCAGGGGATGCCAGCTCAGGGAGGAGTTGAACAACAAACTCAGATAAGAAAACTCCCTGGTCTTTGGCAGCGGAGAATACCCAACTTTAAAAGTAATCGATCAGGGGCCTACGACCATTATGAAAGATTGTTTATCGTTCACCGATAAATCCAACTCTTCCATAAAATAAATAAACGAGTCGAGTAAGGTTTATAGACCCCTGGTGGTTCTGGCCTTAAGTACTGCATCGTCTGCGTATAATAAGAGCGGCAGATGCCGTGGCCCCACCTGGGTCCAGTCTACTTTTGAATTGGATAGGACCTGCTCCAAATTATTAAGGTATAAGTTAAAAAGGAATGGGGCCAAAATACAGCCCTGCACCACCCCTCTTTGAATTTTAAAATGGCTGGTGACCTTTGAATCTTTTGAATAGCGTACCACTGCCACTGTGTCTCTGTGGAGTCCCTCAAAAATAAAGCAATGTCCTGATCTACCCCCATGGATGACATATTCTGCCAGAATTTGGATCTATTTACTTGGTAAAACGTGGATGATAGGTCAATAAATGCCAGATGTATAGAGCCGGGCCTTGCAACAGTTTATTTACTTAATACTAGATATAAGTTCAGGCATTGATCCACGGTTGACCTCCGGGACCGGAAGCCATATGGTGCCTCCGACAAAACGTTGTTAGTCTCTGCCCATTCAGAAAGTCTGTTCAAGAGAATGCGCCCCACCACCTTAACCACAGAGTCAAGCAGTAATACGGCCTGTAGCAAAGGGTATTGTCCCTGGCACCCATTTTAAAAACCGGTTCAATATTTGACTTTGCCCATGACTCTGGGGGACCAGCCTTCACAGCAGCATTAATAAGGGAGGTCAGGATGGGGAACCAAACCTCCACATCCCGTGGGTAAAGATCAGGGGAAATCCCATCAGGGCCCGGGCCTTGTTCTTATGATAACCCCAATATGCCTTTTTTGACCTCCCCTGATGAAAATTTTAAGGCAGTATTCCCTTCTATCACACCCATTCCCCCACTGAATGCAGAGGATGGGGAGTTATACATTTCCTCGAAATGTCCCACCCAGCTGTCTTCAGTTATATGAGCCTCCAGAGTGTCACCGGTATCTACTGTGAAAAAGGGATTGTTGATGATACTTCAGAATTTAGAGCTACTCCTCAAGGTATTAGCCTCTATCAGTTCTGTCCAGGCCGCCTCCTTTATGATGTTCTTCCATCTATTAAGTTCTTGTTTACACAAACTACGTCTATTCCTAACTAAGGAGTAACCCTGGGTGGGTAACTCCGCCCCGCCAGCGGAGTTTGCGGAGATTTGCATACTCCGCGCTCCGTTGCGAACGCGGAGGTCGGCAAAACTCCACCTCCGTGGCGGAGCGGAGTTAGCTGCTCCCTCCCCCCTCCCAAATTCTTTAAAAATGAAAAAAGAAGCCACTTACCTGTGTGTCTGCCGCCTCCCGTGCCTGGCCGCTCTCCTTCCTGCTCCTCGCGTCCTTCTGTAATTAAAAAAACACTACGTTGTATGCGCAAGACGTACAACATAGTGGGTTTTTTTATTACAGAAGGACGCAAGGAGCAGGAAGGAGAGTGGCCAGGCACGGGAGGCGGCAGACACACAGGTAGGTTGCTTTCTTTTAATTTTTAAAGAATTTGGGAGGGGAGGGAGCGTAGCGTATTTCCACAGAGTTTTTCAAACTCCTTGGAAATATGCGTAGAGGCACTACGCCTGCTACGCCCAGGGTTACTAGGGAAGGATCCCTTGGTTTGGCCCTCAAAGCTCTCTTAAGGGTTCTCAATGCACGGGAACAGTCTGAGTGATCTCAAATAGTTTTAATAGGCTTTCTTTCAGAGTAATACTATTGCCTCAGATGTTATGTCCTTGGTTCTCGACCTCTGAGGCCAGGAATTTACATTTTTCTAATTGCAATGTCATACCTTTATTTAACTCAGGATTGTCAAAACTTGATACAAAATCGTGTAATGTGCTTCCAGGGAATCAGCAAGTACAATGATGTTGTTTCCATCAATGCCTTCAAACAAACAATGTATAAGTTTCAGAAATGCCTATGTGACAGAGACTAGGCCAGCCGGCGTTCTGTTGTAATGAAATGCACTCAAGGGGCAATAAAAGTAGTATCATGACATGACTCCTCCGTAAGGTATATCTGGTGATAGGCAGATTTTAGTCAAGGGGGTGGGAAAATATTTGGCACAATTTAAGATAACTAACAATTCTTGAATGTGTGGCAAATGATGGCAATCCACAACAATTTATTGACTGACCTTAGGTTAACAGAAAGCCTCAAATTACCCGTTTTTACACAAATATAGTAGAATCTCATTGTGAGGTATTAACAGGTTCTATAACTAATTCCGTGCATATGTCAAGGAACATCTTGGATAGATCCTTACTAACTAGCAACAATACATGTCTGAGTTTGTTTTACTGGAGAAGCATCTTGTTTGATTTGAATGTGATGTTAAAAACTGACAAACTTCTTGAGTTCTTAATGAAAAACAATTTTGAGCTTTTTCTAAAAGACATTCCAGTAAATCATACTTTACCCCTAAACAGTAGATGTACTCTTATACCTAGTCAGTAAAGGATTCTGGATCTCTTGCATTTAGATTTAATGTAAATATCTATTTTCCTTCATTTAGCCATCTTAAGACCTGCTGCCCATTAATGTCAACATAGACCTTGCATGATTAATCTGTGTTGAAAATGAATGTCTGAAAAAAAAAATCCAATTGTGTCAATTTCCTTCAAAATGCAAACACTTTCACACAATTGGGCTCATGTTTTTTTTCTCTTGCTTGTATCTGAAAAAATAATTATCTGAGAGAATAGTAAATGGCAACCCAGAATCTGCTAGGACCTCTTCTTTTCTTCCATCAATCTCAATCACACACAAAGGTGGTACATATGGATCCTCATCAATGTTGATCCCCAATACTCTTGCACTACTGACCACATTTAAAATACTTTCAGCTACACCATTCAAGCCTTCATTTAATTTGCATGAATATGTGTGGGATTCACATCATGGATGTGAACCTCACTGTCAACTCTGTTACAATTAATGCACTCCTCAGAAATGTCATAATCACTACTCACATACAACACTAACTTTTCTTGGGCTCTATTTTGATCTTGAGTTAGTGAAAGTTCCCTGTTAGTGCCACCTAAGCAAACATTTGAAAAAGTCCAATCTTGCTACTTTTAAAGCACTCTTTCCCTCTCGCAGGTCCCAACTTAAAGCATGAACCATGACTTTTTGACCCACATCTATTGCACTATACTGTTGAACAAAGCCTGAACAGAAGTATTCTGTCCATACTGACTGCAAACGAATATTCCATTTTTTAATGTTCTTTTTTTCTTTTAATCTTTCAAAGAGGCAGCTGCAGCGTCTGCTCCTAATGAGTTAACATTGATCAGTTTTGTTTTTAACTCTTTTTATTAAACAGGCTCATTAGACAGTACAATCTTGAACAAGTGTGCATTTACATCACTGGGTTGATTCTTGACCTTAATACCTCACAGGAGGGGCGGGGACGATACCACCATTTAAGACATACAAGTAACAATATCTCAATAACAGTCATCGTTTGGAGCAGGAGGTGAATGAACCTTGAGGGTTTATCATACATTGCCTAATGGATAAAACTAAGGTGCCGGTCCTGGAACCATTATAACCCCCTGTATTTGTGCCATGGTGTCCATACCTTCTCCCACTTCTTGACGCACTTCCTACTTTCATATACTGTCTCTTCTGCTCGCTGGCACCAATCTAAGTCTCTCTCCCACTCCACCACTGACGGAGGGTGGGGCACTCCCCAACGCCTGGTGATGTTTCGTTTTGCGATCCCTGCCGCCAGCGCCAACCAGAGACTAACATATCGCGGCCAATCTGTCTCTCCTTTGATCATGAGCAGGAGCCATTTGGTGTCCATTGGGACCTCAGTTTCCGACACTCTGGCCATTACTGTTGTAACTTTCGGCCAGAACTGGGCGACCTTAGGGCATTCCCATAGAATATGATAAGAGGAGCCCTCCCGCTGACAGCCCCTGTTGCAAAGCGCCGTTGGTGCCCTTCCCCATTTGTGTAGCAGTGTGCAGGGGTAGTAGGAGTGGTGCAGTATCTTGAGCTGGACCAGCCGAAATCTTGCACGGATTGCGATTTCCCTGGGGCTTGGGAGTGCCTCTATCCATTCCTCATCTTCCATGTTGCCCAGGTCACCGATCCAGGCAGCGCGGAGGGCCACCAGGGGATCAGGTGTATTATTCTTGAGTTTGAGATATATATCGCTGATGTCGCCTTTTCCGTAATGGGGTCTATGAGCAACCTATCCTCCAAGGGGGAGTGGTCGGGAATGAGCGTGCCCCGATGTATATGTGTCTGCAGGGCATGTATAAGTCTCAAATAGGGAAATCTCTGGGCCGGGGTCAGGCTATATTCTTGTTGTAGGTATTCAAAGGGAAGGGGAGCACCGCTCCTCCACACGTCTCCCAGACATTCAATGCCTATAGCATGGCAACCTCCAAAGCCCCTCTGTGTGGCCACCTCTCTCAGTCGGTCTCCGGCCCACAGGGGCGTCCTGCTAGTTAGTTTACCCTGCCACCCCAGAAACGTATTTGCCCCACTCCAGCACGCCACCACCGTCATAGTATGTGTTGGCCATTCTGGGCTTGCCTTTCGGGCGTATAGTAGTGGTTCGCAGCTGCTTCCTAGCATAGCGTCCCATTCCACCCTGTACACTGGTTCCCCCTTGTCCGCATAGACCCAGTTATTTATAACTAGTAACTGTGAGGCCCAGTAGTATAGCCTAATATCTGGGACGGCTAAGCCGCCATCATACACCCCTTTTTGCAGCTTATGCAGTGCTATCCTGGGTGAACCACCCTGCCACAACAACGCCCGAGTCTCTTGAGCCACCCGCTTACAGACTGACGGTGGGAAAGGGCATGGGGCATTCTGCAGGACATACAGAAGGCGTTGTAAGGCCATCATTTTGAATAGGGCCGCTCTGCCCATGAGGGATAGTCGCAAGGTGCGCCAGTGCAGTGTGTCAGTATAAAGCCTATCCAATTGAGGGGTGAGATTTCTCCCTAGGAACAGCTGGTGGTCCCGGGTGATATGAATGCCCAGGTATTTAAGGCCTCCCGTTACTATTGGTGCTTCACATTTCACCGGCAATCTTGGTGGGGGGGCCAGAGAGTGGGAATACCACTGATTTAGTCCAATTTATAGAGTATCCCGAATAGCTCCCAAACAACTCAAATATATGGAATACCCTTGCAATGGAGTAGTACGACCTTGAGAGATACAGGATTATATCGTCCGCGTACAACGAGACCCGCTCCTCCCAGCCCCCTGGTGCTTCTATGCCCCAGATCATCAGGTCTTTCCTAATCCAATGTGCCAATTATTATAGTGCTAAGGCAAACAGCAGTGGCGATAGGGGACAGCCCTGTCTGGTGCCCCTCCTCAGATGGAATAGTCTCAACAGCGCTCCATTCACCCTTATGAGCAGCCTCACCCAATTACAAAAATTGGGACCAAAGCCCAACCTGTTGAGCACCCCAAATAGGTAGGGCCATTCTATACTATCAAAGGCCATCGAGGTGTCCAGCGCCATCAATTCCGTTTGTTGAAAAGAGGGGTCTTTTGTCAGGTGGAGCACACTATAGAGTCTCTGCAAGTTGTGGCGAATACTTCTATTGAGCATGAAGCCGGATTGATTTATGTGGATTACAGTAGTCATGACGGACGCTATACTATTGGCCAGGGCCTTTGCCAACAACTTTACCTCTACATTGAGCAGGGAGATTGGCCGGTAGGAGCTACACTGGTCCGGGGGCCTGCCCGCCTTGTGTATGACCACGATAGTGGCCACCCACTGGTCAATGGGCAAATGTCCCTCTTTCTGAGCCTTTACTAGCATGCTCCTTAGTGGTGATATTATTTTGGAGGCAAGGCCTTTATATAAAACACACAAGATGATGGACGGAATGCTGCACATTGGCAAACATTCACCCCCAGTCACAGATCTGGGTTTAATCCATCGTTATTTTGCTTCACCACGCCACCCCAGTTCAGACATAGCCATATGCAAATCAGTCTTGACCCTGTGCCTCATGGGAACAGTCCAGACCGAACTGCCAAGCCATGTCTTCCCTGGACCGGAATCAAGCATCCTAGAACCGGTTTCAGGCTATCAGCCTTCATCAGCCAGGATAGCTTGACTCCAATGGCGTAGTGAGCACGGGACCCACGTCTGGGCATACCCTTCCCACTTAGGGCGAAATGCAAAACACACAAGATGATGGATGGAATGCTGCACATTGGCAAACATTCACCCCCAGTCACAGATCTGGGTTTAATCCATCGTTATTTTGCTTCACCACGCCACCCCAGTTCAGACATAGCCATATGCAAATCAGTCTTGACCCTGTGCCTCATGGGAACAGTCCAGACCGAACTGCCAAGCCATGTCTTCCCTGGACCGGAATCAAGCATCCTAGGACCGGTTTCAGGCTATCAGCCTTCATCAGCCAGGATAGCTTGACTCCAGTGACGTAGTGAGCACGGGACCCACGTCTGGGCATACCCTTCCCACTTAGGGCGAAATGCAAAACACACAAGATGATGGACGGAATGCTGCACATTGGCAAACATTCACCACCAGTCACAGATCTGGGTTTAATCCATCGTTATTTTGCTTCACCACACCACCCGAGTTCAGACATAGCCATATGCAAATCAGTCTTGACCCTGTGCCTCATGGGAACAGTCCAGACCGAACTGCCAAGCCATGTCTTCCCTGGACCGGAATCAAGCATCCTAGGACCGGTTTCAGGCTATCAGCCTTCATCAGCCAGGATAGCTTGACTCCAGTGGCGTAGGGAGCACGGGACCCACGTCTGGGCATACCCTTCCCACTTAGGGCGAAATGCAAAACACACAAGATGATGGACGGAATGCTGCACATTGGCAAACATTCACCCCCAGTCACAGATCTGGGTTTAATCCATCGTTATTTTGCTTCACCACGCCACCCCAGTTCAGACATAGCCATATGCAAATCAGTCTTGACCCTGTGCCTCATGGGAACAGTCCAGACCGAACTGCCAAGCCATGTCTTCCCTGGACCGGAATCAAGCATCCTAGGACCGGTTTCAGGCTATCAGCCTTCATCAGCCAGGATAGCTTGACTCCAGTGGCGTAGTGAGCACGGGACCCACGTCTGGGCATACCCTTCCCACTTAGGGTGAAATGCAAAACACACAAGATGATGGACGGAATGCTGCACATTGGCAAACATTCACCCCCAGTCACAGATCTGGGTTTAATCCATTGTTATTTTGCTTCACCACGCCACCCCAGTTCAGACATAGCCATATGCAAATCAGTCTTGACCCTGTGCCTCATGGGAACAGTCCAGACCGAACTGCCAAGCCATGTCTTCCCTGGACCGGAATCAAGCATCCTAGGACCGGTTTCAGGCTATCAGCCTTCATCAGCCAGGATAGCTTGACTCCAGTGGCGTAGTGAGCACAGGACCCACGTCTGGGCATACCCTTTGTAGGAGAGTAGGATCTGCTTCACATGGGTACCCCCACTTTTTGCTGATGCTTCACTGTTTTTCGACATTAGTCTGGCTGGGGCCCTGCTAATCAGAACCCCAGCCTAGCTGCTTCCTCTCTAAAATGGTTTCCATGTGCCTTAGGCACATCACTGATTGGAATCTGGAGTGCCCTTATAAGTCCCTAGTATATGGTATACTATGTACCCAGGGCATAGGTACCTCAGAGGCCTACCAGGGGCTGCGGCATGTATTATGCCACCCTGGAAGGCCATCCAAACTGACACCACAGGTCTGCTACTGCAGCCTGGGTAAGGTGGTGTATGCACTCCTTACTGTGATATAGGCTACCTATATCACTAAATACATACACACATATAAACCTATAAGTCACTCCTAAGGCAGGCCTTATCAATCCTAAAGGCAGAGTGCATGGTTCCTATGTGAGAGGGTGCCCCTGCATGAGCAGGGCCCCTCTGCAGTGTTCGGAGACCCTTCTCTGATGCTGTTTGTAGTGCAGCCTGACCATATACTCTTAAGCGCATTATAACCTCGCGTTAAATGCTAACTTTGGAATGGCTGCAACTAAACATGTCGTGTTTGGTGTCAAACATCTTGGAATACTACCCCCCGCCAATTCTGGCGGCGGGGGTAGCATTCCACCCTTCTAGAGGGAAAGACATGTTAACTCTGGCTAGCCCGGTAACTTCTTTCCAAAGCCCTGGCATCACAAAATGGATGCTGCTGCCACAGACACGAGTCTGGCCTCCTGCTGCTGGACGAAACTCCGGCAGGGGAGGCCTGGACAATAGGTTTCCTGTCCCAGGGAGGTGTGACCACCTCCCCAGACAGGATAATGTGTATTGGGGCTGGGCGGGAGCACTTTCGGGTGCTTTGAAGTCCTGCACTGGGGGCACACTTGGTGTCCCTGTGCATACCCCAGTTCAAACCGGATCAGGGGCTTGCAGCCCCTGCTTTGGCGCGAACTGGACAAAGGGAAAGGGGTGTAGCCACCCCTCTGCCCTGACCCACCCATAGGTGGGGCCACAGAGTAGTCCAACCCCTATACTTAGTATAAGTATAGGAACCCAGTCCTTAGGACTTTAGATTATCCCTGGACGAAACTCTGAAACTGAATCCTGGACCTTCGACGCTCTACTCACGATTAGAGGACAGAAGAATCTCCCTTGGGGTCAAGGAGTGACTCCCCTGCTTGGCAGGCACCAAAGAAGCATCTGTCTGGTTCGCATTTCTGAAGCTCCCGCCGGACGCCGAAGTCATCGCATCACCAGAGGTGAATTCTCAGACTTCCCCGAGGATACCCTGAGTCCCCAGCAAAGCTGAGGCCCGTAGCTATTGTGGGTGACATGAGACCGTGACCCCTGGACACCAAGCACATTTGCAAGTGCATCCTCTTCTGGGTCTCCCATGAAATCGTGCTTTGGGCTCCGAGTAGCCCTAGCCTCCAGCACCAACTGCACCGAAGATCACTGGCCTCCACTCCACGAGTGTCCTGTGAGCCAGATCCACGTGCGACGTCTCAAGGCTCCTTCGCGGTCACTAGCCCATTGGCTAGTAGCCCTTAACGAAGGCCAATCTTTTTCTTACTTGGCATCCTGGTTGCTCCAGGCCTGCCCTCACTTACCCTTGGTGGGTGAGTTCCCCAGACCTTGCTGGTCTGCACCATCAACGATCTTCCTCTGCATCGAGACTTGCCGTTGCCAAGGCTTGTTGGGTCCAATCCGGTCGCCGACACATTAGCACTCGACAGACATCGTGTACCAGCCCGAATCCTGCTCCTGGTCGCCAACAACGCCTCCTGGACCTCGTGGCTGAAGAGTCAAGATGACCATCAACGCACCTGAAAAACTCGACATCGGTGGGCATCTGTCCATCGCCTTCCTGGTCACTGGCTAGTGACCCAGACTCTGTCCCCTCTGCTTTCAGGTTCTTCAGATCTCCGATCCACTCTTGGATCCACCCGGACACTTTCCACTTGGTCGCCAGCAGCACTTTGCAGCAGATCGCCATTCAAATCGACGACGAAACCCGACCCCGAAAGACACCTATGCACCCGGCTTCCCTGGGTGAGGTAACACGAGTACTCCAGTGCTCCCGTGGGTAGAGACTCTTCAAAGTACTAGATCTCAAAGGGTTTGCTCCAAGTCCTCTTTTAAGTGTCCCTTTTCTTTAATTTCCCGATCACGACTTTCTCCATAGAAGTCAACGGCGTATCGCGGTTGTGTATTTACACTGCACGCGTCCCCCGTGGGTCCCCTGTGTCACTACCTTGGGTGGTTCCTTGTGGTCCAAGCACTTCTAGAGGCTCTAGGCCTAGTGTCTAGTTCAGTCGTGGTTCTTATACCACTTTATTGGTATATGGTTTGGTACGCCCCTAGGGCCCAAACGTGTATTTGTGCTATTACTGTGTTTAAATAACTTCTAACTTATGTACTTCGAACTCTAGCCTCATAAAGAGACTAGAGGGGTGTGTTTAGCAATAAATACATATATTTTGAATATATACCTGGTGTGGTGCTCTTTCATTTGGTCACTCAAGAGATTATAGACTGGTAAAACAAGCTGCTTTACATTCCTTCAAGACTTAGCCTGAAGGCTGCTCTCCATAGCTACCACTAGGATAGCTTTCAATAAGGTTGTCTTTAACCTATCTCCAATAAGGGGTTGTTTGGACTGGTGCAAGGTGCCCACTATAATTAGTGGACAGCATATACCAGGCCAACTTCTCACATTGGTGTGCAGCGTGTGGGATTCCAGCTTGCTATTGTTTTACCAGATAATCTCAATTGAATTGATCAACTGAAAACCACTAAAGGTACCTAAGGTACATATAATTTAAGCTTAGAATACAGTAAGTTCTACTGAACTTAGAGTTGTGTGTTAAGGGATAGCACAACCCTTTCTACAACTCAAGAGAGTTTAGTAGGCCACACTAGAGTAGGTAGTGCATACACCACACCACACTAGTAATGTCTTTAAGGGTAGGATCTAAAGAATCCTTGCAGGAAGCCACTGAGCTTCCACCCTCCAAGTATGATACACTCCCATTCTTGGAATTGAGAGCTTTATGCAACTTGAGAAAAATAAGGACAGGCCAAAGCCCCACCACCCAACACCTTAAAGAGTTGTTGGTGGCTTATGACCTTAGTAAGCCCTTGGGGACTCAAGGGGTAGGAGCTGAGGGTGGGGCAGAAGATGAGGATGGGACCAGGGGTAGAAATACCCCCAGCCCCCCCTCTGAAACTGGCCAGGAGGGTGACAATGGCCCTGACCTGGATAACCCAATCCCTCCTGAGGAAGATGAAGAGGATGATCAGGATGATGCCCTCTTTGTCCCCCCAGGAAGGATTAAGAGTGTGCCCAGGAAGTCTAGATCTCCTTCACAGGAGTCTAACCACTCTGGCACCTCTATAGGGAGCTCTGTCTCATCTCATAGGAGGGAATCCTCTCATGAGAGGAGAACAAGGCTGATTCAATATGAGGAAGCTCAGCTTGAACTCAGAAGGAAGCAAGTAGCCTTAGACAGGGAGTCCCTAGATCTCTTTAGAGAGAAAAGAAAGTTGGGACTAGAGTCCCATGGTGGCAGCCATGTCCCTAGAGATAGGGAAAGGTCCTATGACCATAGGAACCTGAGCAAGATTGTCCCTCCCTATCAGAATGGGGATGACATCCACAAGTGGATAACTGCTCTAGAGAGGGCCTGTAAGGTACAGAAGGTCCCTCAGGAGCAGTGGGCAGCAATCTTGTGGCTCTCCTTTGCAGACAAAGGTAGAGATAAGCTCCTCACTGTTAGAGAGGAGGATGCTGATAATTACAAGGTCTTGAAGAGTGCTCTTATTGATGGGTTTGGCCTAACCACTGAACAGTACAGGTTGAAGTTCAGAGATACCCAAAAGCACAGACTCAAGACTGGGTAGACTATGTGGATTGTTCTGCCAAGGCTCTGGAAGGCTGGTTGATGGGGAGTAAGGTGTGTGACTTCTCAGGATTGTACAATCTGATAATGAGGGAGCAGATTCTTAATAACTGTCAAAATCAGCTGTTGCATCAATACCTGGTAGACTCTGATCTGACCTATCCCCAAGAATTGGGAAAGAAGGCAGACAAATGGGTCAGAACCAGGGTGAAGCAGAAGGTACAGAACCAAGGTGGGGAAACCAAGAAGCAAGATGCTAAGAACTCTGAAAAGGGTGGGGAGAAGGGTAAAGATCAAAAGTCTTCATCAGGCCCCCAAAAATCTTCTTCTGGTGGGGATTCACAGTCTACCAAAGGGAAAGGCCAAAGAAAACCATGGTGCAAGGTCTGTAAGCAAAAGACCCACTGGACCAGTGATTGCACCAAGGCCAAAGACTCCAGTCCAGCACCCACCAATGCCCCTAAGGCACCTGTTCCCCTAGTACAGTTGGTGGGAGTGCTCCAGCCAAGGGTTTAGTAGGGTTCACCCTGGGTACTGAGTTGGGCTCTGACCTAGTCAGAGAACTGACTCAGGCTGTGTTAGTCTGTGATGGAGGCATGGATGTGACCTCCACTGTGAGTCCCAGTAATCTGGGCAAGTACAGACAACAGCCTTTAATCAATGGACGTGAGGCTTTGGCATTGAGGGACACAGGGGCAAGTGTCACAATGGTGACACAAGACCTTGTGAATCCTGGGCAAGTTATACTTGGTGAGATGTACCAAGTGACCAATGCTAGCAATGTCAGAACAGACCATACTCTGGCAGTAGTTAACTTCTCCTGGGGAGGGGTAACTGGCCTTAAGAAGGTTGTGGTGAGTGCAAACCTACCAGTCGAATGCTTGCTTGGCAATGACTTAGAGACTTCTGCTTGGGCAGAAGTGGAGCTCAGGACCCATGCAGAAATGCTGGGGATCCCTGCAGATGTGTTTGCTGTGACCAGGTCACAAGCCAAAATGTCTAGCACTGAACAGGCCTTGGATTCTGGAAGAATGGACCAAGTGCCTTCCAAGAGGAGGAGTAGTAGGGTTAAGGCAGTGCCTTCCCCTTGGCTCAGGAGGAAGATCAGTCCCTTGAGGGGGATGATCTCAGCCCTGAAGAAGGAACTGTCCCAGAGGAACTTGAACCTGACCAGGTTGAGTTCTTGGGGACAGGGGGACCTTCTAGGGCAGATCTGAGCCAGGAGCAGCAGAGCTGCCCTCCCTTGAACCCCTCAGACAGCAAGCTGCTGCTGAGGCTGCTGGGAAAGCTAGTGGTCCCCATACAGTGTATTGGGATGATGGACTCCTGTACTCAGAGAGTAGAGACCCCAAGCCTGGTGCTACAAGGAGGTTGGTTATACCTCTGAAGTTCTGGGGCTTCCTATTGACCCTAGCCCATGATATTCCCTTGGCAGGTCACCTGGGCCAGAACAAGACTTGGGACAGAATTGTCCCTCACTTTCACTGGCCCCACATGTCTGAAGACACCAAGGAGTTTTGTCGCTCCTGTGTAACCTGCCAGGCCAGTGGCAAGGCAGGTGGCACTACAAAGGCCCCCTGATACCACTACCTGTGGTGGGGGTGCCCTTTGAAAGGGTAGGGATTGACATTGTTGGTCCCATGGATCCCCAAACAGCATCTGGGCACAGGTTTATCCTGGTGGTAGTGGATCATGCCACCAGGTACCCAGAAGCTATTCCCCTCAGGACCACTACAGCACCTGTGGTGGCAAGGGCCCTCCTGGGAATTTTCTCAAGAGTGGGCTTTCCTAAGGAGGTAGTATCAGACAGGGGTGCTAACTTCATGTCTGGGTACTTAAAAGCAATGTGGAAGGAGTGTGGAGTGACTTATAAGTTCACCACACCCTATCACCCACAATGCAATGGTTTAGTTGAGAGATTCAACAAAACCTTGAAGGGCATGATTAAAGGGCTCCCAGAAAAGCTTAGGCGAAGATGGGACATACTCTTGCCCTGCCTTTTATTCGCATATAGGGAGGTGCCTCAGAAGGGGGTTGGTTACAGCCCTTTTGAACTTCTGTTTGGCCACCCTGTGAGGGGTCCACTGTGCTTGGTGAAGGAAGGATGGGAGTTACCTCTCAAGCCCCCAAAGCAAGATATAGTGGACTATGTACTTGGTCTCCGCTCCAGGATGGCTGAGTATATGAAAAAGGCAACCAAAAACCTTGAGGCTAGCCAGGAACTTCAAAAGGCCTGGCATGACCAAAAGGCTGTTCTGACTGTTTACCAGCCAGGACAGAAGGTGTGGGTGTTGGAGCCAGTGGCCCCAGCAGCTCTCCAAGACAAATGGAGTGGACCCCACACTATTGTTGAGCAGAAGGGTGAGGTTACCTACTTAGTAGACCTAGGAACACCCAGGAGTCCCCACAGGGTTCTCCATGTCAACAGGTTAAAACCATATGTGGACAGGGCAGACATGGGCTTGCTCATGGCTACTGATGAAGGGCAGGAGGAAGAGAGTGACCCACTCCCTGACCTGCTCTCACAGAACCCTGACGATGGGTCAGTAGATGGTGTAACCTTGGCAGGCAGCCTCACTACCCAGCAACAAACTGATTGTAGGCAAGTTCTCAATCAGTTTAGACATATGTTTTCACTGACACCCAGTCAGACCACCTGGTGCACTCATGAAGTGGACACTGGGGACAGTCTGCCTATTAAAAATGAGATTTATAGGCAACCTGACCATGTCAGGGACTGTATCAGGACTGAAGTCCAGAAAATGTTGGAATTGGGAGTTATTGAACCCTCAGATAGCCCTTGGGCTAGTCCAGTGGTCCTTGTGCCAAAACCTCACACCAGTGGTGGAAAAAGAGAGATGAGGTTTTGTGTGGACTACAGGGGTCTCAATGCAGTCACTAGGACTGATGCCCATCCAATACCAAGGGCAGATGAGCTCATAGATACTTTGGCCTCAGCCAAATATCTCAGCACATTTGACTTGACAGCTGGCTACTGGCAGATCAGACTAGCTGATACTGCAAAGCCCAAAACAGCATTCTCAACCCCTAGTGGGCATTATCAATTTGTGGTGATGCCCTTTGGTCTGAAGAATGCACCTGCCACTTTCCAGAGGTTGGTGAATACAGTTCTCACAGGTCTGGAAGCCTATAGTGCAGCATATCTAGATGATATTGCTGTCTTTAGCTCCACCTGGGAGGATCACCTGGTCCACCTCAGGAATGTTTTACAGGCCCTGCAAAAGGCAGGCCTGACTATCAAGGCCACTAAGTGCCAGATAGGGCAGAGTCAGGTTGTGTACCTGGGCCACCTTGTGGGTGGAGGCCAGGTTCAACCTTTGCAGAGCAAGATCCAGACTATCATGGACTGGACTGCTCCCACTACCCAGACTCAGGTGAGAGCCTTCTTAGGCCTGACTGGGTACTATAGGAGATTTGTCAAGGGGTATGGATCAATAGTGACACCCCTGAATGACTTAACTTCTAAGAAAATGCCCAAAAAGGTTCAGTGGACAGTTAGCTGTCAAAAGGCATTTGATGACCTGAAGCAGGCCATGTGCACTGCTCCCATTCTACAGAGTCCTGATTACTCCAAGAAGTTCATTGTTCAAACTGATGCATCTGAATTGGGGGTAGGGGCTGTACTGTCACAATTGAATGAAGAAGGTCAGGATCAGCCAGTAGCTTTCATTAGCAGAAGGCTGACCCCTAGAGAGAAACGTTGGTCAGCCATAGAGAGGGAGGCCTTTGCTGTGGTCTGGGCTCTGAAGAAGTTGAGGCCATACTTGTTTGGTACACACTTCCTGGTTCAGACAGACCATAAGCCCCTCTTATGGCTAAAACAAATGAAGGGTGAAAACCCCAAACTGCTTAGGTGGTCCATTTCCCTACAGGGGATGGACTTTACAGTGGAACATAGACCTGGGAGTAACCATGCCAATGCAGATGGACTCTCTAGGTACTTCCACTTAGAACATGAAGACTTAACTGGGCAAGGTTAGTTTAATGTCCCTACGTTTGGGGGAGGGGGTTGTGTAGGAGAGTAGGATCTGCTTCACATGGGTACCCCCACTTTTTGCTGATGCTTCACTGTTTTTCGACATTAGTCTGGCTGGGGCCCTGCTAATCAGAACCCCAGCCTAGCTGCTTCCTCTCTAAAATGGTTTCCATGTGCCTTAGGCACATCACTGATTGGAATCTGGAGTGCCCTTATAAGTCCTTAGTATATGGTATACTATGTACCCAGGGCATAGGTACCTCAGAGGCCTACCAGGGGCTGCAGCATGTATTATGCCACCCCTGGAAGGCCATCCAAACTGACACCACAGGTCTGCTACTGCAGCCTGGGTAAGGTGGTGCATGCACCCCTTACTGTGATATAGGCTACCTGTATCACTAAATACATACACACATATAAACCTATAAGTCACTCCTAAGGCAGGCCTTATCAATCCTAAAGGCAGAGTGCATGGTTCCTATGTGAGAGGGTGCCCCTGCATGAGCAGGGCCCCTCTGCAGCGTTCGGAGACCCTTCTCTGATGCTGTTTGTAGTGCAGCCTGACCATATACTCTTAAGCGCATTATAACCTCGCGTTAAATGCTAACTTTGGAATGGCTGCACCTAAACATGTCGTGTTTGGTGTCAAACATCTTGGAATACTACCCCCCGCCAATTCTGGCGGCGGGGGTAGCATTCCACCCTTCTAGAGGGAAAGACATGTTAACTCTGGCTAGCCCGGTAACTTCTTTCCAAAGCCCTGGCATCACAAAATGGATGCTGCTGCCACAGACACGAGTCTGGCCTCCTGCTGCTGGACGAAACTCCGGCAGGGGAGGCCTGGACAATAGGTTTCCTGTCCCAGGGAGGTGTGACCACCTCCCCAGACAGGATAATGTGTATTGGGGCTGGGCGGGAGCACTTTCGGGTGCTTTGAAGTCCTGCACTGGGGGCACACTTGGGGCCCGATTCACAGAACTAACTTACGTCAAAAACGTAAAGTTAGTACTTTTTGGTATTCACAGAATACACTTACTCATTTTGGTATTCACAGAATACACTTACTCATTTTGGTATTGACAGAATACACTTACTCATACTAACTTTATGTCCGCACTCGGGCCGGAGATTCCGGCCCGGTGGTGGAGATTCCGGCCGCTTGTGGAGATTCCGGCCCGGAGGTGGAGATTCCGGCCGTTTGTGGAGATTCCGGCCGTTTGTGGAGATTCCGGCTGGTGGCGGAATATCCACAAACAGCCGGAATCTCCACAAACGGCCGGAATCTCCACTTCCGGGCCGGAATCTCCACCTCCGAGCCGGAATCTCCACAAACGGCCGGAATCTCCGGCCCGAGTGCGGACATAAAGTTAGTATGAGTAAGTGTATTCTGTGAATACCAAAATGAGTAAGTGTATTCTGTGAATACCAAATGAGTAAGTGTATTCTGTGAATACTAAAAGTACTAACTTTACGTTTTTGACGTAAGTTAGTTCTGTGAATAAGGCCCTTGGTGTCCCTGTGCATACCCCAGTTCAAACCGGATCAGGGGCTTGCAGCCCCTGCTTTGGCGCGAACTGGACAAAGGGAAAGGGGTGTAGCCACCCCTCTGCCCTGACCCACCCATAGGTGGGGCCACAGAGTAGTCCAACCCCTATACTTAGTATAAGTATAGGAACCCAGTCCTTAGGACTTTAGATTATCCCTGGACGAAACTCTGAAACTGAATCCTGGACCTTCGACGCTCTACTCACGATTAGAGGACAGAAGAATCTCCCTTGGGGTCAAGGAGTGACTCCCCTGCTTGGCAGGCACCAAAGAAGCATCTGTCTGGTTCGCATTTCTGAAGCTCCCGCCGGACACCGAAGTCATCGCATCACCAGAGGTGGATTATCAGACTTCGCCGAGGCTACCCTGAGTCCCCAGCAAAGCTGAGGCCCGTAGCTATCGTGGGTGACGTGAGACCGTGACCCCTGGACACCGAGCACATTTGCAAGTGCATCCTCTTCTGGGTCTCCCACGAAGTCGTGCTTTGGGCTCCGAGTAGCCCTAGCCTCCAGCACCAACTGCACCGAAGATCACTGGCCTCCACTCCACGAGTGTCCTGTGAGCCAGATCCACGTGCGACGTCTCGAGGCTCCTTCGCGGTCGCTAGCCCGTTGGCTAGTAGCCCTTAACGAAGGCCAATCTTTTTCTTACTTGGCATCCTGGTTGCTGCAGGCCTGCCCTTACTTACCCTCGCTGGGTGAGTTCCCCAGATCTTGCTGGTCTGCACCATCGACGATCTTCCTCTGCATCGAGACTTGCCGTTCCCAAGGCTTGTTGGGTCCAATCCGGTCGCCGACACCTCAGCACTCGACAGACATTGTGTACCAGCCCGAATCCTGCTCCTGGTTGCCGACAACGCCTCCTGGACCTCGTGGCTGAAGAGTCAAGACGACCGTCAACGCACCTGAAGCACTCGACATCGGTGGGCATCTGTCCATCGCCTTCCTGGTCACTGGCTAGTGACCCAGACTCTGTCCCCTCTGCTTTCAGGTTCTTCAGATCTCCGATCCACTTGGGATCCACCCGGACACTTTCCACTTGGTCGCCAGCAGCACTTTGCAGCAGATCGCCATTCAAATCGACGACGAAACCCGACCCCGAAAGACACCTATGCACCCGGCTTCCCTGGGTGAGGTAACACGAGTACTCCGGTGCTCCCGTGGGTAGAGACTCTTCAAAGTACTAGATCTCAAAGGGTTTGCTCCAAGTCCTCTTTTAAGTGTCCCTTTTCTTTAATTTCCCGATCACAACTTTCTCCATAGAAGTCAACGGCGTATCGCGATTGTGTATTTACACTGCACGCGTCCCCCGTGGGTCCCCTGTGTCACTACCTTGGGTGGTTCCTTGTGGTCCAAGCACTTCTAGAGGCGCTAGGCCTAGTGTCTAGTTCAGTCGTGGTTCTTATACCACTTTATTGGTACATGGTTTGGTACGCCCCTAGGGCCCAAACGTGTATTTGTGCTATTACTGTGTTTAAATAACTTCTAACTTATGTACTTCGAACTCTAGCCTCATAAAGAGACTAGAGGGGTGTGTTTAGCAATAAATACATATATTTTGAATATATACCTGGTGTGGTGCTCTTTCATTTGGTCACTCAAGAGATTATAGACTGGTAAAACAAGCTGCTTTACATTCCTTCAAGACTTAGCCTGAAGGCTGCTCTCCATAGCTACCACTAGGATAGCTTTCAATAAGGTTGTCTTTAACCTATCTCCAATAATGGGTTGTTTGGACTGGTGCAAGGTGCCCACTATAATTAGTGGACAGCATATACCAGGCCAACTTCTCACACCCTTCCCACTTAGGGCGAAATGTAAAACACACAAGATGATGGACGGAATGCTGCACATTGGCAAACATTCACCCCCAGTCACAGATCTGGGTTTAATCCATCGTTATTATGCTTCCAGGGAAGACATGGCTTGGCAGTTCAGTCTGGACTGTTCCCATGAGGCACAGGGTCAAGACTGATTTGCATATGGCTATGTCTGAACTGGGGTGGCGTGGTGAAGCAAGATAACAATGGATTAAACCCAGATCTGTGACTGGGGGTGAATGTTTGCCAATGTGCCACATTCCGTCCATCATCTTGTGTGTTTTGCATTTCGCCCTAAGTGGGAAGGGTATGCCCAGACGTGGGTCCCGTGCTCACTACGCCACTGGAGTCAAGCTATCCTGGCTGATGAAGGCTGATAGCCTGAAACCGGTCCTAGGATGCTTGATTCCGGTCCAGGGAAGACATGGCTTGGCAGTTCGGTCTGGACTGTTCCCATGAGGCACAGGGTCAAGACTGATTTGCATATGGCTATGTCTGAACTGGGGTGGCGTGGTGAAGCAAAATAACGATGGATTAAACCCAGATCTGTGACTGGGGGTGAATGTTTGCCAATGTGCAGCATTCCGTCCATCATCTTGTGTGTTTTGCATTTCGCCCTAAGTGGGAAGGGTATGCCCAGACATGGGTCCCGTTCACACTACGCCACTGGAGTCAAGCTATCCTGTCTGATGAAGGCTGATAGCCTGAAACCGGTACTAGAATGCTTGATTCCGGTCCAGGGAAGACATGGCTTGGCAGTTCGGTCTGGACTGTTCCCATGAGGCACAGGGTCGAGACTGATTTGCATATGGCTATGTCTGAACTGGGGTGGCGTGGTGAAGCAAAATAACGATGGATTAAACCCAGATCTGTGACTGGGGGTGAATGTTTGCCAATGTGCAGCATTCCGTCCATCATCTTGTGTGTTTTGCATTTCGCCCTAAGTGGGAAGGGTATGCCCAGACGTGGGTCCCGTGCTCACTACGCCACTGGAGTCAAGCTATCCTGGCTGATGAAGGCTGATAGCCTGAAACCGGTCCTAGGATGCTTGATTCCAGTCCAGGGAAGACATGGCTTGGCAGTTCGGTCTGGACTGTTCCCATGAGGCACAGGGTCAAGACTGATTTGCATATGGCTATGTCTGAACTGGGGTGGCGTGGTGAAGCAAAATAATGATGGATTAAACCCAGATCTGTGACTGGGGGTGAATGTTTGCCAATGTGCAGCATTCCATCCATCATCTTGTGTGTTTTGCATTTCGCCCTAAGTGGGAAGGGTATGCCCAGACGTGGGTCCCGTGCTCACTACGCCACTGGAGTCAAGCTATCCTGGCTGATGAAGGCTGATAGCCTGAAACCGGTCCTAGGATGCTTGATTCCGGTCCAGGGAAGACATGGCTTGGCAGTTCGGTCTGGACTGTTCCCATGAGGCACAGGGTCAAGACTGATTTGCATATGGCTATGTCTGAACTGGGGTAGCGTGGTGAAGCAAAATAACGATGGATTAAACCCAGATCTGTGACTGGGGGTGAATGTTTGCCAATGTGCAGCATTCCGTCCATCATCTTGTGTGTTTTGCATTTCGCCCTAAGTGGGAAGGGTATGCCCAGACGTGGGTCCCGTGCTCACTACGCCACTGGAGTCAAGCTATCCTGGCTGATGAAGGCTGATAGCCTGAAACCTGTCCTAGGATGCTTGATTCCGGTCCAGGGAAGACATGGCGTGGCAGTTCGGTCTGGACTGTTCCCATGAGGCACAGGGTCAAGACTGATTTGCATATGGCTATGTCTGAACTGGGGTGGCGTGGTGAAGCAAAATAACGATGGATTAAACCCAGATCTGTGACTGGGGGTGAATGTTTGCCAATGTGCAGCATTCCGTCCATCATCTTGTGTGTTTTGCGTTTCGCCCTAAGTGGGAAGGGTATGCCCAGACGTGGGTCCCGTGCTCACTACGCCACTGGAGTCAAGCTATCCTGGCTGATGAAGGCTGATAGCCTGAAACCGGTCCTAGGATGCTTGATTCCGGTCCAGGGAACACATGGCTTGGCAGTTCGGTCTGGACTGTTCCCATGAGGCACAGGTGAAGCAAAATAACGATGGATTAAACCCAGATCTGTGACTGGGGGTGAATGTTTGCCAATGTGCAGCATTCCGTCCATCGTCTTGTGTGTTTTGCATTTCGCCCTAAGTGGGAAGGGTATGCCCAGACGTGGGTCCCATGCTCACTACGCCACTGGAGTCAAGCTATCGTGGCTGATGAAGGCTGATAGCGTGAAACCGGTCCTAGGGTGCTTGATTCCGGTCCAGGGAAGACATGGCTTGGCAGTTCGGTCTGGACTGTTCCCATGAGGCACAGGGTCAAGACTGATTTGCATATGGCTATAACTGAACTGGGGTGGCGTGGTGAAGCAAAATAACGATGGATTAAACCCAGATCTGTGACTGGGGGTGAATGTTTGCCAATGTGCTGCATTCCGTCCATCATCTTGTGTGTTTTGCATTTCGCCCTAAGTGGGAAGGGTATGCCCAGACGTGGGTCCCGTGCTCCCTACGCCACTGGAGTCAAGCTATCCTGGCTGATGAAGGCTGATAGCCTGAAACCGGTCCTAGGATGCTTGATTCCGGTCCAGGGAAGACATGGCTTGGCAGTTCGGTCTGGACTGTTCCCATGAGGCACAGGGTCAAGACTGATTTGCATATGGCTATGTCTGAACTGGGGTGGCGTGGTGAAGCAAAATAACGATGGATTAAACCCAGATCTGTGACTGGTGGTGAATGTTTGCCAATGTGCAGCATTCCGTCCATCATCTTGTGTGTTTTGCATTTCACCCTAAGTGGGAAGGGTATGCCCAGACGTGGGTCCCGTGCTCACTACGTCACTGGAGTCAAGCTATCCTGGCTGATGAAGGCTGATAGCCTGAAACCGGTCCTAGGATGCTTGATTCCGGTCCAGGGAAGACATGGCTTGGCAGTTCGGTCTGGACTGTTCCCATGAGGCACAGGGTCAAGACTGATTTGCATATGGCTATGTCTGAACTGGGGTGGCGTGGTGAAGCAAAATAACGATGGATTAAACCCAGATCTGTGACTGGGGGTGAATGTTTGCCAATGTGCAGTATTCCGTCCATCATCTTGTGTGTTTTGAAGGCCTTTATATGACACAATTGGGAGACCATTTGGGCCCACTGCCTTCCCTGATTTTAAGGATCCCAAAGCGCCGGGCAGTTCCTCGTCTGTTATATCAGCACCTAAGGCCTCTCATGCCTCTGCGGACAGTGTTGGCAATGAGATGTCCTTCAGCAGCTCACCACAATCACTCTCGGTTCTTGTGCTCACCGGCGAGTACCCATCTTCATAGTAAGAAGCAAAGGCCTCCGTAATTCCCATACTGGACGTTTGGAGTGCCCCAGCTTTGTCTCTAATACTGACCACCCACGATCGTTCCCTATCTCGTTTCTCAAGCAAGGCCAATAGCCTAGAGGCTTTATCGCCCCATCATACAGTCGATGTTGCGTTGCCAGAGCGTTCCCTTGCGCTTCGCCCTCAGCCACGGCACGCAGCTCTCGCTAGCGCAAAGCTAATACATGCCGCCGGTCTGTGTCCTCCCAGGCCGTCACTTCTCTCTCCATCTGGAGTATTTCTTGTTCTATTGACCTTATTTGTAATGCCTCTTCTTTCCTTTTGCTCCCTATGAGTGCCTGGGCCTGACCTCTTAGTACAGTTTTATAGGCTTCCCAGATGGTCTGGTGCGATTCCACCGATCCTATCTTTTCTTGAAAGTAAAGGTCCGTTCCCTCCCGGAGTTTATCCTTAAGTATGGGGTCTCTTAGCCGCCAGGGGTCAATCCTCGGAAATGATGCTCTATTGATGGACTGTCCCGGACGGTAACGCCCACCGGGGAATGATCAGAGATG
Source organism: Calotriton arnoldi (assembly GCA_963921515.1). NCBI lineage: Eukaryota > Metazoa > Chordata > Amphibia > Caudata > Salamandridae > Calotriton > Calotriton arnoldi. The sequence continues at coordinate 157,580 of CAWUFW010006846.1, read as the reverse complement.
CCCCTAACTATATGTGCTGGTGATGAGAATTCTCCCACCTTATCATTTTGTGTAAATAAGTAGTCAATTCTTGAGAGTGAGCCATGGCACGCCGAATAATATGTATATTGCTGTTTCTGAGGGCTGTGCGTCCACCAGATGTCTACCATACCCATGGCTGTCAGGAAATCCAAGAGGACCCGTTCCCCCTTCTACACCGCCACTGCACTGGAGCGGTCTAGCTCTGGATCTAAGACTGCATTGGCATCCCCGCTCATCAAAAGGGTGCCCGCAGGGATCCCTATCAGGATCTCGCTAATCTTTGGGAAAGTGATTGTCTGGAGCCTCGGAGGTATATAGAACGAGCTTAGCACTATCGAGAGCCCCTCCCACTTGCCCGCCACTGCCACACAGCAGCCGGTGTCATCAGACCAGGTTCCATCAATGGTGAACGGCAATGTGTTCTGCACCAGAATTCCCACCCCTCTGGCATCTGTGGAGTATCCCGAGTGAGCCACTAATCTATATCCAAACCGGTCTAGGGCCTTGTATTTGCTCCCTCTGAGGTGTGTCTCATTACTACGTCTGGGGAATGCCTCTTGATATGCTGAAGGACAAGCGTACGTTTAATCTCATTTCCCAGACCATTCACATTCCAGGTCCAGACGTGGATGCGTGCAGATTCACCCATAATCGTAGCCATGACTGTTGGCAGCCGAAAAGCACCTCCCCTCCCAAATTAAATTGACCCAGCTTCCACATGCATCGTGGTACGACTATATCTGTCTTGAGCATCAATACAATAGCAAACAACAAGATTAAACAGTTTACCCAACTCCCCCCTCCCTGCAGCCCTGCTAAGTGAGTAGAACGCCTCCCACCTCCCCAACTTGAAGAGTGCCTGTTGCCCAACTGTGCAATGATAACAATTAGTGAGGGGTGGCGAGCCAGCCTCCAGCATGAAATTGTAAAATGTTACTATCAAATGTTCAGTGCCCCTTGACACCTTCTGAGAGCGCCTCTGTTTGTAGGCCCAAAGCAGATAATCATTCAGTGGCTTCCAATGTTGCAACCACTGTGATTGTCCGTTAACACTGATCAGTTAAAGGAAGTTATTGAACATTGCAAACTTTTTGCATTAGTCTCTTGTAATGATGGACTGTATTGGCTTAAACGTTGTCTTTTGATTAGAGCACTGAATGATTAATTGATCTCTAATGTAACAACAGTGGCTCCAAAACTACAATAAGCAGCTCGCCTCCTTAAAGCTGCTACATAGGACTTCAGAAAGCTCATTTACCTGCTGATGTCTTCTACACGAATTAATCCCTTACATTTCAATGTGGGGTTCTTCAGTGAAATTGTTTGTAAGCCTGATTAATGCATCTATAAAACATTGATAACCCATAGTATCAACTCCTTGAGGTTACAGTAAAGTAGGTAAGTGCTCAATAATTTCTACAGCTTTTAGAGAGATTCTTCCCTATGGTGGTCAATGAATCATCATTGATGGCCAGCATAGAATCTTTAAAGAGTTGTATCCACTTCTCCTATTTCCTGCTTGGCTGTTCTGGACCATTAAAGAAACGAGGCGGTTGATTGCCGCACTGCATATGGAGCTGGTGACAGGATACAGAAGACATAATTGAGGAAAATATTTAGTGATAAAATATGAACAAATGTATATTACCACGACAAGTAAATGTGATGTATATGTGATCAATTAAATATCATTTAGCTTTTGATGTGTCTAATCCAAAGATTGCACAATCTGTCATCTATGTCTTATGTTTGGCACTGGCTTTCCGTAGTGTGTGATCGCACTTAAAGAATTAAAATGGTGGCACCTTTCAACACCAACTCCGAGTGACTCTTGGCCTCTGGCTTCACCCTCCGATGCTGGCAGTCTGCCCAGAATGGAGGGGATGTCATTGCTGAATGGTTGCAAGTAGCAGTGTGTATGATAGGGCTGCCTCTGATATGTGTTCACTGTGAAGAGACGATCGTCCATTTTGAATGAGGTTCAGTTCTTCCCAATCTCCAGTGTCACCTGAGACGCAGATAGGAGTGCAAGGCAGTGGATGTGTCAACAAAGTGTTCCATTGGAAATGCACAAGTTAAATATACGTAAAACTGCACACATAATAGATCGCCCCTGCACAGCAGGTCCACATTCAACAGCTATAGCTCAACAGAAAAGGACACCAAACGCAACAAAAACAATGCAACGCTAACCAATCGGCGTGTGAGGAACAGTACATGTAAGTTCGATTCTGTGGAATCCTTAAGCAGGAAAGAGGGAGGATTACATTACAAGAATGAGAAAAGGGAAGCTCGACATAGTGGGGCTTTAATTTGAGAAAATTAAAAACCAATGCTCCTGAGCATTTGGAGGACATTGTTGATGTTTTTTCAGTATTACTATCATGTCCACCATGGACCAAAGCAAAATGAAAGTAGCCAACATGGCATGTGAAAACATTAGAAACGGCTGCCCTCTGAGTGCCATGTCAGATACAGGTCTTGCAGCGCACAGTGTGTTTCTGACAGCAAAGTCAGATGCAGCACACCTGTCATAAACATGTCACTTCCCTGCCTATAAATCAGGCACAGAAAGCTAGAGGTTGGCAAACGGATTATCTGGCAATTTTGAGCAGATGTCCAGTTACCTCAACCACTTAATGATGCCCTTAGTCTTCCGTATGGAGCAAAACTAATCCTAGCATGCGGAGGCAATCTGCTGCATCTGAGGAGTCATTCACAGCTTTGCAGATACAAAGCAGTACCCTTAGGGGGATATTCACAAGAACGTGTGCTAAACATCTCCAAAAAATGTTAACGCAACTTTCAACATCGCAGCCTATCGCGGGAAAATAACCCCATGTTAACCTGGAATTCACAACACGGCGGTACCATGCGATAGTCCCCCGAAAACGCGGCCAATGTCTGCGATACAACCACCACGACAAAGATAAAAACACAAACCCCAACGCGTAAAAAGACGCGATGGGCCCAAACACGATAAGAAAACAGTGACAACCAGCGAGAGGCCAGCAATACCCAAGCGTAATGCGGGAAAAAGCACAAGAACAGCATACGGAAAATGCCACTAAAAACGAAACCAACTGCGGAGTACCATGGATGCACCCTGACTGACTGCAGAGGACAACATGAACCCCACATTCCCCACGGAAGAACACCCAGGAATACAGGGCTCATGGAAGGGCAATGAGAAGAGGAAGAGGAAGACGGGGTACAGTCTACAGGAAAACCCGATTATCGCCACGGATGAGACAGAACACCACCACCAACTGTACGTCACCTCCAACGTGTCATTGGGAACAAAGAGGAAAAGATGGCACACCACCTCGGACCATGTGAATGCAGTCGCATGGCAGAGGAGGACAATGGAAGAGCACAAGAGGCGCTGGACTGATGTGAATGTCAAAACCAAGCAGAAACTCGCTGCCAACACGAAAGCAGCAACGCACCCCGGAGAAGGGAGGCCAGCAGAACACCAGGAGCTGAATGACATGGATAAGATGGTGGCCACAGTCACCAGTCGGGAGACGGTGACATGAGTTGGTGATCTGGACACTGCCCAACATGAACCAACATCACATCAACATGGTGCGTAGCGACCTGGGAGTGGGGGGATGGGGGGAGATGGGCACAATGGCACACATGCACAATCAAGCAGGGCACACTGCACACCCACAATGACTCTGGATCATGTCCCTGATCCCACAGGAACACCTCAGCACACACACAAACACCAAGTAGTCCCACGAACACCATGTTCCCAAAGGGGCACCCACCCAACACATCAACATTCACACAACCAACACATGCCCATGTGCGAAACACAGCAAACATGCATATACGTCAGCCACACTGACAATGCAAGAGACACCACATGACGAGTAGCTTGGCTGCAGTCCATCATCATGGCAATGTACACGGCCCGACACTGAGGTGGCTGAGTGCAGACAATACCCAAAAAGGAGCAGGCCATACTCGGACACAACTACCTGCACAAACAACCCCTGACGTCAACGACACATCTGCGGGCAAACCATGCCCAAGAGTCACAACCCGACAAAGAGCACAAGTTACCCAAGTCCGCAACATCTCAGCACCCTGGAAGCAGAGAACTGACAGGCACACCGCATGAAAGGGATCAGTGGCAGACAAATCAGAGCCGCTGGAGCGAATCACCCACCGTGCAGCATACGCACATAAGTATAAGTGCACCTCGACATTGACAACATCCCGGTACAAACAGCAACTCCTCCACAACAGAACACAGGACACAACTGGTGCCACAAATGTGCACATCATGGAAAATCACATCTGGCACAGCAGGAAACTGGGACATGACAATGTACAAGTACAACCTGTAACCTGCAAATATGTTTTATTCACACATGCTGTGCTTATGGACATTTTGTACTGTCCCATGATTGCCAGGGACGGCCACAATGTGACGTTCTCATGAGAAGAAATTGGCAATGATGGTGTTCCTACGGGCCATTCCTGCCGCAGCTGCAGTGGGATGTGGGCCACCTGCCCCATCGTCCCCATCATCGTCCGGTACTTCTGGAACTGGGATCCATGGGGCATTGGTGGGTACACAGATGTTGTGCAACACACAACATGCAACGATCATCTTGCACACGATGTCCGGGCTGTACAGGAGCTTTCCACCTGTGCCGTCCAGGCACCTGAAACGTGACTTCAACACGCCAAATGTGCGTTCAACAATGCCCCTGGTGCGTATGTGGGCCGCATTGTACTGCCTCTGGGCAGGTATGTTCGGGTCTCGGAGGGGTGTCATCATCCAAGGGCAGAGTGCATATCCTTGATCACCTGGGACAGTGCAGAGAGAAAAGAGTCAATACTTGGTTCGGCATGATGTGATGGCAGGCCCACTAATCCAGTGACGCCTGTGCTGGCTGTGTGTGGGGTGAGTGTAAGCCAGCCCTCAGGGAGTAGCTGGTGCTGGCAACAACTCCAACAGTCATCAGGCACTCAGAAATGCAATGTCAGAACAACAAGGGAGCATGACTTGAGTCGCACAGGGTTAGTGGCCCCGGATGCACAGCGGCCGACATAGGCCTACCGCCACGGGACGCTGACCTGCGGGAGTCTGGGGTAGGGTCATGAGGGCAGAGCAGGGTCTCGTATGTCTCAGAGGTGCCTTCTGCGGAGTGTCTCAGGGGAGAATGGGAGGTGTACCCCCAGGGCATGATGCAGAGGGCACATGCCAGCTGTGTCCGGCAACATGGTGGATATGAATGCCACAGACTCATGCCAGACACCAAGTCCGTACCTGCCCGTTGCTGATGACAACCCCCAGGCCACAGGCTCAGACACCAACGATGTTCCGCCGGAGGCTGACGGTCACTCACAGCGCACAGGGTTAGTGGCACCAGGTCAGTCCTTGCTACTGGTTGACCTCCTCCGTAACCGTGATCCGTGTTTCCACTGGACTGTGAAGCATCTCACTCTCAGTCCTCCCCCTGCATACACTTGCATGGACCCTGACATTGATTGATGATGACTCAGTTCAAGATGTGGGACATGCTGGACTGGCAGTGTAGCCCGGCTGCAGCGGTGGAGTATGTCAACGAATGGGGACCCCTGGGGGCCTGTGCCACGGAGGACAGCGATGGCCTGAGGAGGACGCCAAGGTCGCGGGCATGGGTCTTGGAGCTAGCACCGGCACGTGGTGGGCCCTCTTTGACACACGACGGTGTCGGCAGGTGAGCAGTGCGGCCTTGGAGTGCTGGGGCGGGCAGGCCTGGTCTGGGTATCAGCGTCCTGGGGTGCAGCAGGTGCACAGGCTCGCAGGCCCTGCTGCTCACGGCGTCGGCCTTGTGGCGGACTGCGAGGCGCCGCCCTGGCAGTGACGTTGGCCTTTCTGGGAGAGAACCACGCTCTGTGCCACGGGGTTTTTGTACACACCCCTGCGCAGGCCTGGCGTACTCCGGGCCAACCCACTATGCTCACGCACACAGGGGGGGACGCAGCGAGCGACATTTCCGCGATCTGACCCACGGCCTGGTGTGACATGGTTGCGTCCACTGTTCACTACTCTCCAGTCACCAGCAGTTGATGTCTGCATGGATATATCTGTGGTTTGCATACCCATGTCTGTCCAGCACATCCACGCCTCACTTGTCATTGTGTACATTCCCATTCATGGGTCACTTGCATCCTTCGCACATGGCTGCATTCCGCATCTCCACACGTTCAGCTGTTGTGTGGCTGTGGTGCCATGATATAGCTGTATTGTGTGCAGGGGAGGCCCAGGATCACCATGGAGTTGTGTTGTCGTGTCTGGTAGGTGGGCATGTTGATTGACATGTTGTATGTGGTTTGGTCACGTGTGCATTCCCACAGTTGTGCGTTGTGTGATGGTGGCTTTGAGGTGTGTGGTGTGTTGATTTGGCACTTACCAACGAGCAGTCCAGTTCCATAGATGCCATCCTGGAAGCGCTGGTTGATGATGGACTGTCGGAAGATGTAGGAATCGTGCACACTGCCGGGGTAGTTTGCGACGACATTGGTGAACATTCCCCGGTGGTCCACTATTGCCTGCACATTGATGGAATGCGTGTGCTTTCTGTTGTGGTAGTGGTGTGCAGTATCCGCAGGGGGCACAAGTGGGACATGTGTGCAGTCAATGGCCCCCAACATGTGTGGGAAGCTAGCAAAGGCGTAGAAGCCTTGCTTTGTCTCCAGCTGTTCCTGCGCAGTGTGGGGGAAGTGAAGGTACTGGGGTATGAAGCTGATGATGGCATCCAGGACAGGTGTGATGAACTTTGATAGGGTTGGCTGTGAGACTCCTCCGACTCTGGCAGTTGTTGGTTGGAAGGTACCAGAGGCCAACAAGTGCAGCACAGCCAGCAGCTTTGTCTGTGGAGGGATGTTGGTTCTCCGCTGGGTTGGGATCGTCAACCTGTGGGCGATGTGGGTCATGATGCGGATGATGGATGTCCTTTTGAACCTGTAGTGGGCAATGACTTCCTCGGGCGTTAGGTCTGTGAGACTGGTGCGTTTTCGGTAGGTCTGCTGTCTTACTCTGCGCTGCCTCTGTGGTGGTCCGGGGGGGTGCCAGTCCCGGTCCTGGGGGTGGTGGCGGTCCTGGGGGGGTGGCGGTCCTGGGGGTGGTGGCGGTGGGTGTTGTGGCCCTGTTGGGGCTCCGAGCTGCATGATAAGTAGCTCCATGGCGTCGTTTGTTCTTCGGGTGTGGCTGTGTGCGGGGCTCCGTTGCCTACTGCAGGTAGTCGTCCGGCTTTACACCAGCAGGAGGCAGGTGTTAAATACCTGCTGCTACCGCGGCTTATCGCGTGGTTTTGACTCGCATCGCAGATCTGGCAGTTCGTTGTGAAAGTGGTGTTGTGGTGTTTTCCTGTGTTTTTGCACGGGAACGCCTACTCTGCATCTCATTAGGGTTAGTTGGTGGTGTCCTCCGTGGGGATAAGTTTTGGGGCAGTTATCGTGGGAATACTTGCGTTGTCTGCAGTTTGCAACCGCTTGTGAATGGGGTGTTAAATCTATCACCACTTTTGTTGCGTTAACTTGGCGATAACTCGAAGATAAGTCCTTGTGAATATCCCCCTTAGTGAGGTGAAAAACATTGACATTAAAAAATCCAGCTGGGAGAATTTATCTTGCATTGGCTTTTGCTGATCAGGTTCTGAACTCTTAAAGGTTCTCCGAGGTGGATGCAAATCTTTTCAGCACTCTGGCAGGTTCTTTCTTTATCACATAGGTGAAGCTGGGTACCTTGGGGCCTCCAGTTGTTCTTCACAAATTGTAAAGCCTATTCAGTGATGAAATTTCAACTCATAGAAACTAGGGCAGTATGTAAATAATTTTCTTGGACTCCTCTGGGCTAGTTTAATTAACTCTGTTGACTTAAGAACCGCTTTGCGGGGAGGTCTCAAAAGCCTGTGCAAGATGAAACAATCATTACTAACATACTTATCAGAATGTTAAGCGCTCTCTTTCTGGCTCCAGGAGCCTCTCTTGAAGCATATATCTACAAGCAGGCACCTTAATTCATGGTGTATTTCGCACCAAACGCACAAGGTTCAGGCAGCTACAGCAGAGCACTGTGGCTAGGACTCTGGTAAAAAGGCTCTAAGATGGTGTGCACCCAGAATATCAACACAACAATATCGATGGCACCCACTACTAAGAACAAAATACTGAAAATAAAATATCGAAAGGTAAGTCTAGATTTTCTATACCTAACTCCACATGTACGTACCTTGATGTGGAGTTAATGGTAAAACTATACTTCACTATATGCACTAACCTTTATATATTATTTTCTCTCTCGACATTCTTCTACAGTGATATTCTGGGGGGTCAATATTCAATATAACATTCCTCTAAGATGGACTCAGTGCTCCTCTTTACTTCAGGAGGGAAGTAGGAACCCAAAAGCCCAGAATGAGCACCTATCTACCCACTGCAAGTGACGAAAGTCACCTACATGGGTTAGATGTTTGCCTATAAGGATCTGTTTAACACCCTTAAGATTGATGACTCCCCTGGATTTTATTTAATCCCATAAGACTGATGAGTACCTTTTCCTGTGGCTGAATAATTTATCATCCAATTCAGTACATTCCTATTTATAAATTAGACACAAAACAACTGGTGTCCACAATAATGGCACTGGGGTTGATTACTATTGCCATAAAAGAGGTTGTCTAAATTTTATTTATATACTTAGCATATTGGGATAATGTCTGTTAATCTATGGCTGTAATGATTAATTGAGAAAAATAGTAAACATTAGACCACTGCTTCATTTCATGAATGGGGAAGTACCTTGTTGTAATTTAGATCCTTCCCACTTGGTACCTTCCTCCACCCCTTCTTCCTTGTGTACCTTAGAATGTTCCTACAGTTTGTTCTGAAGCTTGCCTTAGAATGTTGAGACGGTCCCTGTGAGGCAAGCAGGCTGTGACGGTTGTGGAGCAGTGGAGACGACCAATAAAGCCTATCCAGTATCCTGTTTGGATTTTCTTTCTTTCACCCACCAGCAGCTTTTATTTTACAACACACCTGATCACGACAGTGCTAAAAAGGATATCCACAGGGGTTGGATGTTTATAGATAATGCCTCTTTCACTGAATTGTGACCTTTTTTTTTTATACAGTACTCTGCCTTTCCATACGAGTGCAAAACTGCCACTGTGTTTCGACACCTTATAACAGTGTAAATGACTAGTTCTTCTCTGAATGAAGAGAAAGATAGTAATTCCCTATTAACAACATTAGAAAAAAACTTACTACAAGTTTGGACTCTGACGTGCGGAAAGGAAACAGATATTTAGAGTGCATGCTTTCTTTTTCAATTTTCTTTCTCAAGGCAAATTCTTTCTTTCTGTGCCCAGACTTTAGTCAGTCATTTTTGGCAGGTGTGTCTTTTTGTGGGCTTCCCAAAAGAATGGAATATGCTACCTGCTGATTTGTGAAGCCAGCTGTCATTTCTTCAGTTCAAAAGAGTACTGAAAACTATGTTCTCCAAGATTGCTTCAGGTACTCAGAGAGTTTGTTATTGCTTGGAAAGCTTTCTATCACCAAGAAGCTCTGGCTTTTGCGCTTTATAAATAAATAAATAAACAGAAAAAAATATGGGATAAAAAATCAAATTGATGATTTCGAATACCAGATGAGTAATTCTGGAGATATTGTTATGAACTGGCAAATATTGGCAGAAATCTGGCTTCAGAGTATTTTTTTGCTATTGCTACCTATCCTTGTATATTTGTTTCGATGGATGATGTTGCTTTTGCATGTGAGAAAGGCTTTGATATGAAGTCGAAATGTGCCTAATCTTCAGTAAATAAACTGGTGATTTAATAAAGCAATATTGGGAGTGTCCATGTCTTCTTTAACAGTCTGTCTATCTATCTATCTATCTATCTATCTATCTATCTATCAAGATCAATAGTTTTATATAAATAGATATGTATTTATATCTTGGTACACCACACATATATATGTAGTAAAGTAACTATAACTCGTGCCCTAAAGTAACTATAACTCGTGCCCTAAAGTAACTATAACTCACACCCTTGCCATGCACTGCTAATTACCTCACAATAAACTTTGTTTTTTTCAGTGAATTTCTAAGGTCTTATGTGTAAAATAAGAAATTACTACAATTCCTAACTATAACAAAATACTTTAACCTTCATTTTTTCAGTGAATATATGTTGGAGTTGGCCCTTTTTGCAGGGTCATCCCTAAACTTTTTGCCTTCCTCCTGTATTGTTTCTGACCTGTTTTTGTTGGTTTTATGACTCTGGGCACTTTACCACTGCTGATCAGTGCTAAAGTGCATATGCTCGCTTTATAAATTGTTGTTATGGATTAGTGATTCCATGATTGGATTATTTGATTTACTTGTCAGACCCTAGTACAGTGCACCGTGTGTGCCCAGGGCCTGTAAATCAAATGCTGCTGGTGGGCTTGCAGCACTGGTTGTGCCACCCACAGAAGCAGGTTGTAAACTATGGCTCAGGCCTGCCATTGCAGAGCCTGTGTGCAGTCTGGGACTGCCATGTCGACTTGGCAAGTGCACCCACTTGCCAGTCCCCAAACCTTCCCTTTTTTACATATTAGTCACCCCTAAGGTAGGCCCTAGGGCAGGGTGCATTGTATGTGAAAGGTAGGACATGCCCTGATGTGTGTGGCATGTCCTGATAGTGAATTACAGCCAATTTCGTTTTTCACTATTGCAAGGCTACCTGCTCCCATAGGTTAGAATGGGCAATTTGATTATAACATCTTATAATCCTAACTGACCCAGGGAGCAAGGTAGAAATTCGAGTTTGGTATGCCTGAACTCAGAATGTTAAAATACATCTTTTAGTGTGGGTGATTTTTACATTCTGTGTTTGAAAATACTACTTTTAGAAAGTAGGTATTTTCTTGCCTAACCATCCAGCTTGCCTCTGCTAGGTTGTGGATTGCCTGTCTAGTTTGTGAGTGACAGGAGGGCTTGGGCTCCAGCAGTCTGATGGGTCAGGGCTGGGCTAAATAGGACCTTGGCTGAATAGAGAGTAGGGGGCAGGGATTTCCTTTCACTCCCCTGAGCCCTCATAGAATAGAGAGTAGGGGGAGGAGATTTCCTTTCAGCTACCTGGGCCAGGTCTGCTTTCAACAATGCTGTCTCCACCTCCTGCCAGGAAGCTGCACAGAACTGGTTTTGGCTAGGTACAGGCCCCCTCTGCCTTCAGAGGACAAAGGATTTACTAGTATAAATATTGGGGACCAGACCCCAAGACTTTAGATCACTTCTGGGAATCAAGACGAACCTTTGCTGAGGAGAAGAACCAGGAAACTGAAGGAGGAGACTGCCCCTGTGCTGTGTGCTGTTGGGGTTGGCCTGCAGTGGTTACTTTATTGCCAAAGAAAGGAGAAAGGTACTTTGTATGTACTTTCATCAACTTGAAGAAGATCTCCAAGGGCTTGAAGATTGAGCTTGCCTCCTGCCTGAAGTCTCAGAGATACAAGACTTCACCAACCAGCTCCCCTGAATTCCCTTGCTGGGAATTCTACCTGCAAAGAGGTGCCTGCTGTTGTGTTGGGCCCTTTTGAAGACTGCGTGTCGCTGGGAGCTGGAAGCGCGACTCAACGAAGGAGAAGCGTGTTGCCGCCACAGCAGTTGCTGTCGCATCGCCGAGGAAGCGTGCTGCCGCCGCAGCTGCTCGCATCGCATCACCGAGGCGCGTCGCATCACCGGAGAAGCGTGCCGCCGCCGCAGAGGTCGCCGTCGCATCACCGGAGAAGCGTGCCGCAGGGCCTGTCGCGGCTCAGAAGTTCACCGAGTCGCCGCACGGCCATCGGGCGTGCACGCATTGCATCTACGTTGTTGCACCGTAACCAAGACGCCATTTTGTCGCATCGCACCGGATCATCATCGCATCGAGGCGCCATCTTGTCGCATCGCACCGGATCACAGTAAGAAACCGACGCATCAACTCCCCACACAGTAAGGAAGCAAGCCTCAACTCCCCTGCGCAGAAGTAAGGAACCGACACATCCACTCCCCTGAGTGTAAGGAACGGCGCATCACCTTCCCTGCGACCCTTTTGTTTGTTTTGCGTTACGCATGCAAGGTACTTTGAAAGTAAAGTGTCACATTTACCATCTACATTGAACTAAGCTATTTCTACCATTTTAAAGACTCATTTTTGGTTACAGTATTGTGGATTTTTGTCGTTTGACCTTGTGTTAAGTCTAGTAAAGATTACTTATTTTTCTAAACTGGTGTAGTGTCCATTTGTAGTGTTTTCACTGTATTACTGTATGTGTTCACAAATGCTTTACACACTGCCTCTGAGATAAGCCTGCCTGCTCATGCCAAGCTACCAAGGGGGTGAGCAGGGGTTATTTTAGGAGTGTAGCCCCTTACCCTGACTAGACGCAAGGGTCGCTATTTGGACAAAGGTGCAAACCATTGCCAACTAGAGACCCCCAAATCTAACAATATATATATATATATATATCGCTTCCCTTCCTCCATGAAACCCTTCAAGGACAGACGAAGACACATTCAGGTGAAATTTCTTTGTCTATAATTTATTTTCCCATGGACAAAACATCAAACGCGTTTCGGCTATTGCTAGCCTTTCTCAATGATGACAAAATGTCATTCTTTTCCCATATTTAAAATATATGCAGTACCATGTGACCATAAACAGGGTAAACATACTTGAAAACACACGTTATACACTAACACTCAAATGGTCAGAGACTCACAGCTTTTGTGTGTGCCAAATCATTCAGCAAAATAGCAGCAATTTCCACTTCTCATGCTTAAAACACTGTTGTGATGGAGTTTTTAGAAAATTTCTTTATGAAATTTTGCATAGTTAATAGGTTATTAAAACATGAATACTAACATATTTAATTATAAAACCAACATTTGTGTATATACCGTATGTATGCTGCATTATCCTTAAAAGCCTTTACCATCTCTACTCTTGAGAAGAATTCCCCTTCATAGTAAAATATTCTATTAATACAGAATGTTTAGCAAATTATTTCAAATTTTAATTCGTATCGCCCCAGTGGGCATTACTGATCCTTTGTTTTACACCTTCTAACAAGCTGTCACTTTTAGTTTCTCAATCGGCTTAAAGTGCTGTGTGCAATAATACTAACCCAAAATCTATCACCTAATGTGCTACATCTACTACTACACTTCCAAAACCATCATTTATCAATTTTTCATTTTTCTACTGGTACTTAGTCGGGAGCCTAGTTATTTAAGTTACATCTCTGGGTGTGTCTGTTGTCTGAATTTATATGTCTTTAAACAGTCCTCAATGCACAACCTAAAATGCTAGCAAATCTACAAATGAGTGTAGATGTCCTCTTCAATGTTGAGGCCTCCTGGGATTTTGGTGTTGAGTTCTACAATATGCCATGACTCTAGTTGTCTTAATTCTTTCTCCTTGTTTCCTTCTCGTATACTTTTAGGATTCGCATCTATTACACAGTAAAATTATGTGTGTGTGTGTGTGTATATGAAGATATACATACATGTGTCTACACTGGTGGAGGATTGAACATTTTGTGACATTTGGTCAAGGGGATGCAAAGAAAAATGGAGGGTCCTAGAACACATTTGCCCTCCATTGCATTTTACATAAAATGTTGTTAATTTTAATTTAAGTGGTAATAGGTAGTGAAATCTAAATATAGGTTTTTATGTATTTGTAAAAAAATGGTGTACTACATTGTCTTCACAGTTTTGTACATATTTTATTAGGTCAAAAAAGCCTACACATTAGCTACAAATTACTGCTTTGCTGAAGAAATGGTAATAGATTGGGAACAACAATAAAACCTACTACTTACCTGTGTTAAAGGCCCTAAGCCACAGCAATCAAAAAGTCTACTAAAAGGATTATGGCTGCCTTTTACATTTGTAACGGCATACATTAGCTAATTATACACTGGCTTGTTATCACTATGTACCACAGTATACCGCAATCTTACTGCAGTATACCGTGGCATAATATATCACTAGGAGACAAATTTGGGTTTCTATTGCATTACGCTTGCATTATGCATAGAGTTGCAAGGGCAAAGCAATTCTTACATAACATTTACCAAATTAGGCAAAGCCACCATGTGTCGCCCTACTTTGCTTGGTACGTGTACAGAAATGCAATGCAGGGCAATTTGCTGACTTGCGTTACTCTGCATACCATAATCTACAGTCCTCCAAAATTAGTAGTAAATCCATACACCACTACACTGCATGGCACTACACTATACACCACTCAACTCAATGCTATTCCATTGTAAGACACTGCATTGTACACCACTTCACTGTATGCAACTCCACTAAACGCTATTCGACTCTACGCCACTCCACTCTACGTTGTTCCACTATATGCCACTCCACCCTAGGACACTCCACTATATGCTATTTCACTGTATGACACTCCAGTGCACACTACTCCACTGCATGCCACTCCATTCTATGCCACTCTACTCTACGCTGTTCCGTTCAAAGCTATTCCCTTGGATGACATTCTACTCTGCAACACTGTACTATATGCTATTCCACTCTACCCCACTCCACTGTACACCACTGCAATATTTGCGACTCCACTGTACACAACTCCACTGACATAGTACATTGTACACCAATCCAGTCATCGCCACTCTACTGTACGCAACTCAACTGTACCCTACTCAACTACAAGCTATTCCACTGTACGCTACTCCACTGTATGCCACAGCACCCTATGCAATTCCACTGCATGCCACTCCACTGTTTGCCAAGCCACTCTATGACACCCCATTCTATGCTATTCCATTGGATTCCACTCTTTTGTATGCAACTCTACTATATGGCATTCCAGTTTATCACATTTCACTGTACGTCACTTCACTGTACGCTACTCCACTGTGTGCTAATCCACTGTACGCCAATCCACTGTACTCCACTACACTGTACGCTACTCCAGTGTATGGCATTCCACTATACGAATCTCTAGTCTACGCTATTTCACTTTATGGCAATCCACTCTTCTACACTCCACTGTATGCTATTAGACTGTATTGCATTCCACTGTATGCTATTCCACTGCATGCTACTCCACTATACAGTACTCCACTTCATGCCACTGCAGTGTATGCCACTGCACTGTACGCAGCTCCACTGCACAACACTCTACTGTACTCTATGCGAATCCACTCTACAACTCTCTACTACACTGTTTTCCCAAACTACCCGCTACATTTTACTACTAGGGGTGGGTGGAACTCATAGAATTTGTCTCTGCCGAATTCTACGGAATTACATAAAAACTCTGTAAGATTCCACAGAGTTCCGCGAGTCGGCGGAATTTGGTACCTCAAGCTGCTCAGGCTGAATTTTTAGTGCTGGGAGCTTGTTCCGTGCGGTAAAGTCTGTGCAAACGGCACCATGCATCATGTCAGAGGGAGCTGCTTCTTTCTTCTGCTTGAGTAGATTTTCTACTCAAGTGGCAGCTTTCGCAAGGCAAACGGTCACAACCTGCTGCGTCCTCCTGCTTGAGAAATCTCATCAGGAGGCATTCTAGGGCCCAAAAATCATGCTAGGGTATGCAAATTCTTGCTCAAGCTTGACAACTTAACGTTGGCGATCCACAAGTGAGAAAAAACTCCACCACATGGCAGTTGGCATAGTTTTGCTGGAACTCCGCATTCCAAGCAGAACGCAGAGTGGGCAAAAATCTGCAAACTCCACCGGCGGAGCGGAATTATTCACCCACCACTACTTACTACACTGCACTCAATTCCACTACAAAAAACGCCACTCTACAACACTCAACTGTATGACAATCTCCTTCATTTAACTGTAGAACACTTGAATTAATGAGACTATAATAAATAACACTCAATACAACAATTTGAAACACATTTACATTAAAAACATAAAAACCATTTAAAATTCATGAAAAAAACAAATGTTAGGGATAAGATATACTTAGGAAGACTTTATTTATTCTTTCCGTACAAACCATACTTAAACTACACAAACATTAGAAATTCTAAAGTTATAGTTATAACTTAAATTTAGAATTTACACAATTTAGAATTTACACACCACCTTCTAATTACTATGTCGCACACGTACATACATGCATACATAGTGTTACTTATAACTTACATTTTAACATTTTAAAAAGTTTTGTGAAGATTAGTCAAACGGAGCAAAAGTTGGGGGCGTGGTTTGACCGCGCTGCAAGATGGCCGCTTGTTAAGTACGCTCTGCCGGCCGAGATAAAATCCTGCCATAATCCGCAAATATGAGGGTCATCGTGGCATGTGAAGTGCCCCTGTGACTTGCCTGGGGTGCTACGTCTCAAGGGAACTCGCCGCTGTGGCTGCCAACTGCCTCTGTAACGCTCAGGAGGCCCCGACTGTTCACGGCCTGATCGGAGTCACCGGAGCCCTTCGCCTGGGGTGCAGCGAACGGGCTGAGTGTGGCCCATGTGATCCTGCCAACTGGCCCCCTGCGTACTAACGTGGAGCTGAGGGGCTGGCACTGACCTTCCTGGTGAAGCTGGGCTGAGCTTCAGAGCCGCGGGTTCGCCGAACCGCCATTGCTGCACCAGGCTTCTTCTACGCGCAGACCGCGGGCCTTCGCCGAGGGTCCTGCGGCACGACGAGGATTCACCCGCATGGCTGGGTGAGTGCGTGAATACCCTTGGGCCTCGCCTGCCATTGGTGGTCTCCGTGTTGTGTGACCGGAGGTCCGCTGCTCGTCAGGCGAGCCGCCATCTTGGAGTCAGGCGGTCTGGGGCTCGCAAACTGGAAAGACTGGCTGGTGGGCCAGAGAACCAGTGGGACCCCCCTGAGACGGGGAGAGCGAACTAGTCCCCGTATTTGAAGTTGTTCTTTGCTGGGCCCCTCTGGGAGGCGGAAAAGGCAACCTCTGTGTGCTGTGTGGAGACGGGCCTGTTCAAGCAGCCACGAGGTCCCGTGGATATGCCCCTGGAGGGGCGGCGGTCCGTGTCATCTGAAATGTGCGTGGAGGTGAGGGCGCTCTTGGGCCTGCACATTTGGAGGTAGGAGCTGAAGTTAACACCTGCTCGCACCACAGAGGGCATTGCGCAGCCCACGACTTTCTAGCGCCCTACACCCCACACCCCAAAAAAGGGGTCCTAGCGTAGCCATAGACTGGCTGTTGCGGTACATGTGTCGGTGTGGAGAGAGAGGGCGATTGTTAAGGGGGTGGATTACTGGAGCTGCCATATCACATCCACACAGCATTCCGCGCGTCACACAGATCTACCGCCATGGGTAAGCAGGATGCTAAACAACCAAAAACTAACATTTGATAACAGAAGGACCACCAGACTGACGGAGTCGGACCCGGAGGGGGGCTCTGAACGCCCGCCCGAGTCGCAGGCCGAAGATCGAGGTGAGGACCTGCGTACGTTAATGCTGGAGATGCATTCCAGCCTCCGCACAATAGACACGAAGCTGGATGTGCTCACTTCTCAGCTGGACGCCGTCAAAAAACAGATGAGGACTCACGAGACAAGGCTGGATGTGCTCAAAAATCGCAACTCAGACTTTCATGAGTTTCAGGTTGAAACTAAAGAGCAGCTCCTGCACATGGACAAAGTACTGGGTCTGATCAGGGCAAAGAACGAGGACTTGGAAGCCCGGTCCCGCCGGAACAACCTGAGGATCACGGGGATTTCGGAGACGACGGTCATATCTAAAATGGAGGTCTACATGGCTGACTTGCTACACGAACTCTTTGACCCTGATCTATCTGTGGTGTTCGCAGTCGAGCGAGCACACTGTGCCCTGGGCCCCAAACCTCCAGTCGGAGCTACACCTCGGCCTATCCTGGCTCGGATTTTGAACTATCAGGACCGTGACCTTATCCTGAGACTAGCGAGGGAGCGAGGGACTATAACCCATAAAGGGAATACAATTTCATTCTACCCAGATTTCACACCGGCGGTGTAGGCAGCACGCCGGGAGTTTCTGCCTGCAAAACGTATTCTGTTACAAGCCAAGATCCCTTATTCTCTGCTGTATCCCGCCAAGCTCAAGGTGACACATGAAGGCACGGCACAGGTTTTCACGGATGCCAAATCCGCTTTAAAATTTGCTAAACATGTTGGGGGTAAGAAGCATGCACACGGCTCCCGAGCCAGAGACGCACCTGTCGACAGGTTGAGTGACAACGATTAGTTGGGGCCAAGTTACTGTGTTTGTAAATGCGTTTTTTTCTGAGCTGGG
This sequence comes from Calotriton arnoldi, assembly GCA_963921515.1. Taxonomy (NCBI): domain Eukaryota; kingdom Metazoa; phylum Chordata; class Amphibia; order Caudata; family Salamandridae; genus Calotriton; species Calotriton arnoldi. Next base: position 139,301 of record CAWUFW010006846.1, on the reverse strand, counting down.
CCTGGCTAGGACATGTGTTGGCTTCATTGTTGGGGTCGGCCATTACACTTGTGCGGTGGCCGCAGCGTACTGTTCGAGTACAACCTATGTTTCATTGCTTTGGCCCTCTGCCTTATTCTTGGCCACCCTGCTCTTGGCGGGGGTGTATGCCGGCGTTACCGCGCCCCCCCAGGGGGAGCTCCCAGCTGTGGTTTTGCCCTAAATGGGGTACAAATCGTTATTGACAATGTTGACGGGGGAGGGTTTAACACAACCTGTGTGGTTGGTTTGAGTGGGCGGAGGGTGGAGGGGGGAGTTTAATGTTTTGTTCTTGGCCAGTATTATGCTTCACAGTCTAGTAAACCGCACTTGGGAATCACAGCCTACACCCATACGGTCTCCAGAATGCAAAGGGAGTAGGCACTTAGTCAAACAAGCCATAACCTCGTACTGAATGGCCACTGGGGGATTGGGGCACTGTGGGCCCACACCGAGGCACTACTCTGGACAACAACAGTTCTGACATGTCGAGTTTAAGTTTTTTAACCTGGAACATCCGCGGTCTGAATGACCATAGGAAGACCAGATTAGTTCACTCCTACTTACTAAGGCATCACATTGACGTGTGCCTGTTACAAGAGGCGCACCTGAACACCATGCCCTCCACTAGGCTGAAGCACAGGAGATGGGGCCATGTTTACTCCTCTATATATTCAAATTACTCCCGCAGGGTGGCGGTGCTCATGAGGCAGGGACTGGACTGGAAGGAGTGCGAATCCCACCTCGATCCAGAAGGCAGGTATATCATACTACTTGGTGTCCTGGGTGGGATCCGGGTGGCAATAGCGGCAGTCTACGGGCCCAATGCGGACACCCCCGCCTGTTTTCAAAACATATGGGTTAGGGTGAGGGCGACGGGTTGCGACACTATTATCTGGGGAGGGGATTTTAATGCAATACTTCATGACGCACTAGACAGGAAGGGGCAGTCCTGCTCCCTTCATCCTAACGCAAGTGCCGCACTAAATGCTATTATATCGGATGGCAATCTGATTGACATATGGCATCACCATCACCAACAAGTTAGGGAAGGCCTGGTCCAGGCTAGATTATTGGTTGGTATCACGGGATGTGGCGACATGGACCTACGCAGTCTCTCACCTCCCCAGATCTCTGTCCGACCATGCTCCTAGTCTCTTGCGCCTTACAATGCCAAACTCGCCTAGCAAAATGTTCAGTTGGCGGCTTCCCCCTAATGCCCTATTGGATGAAGCTTTTAAAGAAGAGATAAGGGGGGACATAGTTGATTACTTTGCTCTTAATGCTGGCTCGGTCTTAACCCAGGCCTCCTTATGGGAGGCCTTTAAGGTGGTAATAAGAGGTAAATGCATCGCACGGCAGTCCGGGGTACTGAAGGCAATAAGGGGTACATTGACCTCCCTGGAAAAACACATCAAGGAGCTAGAAACACAATTTTATACCACTGACGACCCCACTCTTATAGCCCAATTGAAAGGAAAACTGCTGGAGTTTGAGGAAGAGGCCCAGTGTGAGGTAAAGTTTCTGGGTAAGCATACGCAAGCAAGAAGGTACGGGGAGGGGGACAGGCCCGGGAGAACCCTAGCGTCAATGCTTAGCGCCCCGCGCTCCACTGCATATGTCACTGAGATCCGGGGTGATTACCCACAAGTTATTAGAGGCCCACAAAAAATATTGGACAAATTCACACAGTTTTATGTCAAATTGTATACGGCCACTCATAGCTCAATACAGGAGGGCCTTTGGCCTTTCCTGGACTCCCTGGAGCTGCTCTGGTTGGGACGGGGGCATAGGGAATACTTGGATGTCCCCTTCTCTGTAGAGGATGTCACCCCGATGATTAAGGGTCTCCCATTGGAGAAGGCACCGGGATCCAATGGCTTAACCACGGCTTTCTATAAAGCATATGCAGAGGAACTAGCCCCACACCTAATAGCGCTTTATGAGGAGGCCCAGACCACGGGTATCTTACCGCCCTCAATGCGTGAGGCCATCATTATTACCCCGCTAAAGCCAGGGAAACCCAACGACGAACTCGACTCTTACAGACCACTCTCATTAATAAACGTGGATGTTAAAATATTGGCAAAGCTGGTCGCTAACCGACTGCAGCCTCTGCTTCCATTGATCGCTCGCCCACATCAATCACGGTTTATCCCCAGGCGATACACATCACACAATCTTCGGACCTTTTTTACTGTAGCTCATTACCTGCACCCTGATACGCAAGCAATTGCGGTGTTTCTCGACGCCACAAAAGCGTTTGATCGCTAGAGTGGATATACCTATTTGCAGTCATGGAGAGGATGGGATTTAGCCCCCTGTTCCTAAGTCTTGTAAGATTACTCTACACAAAGCCATCTGCAAGGATCCGAGTGAATGGTATGCTGTTGGATCCGTTCGCCATATCGCGGGGTACGAGACAGGGGTGCCCTCTGTCCACCCTGCTCTTTGCGATAGCGATGGAGCCACTGGCGGCACGTATTAGGCAACACCACTCTGCTAGGGGCCTGGGGTTTAGCACGAGAGGCCTCCTGATTTCGCTATACGCCGACGATGACACCCTATATATTAGCGACCCGGCGGCGAACACGGCCCCTATCCTTCGTGAACTAATCAAATTCGGGGGCCTATCTGGCGTTTCAATAAACTGGGCCAAGTCCACTATTTTTCCCTTAATGGAAGCCACCGCACCTTTCTCCATTGATTATCCACTAAAATGGGACAATGGTCCCGTGAAATACCTTGGCGTTTGGCTTAGCAGGAACATGCAGGACATCTGGAACATGAACTATGGGCGTACAGTTTCGTGGCTAGAGGAGAAGGTCACTGCATGGGCTGGTCTCCCCTTGTCCCTGGCTGGGAGAATCACAATAGCCAAAATGGTGGTTCTGCCGAAACTGTTGTATTTATCCGTAAATATTCCGATCCCTCTTACACAAGCCTTTATTAATTCCATTCGCTCTTCACTCATCTCTATGATTTTGGCGTGTCGACAGGCACGGATCTCATGGGAACTTTTGACCCTACCTTTGTCCCAGGGTGGCCTGGGAGCCCGAGACATCTAATTATATGCATTCTGTGCACAGGCTCAGTTCCTGCGTTTTTGGGCACATCCCACCCCTTTTCAACCACACACGTCTGTGGAGATGGATGTCGCAGCGCCTGTCCCTCTCCAGGTGGCCCTATATCAGGCATACAGATGGCCGCGCGATGGCATAGACATGGTCGAAACCCTGAGGTGGGCGTGGGATAGACTCCGGGAAAGAGCCCATCTCAAAATTCTGTATGCCCCGTCCATTCCCCTGGCACATAACCCTATGATACCCACCATGGGGGAGGGCGCCAGCAGAGCACTGGCACAGAGGATGGGCTTACATACCTTTGCTGATACATACCCCGGGGAGGTGTTCAGCCCCCCCCGAACCCGCAGAGGAGCGCGCAGTGCCCTTTTCCGAATTATTTCTATACTATAAACTTAGGGCTACGTGCAGGGCTCTGCACGACACATTCCTCAACCATCCTCCTACAGTGCTCGCCCTTGAAAACGTGTTAAAGACAGACTCCCCTCGCAGACTCATCACACGCATTTATAATAATATGCAGAATTCTGCCCCCCTGTTAACGCCCAAGGCCTTTCAGTCTTGGAATGCCGAATTACAAAATCCAATAACGGAGGACCAGTGGGCCTTTTGTTGCAACCAACTCACGGCTCTGTCCCCTAATTACAAGCTACGCTTGATTCATTTTAAATACCTCCACAGATTCTATAGGACCCCCTCCCAGTTACACCGCATGGGGATTAAGGCAGATGATGACTGCTGGAGATGTGGCTTTGCCCCAGCTACGTTTCTGCACATGGCATGGAGTTGTCCCCAGCTGGCCTCATTCTGGTCTAAAATCTTCACCACAATACATGATATAATTGGCATGGCGGATGACCCAGACCCTTTGCTTGGACTACTGGGATATGTTAGAGACACGCCGGTTGGGACCCGTAAACTACACGCTATGCTATTACTTTTTGCTAAGCGCCGGGTAGCCATGCACTGGGGGAGAAGGGGAGCCCCCTCCATGAAGGCTTGGATCCAAGACGTAACCTTCAGCCACACACAACTAACTACCTTTTGGGAGCTGATGTCGTCGGCTTCCAGGCCAAAGGACATATGGGGTCCATTCTTGGAGTGGGCGCGCACACGACATAATGAAGGGGCAGGCTCGCCAGTGGCACCCGATGATATGTAGATATGCATTCGCAAACCTCACAACAGGTAACACACTGAACTAGGGGTTGTACTGACCACATGATAACTATAAATATTAGTAAACATACATAATGTTGGTACCAGGTGCGTTGTGGATTAATCTGCAATTTAAATGTCTCCCGCCGTATTGTTGTACAATGTATGATATTTTTAATAGGATGCTGTGGGTATTTGACTATTCCACTATACATTACTGTGTTTCGCAAGTGTATGGGCAGTGATAGTATTATGCACAACTGGCAAAGTTGTTTGTATTGTTTGATGTTTATTGAAACTCCAAGAAAATTAAAAAAAAATAAAACAGAGCCAAAGTTATTAGCAACACAAAAATGCTTTTTCTATGGAACAGCTGACATTACTATCACTACCCAGTGTTGGTCCCAAAACGTGTTTTTCACATGCAATTTCCCATAGGGATTTAGAACATGACTACATCCCAAACTGCTGGACGGAATGACACCACATTTGGCAGAAAGCTATCTCTTGGTCCAGAAAGTGTGGTTTTGTGATTTGGTGTAAATTTATTCAGTAGTTTTGAGATATTAAGTGAAAAACCAATTTGTATATATAGGGACATGGATCCTCTGCGGATCCAAAACTCCCCTTACTGAAATCTGGGACTCGCACTCAGATGAGTCACAAAAAAACATTAAAAATAAAGAGATGGGGCAGGGTAGGAATACCCCTCTGAAACCCTTCCCTAGTACCCCTAAGCATCCCCAGAATGCCTGGTATTCCCCCCAACTTCGCGCCAGAAACGAATCTGTAGGAAGCATGAAAAACGGTGGCGCCTTACTCATGAGGAGGAAGATAAGGATCAGTTTTATACAGCTCTGGCCGATTACCGTGGGAAAATCAGGGTAGCACGCAAAGCTCACATAGCTCTACAATTAGACCAGGCCAATAATGACCCCAAGGTGCTATACCGCATACTACAGTCCTTCACTAACCCTAAAGCATGTGAGAATCCAATGGCCCCTACACAAAAATTGTGCGATGACATTAGCACCTTCTTCACACAAAAAATTGAGACTATCTATGACAAAATAGTCCAATCAGGGGAGCACCCCTCCTCTATTATGATCTCCAATGTACCTGGGCAGACAGCTACCCAATTGTTGGGAAGCTTTCCCTTAGTGACGCAGGAGGAGGTAGAATCACGGATCCGCAAAGGTCAAATCAGGATCACCCCTGGATCACATACCGGCAAAAACCACCACCTCTCTTGCCTGCCACCTGTCCCCCTCCATTGCACATCTCCTCAATCTCTCCCTGCGAGGAGGCCTGGTCCCTTTGGAATGGAAAGCAGCACAGGTTATGCCTATCCGAAAGAACACCAAGGCCCCGCTAACTGAGTTCTCCAATCTCCGTCCTATCTCCCTCCTTCCTTTCCTGGGCAAGCTATTGGAGAAACACATAAACACACACCTCTCCAACCATGTCAAACAGACGGGTAGTCTTGATCCATCTCAATCAGGCTTCCGCCCCAAATACAGCACAGAATCGGCCCTACTAGCGGTCACCGACAACATCAGGATGACCCTAGATAGAGGCCATTCAACGATTCTGGTGCTGTTGGACCTATCCGCCGCGTTCGACACGGTTTCCCATAAGATTTTGCTCAGGAGACTGGAGGAGATTGGACTTAGAGATTTGGCTCTCCAGTGGCTGACGAGTTTTCTTTCTTCTCGTTCACAGGCGATTAACCTCGGTCCGTATCGTTCTGCTGTAACAGAGCTGTCCAAGGGAGTACCACAGGGCTCTTGTCTGAGCCCGACTTTGTTTAACATCTATGTGGCTCCCTTGGCCAATCTGTTAAGGAGTAGCAGGTTTATCCCCGTCTCCTATGCTGACGATACCCAGCTGCTTTTTCCATTTGCAAAATTTACTCCTTCAGTGCAGGCCGCTTTCTCTCTGGGAATGAGAAGTATCTCACAGTGGATGAGGAGTAACTTTCTTCAGTGCAATGTGGGAAAGACGGAAATTATGCTCTTCGGGGAAGCTCAACTACTGTGGACCCCCGATTGGTGGCCCACAGACTTAGGCACTCCCCCCGTTCCAAAAACTTGTGTAAAAAACTTAGGTGTTCGCCTTGAGCAGACCCTTACCATGAAGGAGCATGCCGCACAGACAGCCGGCTCCTGTTTACATGTGATGGGCCTATTGCGTCGCATCCTTCCCTTGCTCCCTGACTCGTCCAGGAAGACGTTAACCCAGGCGCTTATTTTAAGTCACCTGGATTATTGTAACAGTCTACTGTTGTCCGCCAACGAGGCTGCTCTTAACAGACTACAGGTTGTCCAGAACACGGCGGCACGCCTGATCCTGAATGCACCGCCTAGGACAGCCTCCCGGCCTCTGCTCTATCAGCTCCACTGGCTCCCAATACGGGAACAAGTACAGTTTAAAGTCTGCTGTACCATACATAAGGCCTTGTCCAATTCTGGCCCTAGCTATCTTGCGGATAAATTTATCCCCTATACACCTCGGCGGTCTCTCCGTTCAGGATCCAAATCCCTCCTCGCAGTGCCTGGAATTAAACGGTCCAGACAAGGTGGGAAGCCTCTGTCCTATCTAGGCCCCTGTTACTGGAACAAGCTCCCTGTGCAACTAAGACAGTGCACGGAACATCTCCATTTCAGGAAGCAGCTCAAGACCTTCCTCTTTCGCTTCTGATTTCTAGCAGACAGCCTTCCCACAGGTGGCCCGTCTCGAGTGCAGAGATACCCCTTCGGGGGTCGATTCTGGCGCTTTATAAATAAATAAATAAATAAATAGGTCTGGCGGTGGGGTTCCCCAGGGACCCCGCCGGGGGTTAAAACATTTCTTTTTAAATTTTACTGCAAAATTGTGGGTGGATCCACAAATTCACTGCACAATTGAAAAAAAACACATCTCTCAGGGTTTTCTATTTATAGATTTCGTTTCGGACCTTGCTAGGCGTGAAGAAAAACAAAGGCAACAATAATTAAACGTGTCCCTGATTAACCAATCGCTAATGTGATTCACAGGTTTCTTTAAATGCCTCCCAAAAGCACGCCTACCTTCACTGCCACGTGACGCGGTCCTGCTGTTACTTAAAGACACTTTGCCAGCAGACAAACAGCTCAATAGATCTTCACCCGGGCTGACAATAGCACAATGGCAACCTGCAAGGCAGAAATGCTTCAAAATACAACAGAGCAATATGTTTGGAGCAGCTGTGTGTGAAGCCTTTTCTTACCGGGTGGAACACAGCGCTATGATCGCAGCCACTTTTGTCAGGTGGACAGCCTGGACAGACTGCAGTGACCACAACATCCTCTGTCACCATGACAGGCAGCCATTATTACCCTGCTTCTTTTCTGAAGGCATCCGGGCTTTGGACAGAACCATGGGCCAGATGTACGATGCTTTTTAGCATGTGCAAACAGGTCTTAGACCCGTTTGTGCACGCTAAAAAGCATGGGCCCATGTACAAAGAGTATTTTGCAACTCGCAAATAAATTGAGACTCGCAAAATACTGTTTTGCGACTCACTTTTAGGAAGGGTCGTTCCTTTCCTAATAGCGACCGCAAAGCAATGTACCAATGTTTTGCAACCACAATTGCGGTCGCAAAACACTCGCAAATTACCACCTACTTCAAGTAGGTGGTAATGCATTCGCAAATCCCCTTACCCTTTGCAAATGCATGCAATATTATTTTTTAAGGGCAAGCAGTGGTCCCAGTGACCACTGCCTGCCCTTAAAAAATGAAACAAAAACGTTTCATTCTTTTAAAAAATGCATCCCGTTTTCCTTTAAGGAAAACGGGCGCATTTATAAAAAAAAGCTGCTTTATTTAAAAGCAGTCCCAGATATGGTGGTCTGCTGAGCCCAGCAGGCCACCATCCCTGGGAGCTCCTGTCATACCCAATGGGCTGGCAAATTGCGAAAGGCTATAAGTAATATTCATGAGCCTCGCAATTTGCAACCCCATTGGGAATCACAAACAGTGTTAAACACACTGTTGTACATGCCAAATAGCGCCTCGCAAATTGCGAGTCGCAAACGCGACGCAATTTGCGAGGCGCTATTTGACAGGTTGTACATCTGGCCCCATGTGCCATGAACACTTAAAACCTGTCACCATCATAAGCATACTGTATACTCCTGTAGGCAGCATACTTTGAACTGGAAGCGAGCCTCAATAAGTGCCCACTGCATAGGTCTTGGTATTTACATTTTCATAACTTGAGGGTTTGTAACTGACCAAACAACACCAAAGCTGTCATGCCACATAATCCATCGCCTGCTGCATAATCTACAGATTTTAACACAAAAAATTGTTTCTAGCTCAAACGGTTTAAAAGTTACTAAAAATGCAGTGACACATGTTGTCGCCTAGTGGAAGACCTTTTGCAGAGGTTGACTGGTCACCTTTCTGTTGCTCATTGCTATATTTCGATGTTAAACTAGTGGTAATAAGGTGCACCCACTTCCCAGACAATGTTAACAAGGGTAAAAACTACATAATAATGAAGTTATACTCTAAAATAAATATGTGGTGCATTATGCTGAATAAGTTGGGTTTTCTTACCGTATAATTTGCTCAACCCTGCCGCTTAATTTGGCCCTCCCCTGATGCATAACTCCAGTGGCCCTGCCTACATGATTCACTGCATGTCTTGTGCTGTATGAAAGACGAGCGCTTCGCTACCTGATCCTTCACCAGAGGAGCACTTTCTTTTCATGGACCAGTGGTCAGATTGCAATTGCTAAGAAGATAAAGATCATAGGCTGCATTGAATGTCCTTAAGCAGTGCTGTAATAACGTGGTTACAAGGATGTTATAGTTAGGAAATAGCATTAAAAAAGCATAAAAATTCACTCAAAAACCAAAGGTTATAGGGACATTATAGGTAGGAAATGGTATGAAAAATTCCTTAGAAATTTACTGGAAAAAAACAAATGTTACAGGAATGTTATAGTTAGGCTCAGTTTTCACTCATGCAAAACCAATGAAATTCAGCAGTTAAAGTTTCCTGACCGAACTATAACTTATGCCCCCGCAATGCACTGCTTATGACCTTCTAACTATAACGTCCCTGTAACCTTTGGTTTTTTAAGTGAATTTCTAAGGTTTTTCAATTCTATTTCTTAACTATAGCGCCCCTGTCACCTTTGGTTTTTTAAGTGAATTTCAATGTTTGTTTAACTAATAGTCACGTTTGCAGAGAGGTGGAGAAAGGGGTCAGGGCTTCCGTCCAGCTCTCAGGAATCCTGCTGTGTCAGACTTACTGGAGGTAACAGGAGGGCTTCTGGGCCCCCAAGACCCTCAGCATCCAAGAGAACTTCATCCCCCAACCAGCAGTGCACCATGAGGTGCATTTACAGAGTGGTGGAGAAGGGGGGGTGGCCTACAAACACCTCTCAGCAATTCCACTGTGTGGGACCTACTGCATGCAACAGGAGGGCTTGTTGGCCCCCAAGAACACTCTAGAGCCAAAGGGACTCCATCCCCTAACCAGCAGTGTGCCAGGAGGCTCGTTTGCACAGTGATGGAGAAAGAGGGTGTGGCCTCCGAAGTCCTCTCAGCAATGTGCTCTATGGGACTTACTGGAGGTAACAGGAGGGCTTGTTGGCCCCCAAGTACCCTCAGCGTCCAAGAGGACATCATCCGCCAACCAGATGTGCACCAGGAGGCACATTTGCAGAGTGGTGGAGAAAGGAGGCAGGGCCTCTGGCAACTTGCCAGTCTTTTTTTATTTTTTATTCATTGAGGGGTTGCATGGCCCCCCTTCCCTGGGCCCTTTTTGTCTCCAGGGACCTCATCCCCCTGGGCCTGGCCTTTTCTGTTTTCTTTTTTTTTAAGTAAAAGGGATGGGGGCCAAGCGCCCCCTTCCCGGTCTGACTTCAGCCCCAGGTACTCCATCCCCACAGCCCAGCCATTTTAATTGTATTTTTTAATTAAATAATGAGATCTGGGCCGCCCGGCACCCCTCCTGGGCCGATTTCATACCTGGGGACCCATCCCCCAGGGCCTGGCCTCTGTTTTGGGTAGCCTGGTCCCACCCAGGGCACCCCGACACTTTTTTGGGAACTGCGGGTGGAGCCTGATTGCTCCCGCGGTGCCACTCCCCGCATCCTGAGAGACATGCAGCTCCCTCTGTCCATAAGCAATTCTGCTCCGCTTTCAGCAAGTGAGAGCATTTTTAATGCTCTTGCTTGCTGAAAGCAGAGCAGCATTTGCTTTGGCTTGGCAGGAGATGGGGCCATCTATGGCTCCAGGCGGGGGCTGCGAGGTACCCTTCTTTCTTAATTTTACCCCGGGGAGGTGGTGGTCCCCAGAGCTGCTGGGGGGCCCACACGGCCCCTGCATTTTTTAAACCTAAAGCCCCGGGGAGGTGGCAGCCCCCAAGCTGCGAGGGGGACTGCACGCCCCCCTGCATTTGTTTCAAATTAAAGCCCCAGGGAGGTGACGGCCGACCGGGCTGCGGGAGGGTCCATGTGGCCCACCACATTGATTTATCATAAAGCCCTGGGGAGGTGGCGGTCCCTGGGGGGTCTGTGAGGCCCCTGCATTTAAAAAGAAATAAGCCCCTGGAGGTGGTGGTCCCTGGGGCAGCATGGGAGGCCATACGGACCTGCCCCACATTCATTTTAAAGAACCCCCAGGGAAGTGGTAGTCACCAGGGCATAATAAGCCCCCCTCCTTTTTTGCATGATGCCTCCAGGACCTGGCCCACCCGGGGGGCGATAATTAACAAAGCGCTGGAGCCCACGCTTCATTTAAAAAAAAAAACATTCTGTGGGTTTCGGCGGATTTAGCGCGACTCCTGGCAAAAACTTTTAAAAAAATGCTTTTTTGGCCCTGCGGGGTCCATGTGCGACCTCCCAAGAGGCCTAGGGGGTAAGGGTGTTTCTACCCTGCCCCCTTTTCTTTTTTTAATGTTTTTACTGTGACTCAGTTCAACTGAGTGACAAGATGGCTGCCAACAGATCTCAGCATTATGCTGTTCACTTAAACTCTCCAGCCTCATGAATGGAAAGTTTAAGTGCACAGCATAATGGGACGAATATGCACTATGGCATTGCATGATGGACACCGTAGTCCAAAACAGCGTAAAAGAAGAAACAAATAAATTATCAGTGAAAATTTGTTTTCTGTTGAGAACTGCAAAAGAAAGTAGATGGATTAAACCAGCACTATTAAGAACAATGTCTACATTCATGTATCTTCACTGCATTTACATATTTCAATGTCATTTTAGTGCACGAAAATGAACTGGTGTTAAAGATATCTCACCCGTAGTCTCTTTTCACTGTTTATACAGGTCACCTTCTAAAAGAGAAGTAATTCATCTGTTCCATATTGCTGTATGATTAAGGCCCGAGAGGGGTTGAAACGCGTTATGGCAGTGATTTCCAAGCTAATAAATACTTCCTAAACAAATGGATGGAGGACTTGCTGCACCTCATTTGGAGTAATGCGTGTTTTTCTTGTGGAATATGTAAGCGGTCACGCTCCGCTGTAAAAGCCCCGACTTGAGAGGCTGTGCATCCGTCTGTGCGTCACATTCTTTTGGAGAATATATATATATATATATCCAGTAAAGCTCGTCCAATGCTCCTGCTCGAAGAACGAGAGTAGACCCAATTTCAGTGCAAATAGTGTTTATTAGTACAACACCATGCCGCCATGACGCGTTTCGGCCGATTCCCGGCCTTGATCACACACATATACATATATCCACAAAATCGTGCCAGTAGTTCATTGAGAACAAACACACCGTGGCCCAAGTTCCATTTCAAGCGTGCTTTTTAATAGTGCAAGGACAGTTCTCTATGCGTTTCGGAGTGCGAGGCTCCTTGTTCACAAGTGATTTACTAAGCAATTTCTGTTGCAGAAATTGCTTAGTAAATCAAAAGGGTGCATGCGTTGCAAGGATGATTCCCTGTAACACACAAGGAATCCTCCTTGCAATGCAGGCACCCTTGCACTATAGCGGAAGGGTGTCTGTGTTGGCGCTAGGCAGCTATGTTTTGCACCAGTGCAAGGGAAAATACAGGGGTGTGCCTTATTCTTGTAAATACGGAGCATCCCCGCATTTTTTAAATAACACAGCATGGCGCTGCACAATTGCTCACAGTGCTGCACAGCGCCATTTCTTAGAAAATATGCACCTCAGTCCCTGTGTCCAGAGTTTTAGGAAAAAAAATAAAGCACAAGCAGGCAGGGTAAGTGTTTTCTGATATACTAGAAAATGTCAATTATTTTGTCTGCATAGTCAAAGTGTGCTATAGGACAAAATATTGAATTCCTTTCTGATCATTGTATCTCGATTTTATTCAACTTATACTGGGATAAATTGACAATCTTCATTTGATTTTTGTATTTCATCCCGCTTGTACTTCTTGGTCCTTGTTATTCCATTTTGTACTGTTTCACTTCCATTTTTGTGAGTCCTCTCCTGGTTTTCCTCTTCCTCTGCCTCTTCCATGTTCTCATGACTAATTTCCCCTCATGTCCTTGCTCCTTATTGTATGATCCTGACGTGCTAGACACAGTTCATCTAAAAAAGATAGTTTTTCTCAATTGTCCAACATTATGTTGGAGACACATTCTCCTTCTCTTGAGTCAGTTTCTGATTCACTTGCTCAGTTATCTGTGTCCCCTTCAAGTAATAATTGATCTATATATCCATAGTGCAAACCCAGCAATTAGAGCTAGTAAAAAATTGGAGGGACCACACAAAAAGCGGTATTCAATACAGATATATATATTTAAGGCATATGGCAAAGCAATTTCATTTATTAAAAATGACATCCTTTGTAGGGTTATATTAAGTCCTAGTCTTCATTATTTACTATGGTAATGAGTTGCCTTACCTCTGAATGGCCATGTGTGCTGTTAGACTAAGTACAAGGCTAGACTGGAGTACATTTACGATTATTTTGTAACCTTTTGTGCTTTAGTAACTATAGAAGTGTATTTTGTGAACAGCAGTGGCCTTTCACTTTGTGGGTGTGTATTTGTATTGGCCTGTCCCTCAATAAACTTCTCCTTACCCATACCTAAACCCATCCTTTCTTAAACCCATCCATTGGGTAGTAAGTATTCCCCAATTTCCAGTCACTCCCCATCGACACTCCCATGTGTAATCCTAAATCATTCGCTTGAATGTGCATAAATCCATGCCACTCTAGCTGAGATCTCCATGTAGAAAAGATGTCAGAGACTTAGACTGCACAAAGGTTCATGAATAGCATTTTGTATTACATGTGTAGTACTACTTTGCAAACTGCAAAATGCAGTTTTAAAAGGAAGAGGCAAATGAAAAAGAAGATGTGGTATGATTTTGGACCTAAGACACAAATTATGGATAGTGCCATCAAAAGATCAAGGTCAGTCAGAAAACAGATGACTTGTAAAAATATGACAAGCCTCTCTAATTTTCAAAAGTTGAAATATAGGGGCCAGTCGGAGCCTTCCCGACCGCATCGTAATATGCTGGTTGGATTACTTTCTAACCGCCTTATTATGATGGAGGAGGTCGGAAAGGAATCTGAATGGTCATTCGAACTTGCTTCCAATGGGCTTGGGGAGCCCGTCCGCCAGTCGGAATGCAGCCAGTAATCCCAAGGGCGGCTCTTCCTGCCCCTAGGGAGTACGATGTCGGGTTTCAGCAGCCTTTCCGTGCCAGACTTTCTGACACAGAAAGGCTGTCGGAGCTAAACTTTGGGGGCCCCCAGCAGGGCCCCCTTGGTTGCACTGCCTCTGGTTGGAGGCCAAGGGGGCACCCTGTTGATCCCTGCACCCCGTGACAGGCACCTCGAGGTGCCTGCCACGGGGGGCAGGGATGAACTGCACCTACTATTTTACAATAGGAGCATGCATTCCGGCAGGTTTACGGCCAGAAGACATGCTCCCATTGTAAAGTATAGGAATGCGACCGAATCACAATTAGTCGGTCGGAACCGCCGACCGGGTGTTGGCCTGTCCCATGACCGAGATGATGTCGGGCAGAGGAAACTCTGCCCGATATCATAATAGGACCCATAGTTTGGTCATACATAATTCCATTGGGTAGCATTTGTTGCAAATGATAATTTCTAGCATACAAGGTTAAGAGCACTTAAGAATGAATTCCAATACCTAGTTCCTTGTATGAGTCAAGAGAAAGATACGATTTTTGAGTGTGCCGCATGTTTGATTCGTTAACATATATGGAGCTACATTGTGGTTTATTAAACCATATAAAATTAGGTTTTTGTACAGAAATACAGCGGCACCACTCTAAAATTGAAACCACTGATTTACAATGATGAGTGACTGAAGTGGCAAATATAAAATAGTTAATGTATGTGAGAGGTTTAATTTAACTCCCTCTTTCTAATACTTTGATGATCAGGTCACTTGCAGTATGCCTGGGAGTGATAGGTAATGGTCCATTAATGAAAGCCAGCAAAATATCTGATTTCTGTGATCAATATTTTCAACAGTTTGGTTCTGGCTCCTCACCATTGTCCTTGCTTCTCAAATCTCTTTCTCCTCATTCAGTGGGTCCTCTTTCATTGAAAAAATATTCTCAAATTTCACACTGCAGTTCAGCCCTGATCCTACTGTAGATGGTCAATGACAGTAAGCACCACTATAGAGGTAGGAGCTTTCCTTATTAGATTGGCCCCTGCAGTATCATTTTATGTATTTTTGGGGCCAGGGTTAGACATATTTTGGGCGCTCCTGCTTGGAACAAATTTGAATATTATTATACATTTTCTACTATTTCAAGATCACAGAAGGTCTTGTATTAAAGGTAATTATACATTAAACATTTAGAAATGGTGGCACACAGAAATAGCTGACCTATGTCTTGCCCAGGAATCCAACAATTCCTAAGATGGTAGTGGTAGAGAGAGATTCAGAGCAGAGGTATCCAGAGAGAGGGAGAGAGTTTAAGATAGAGATGTAGACTGAGGTGATAAAGATTCATTTTCCGGGGTGGGGTGCGGAAGGTGGGGGCCATCAACAATGGCCCATTTTTCCCAAACCTTAAAACGTTTCTGGACCAGTGTTTTTTCTATTTTACATTTTTACTATGCTACAAGGCTCAGGGGTCATGGGTGACTACAGAAGCACACAAGAATTATAAGCCTCAATTATTGTACCTCTTATCTTCCTTCCATAACCAATGTACCAAGCTCACATGGATGACTGATGTCCATGACTTTCTCTCAAACAATTCCCTAATTCTACCTTTTCATTTTTTTGTTTGCCTCTAATCCTCTTCCTGACTGAGAGATTTATGGTACTTGTTAGAAATGGGGGTCTCTAGTTGGCAGAGGTAGGTACAACTAGGGACCATTCTTCCTAGTCAGGGTAAAACGACAAAAATCCACAATACAGTAATAAAAATATGACTTTCAAATGGTGAACATAGTTCTGTCCAAAGCAAATTGCAGATGCAACACTTTTCACACAAAGTACCTTGGATGCTTCGCGCACACAAAAAAAGGGTTGCAGGGAAGGTGATGCGTCAGTTCCTTACACACAGGGAAGGTGAGGCGTTGGTTCCTTGCTTCGGGGGAGGTAATGCGTTGGTTCCTTACTGGAGAGGTGGTGATGCGTCGGTTTCTTACTGTGTGGGGAGGTGATGTGTCGGTTTCTTACTGCGTCCATCAACGATGCGACAGACCTGGTTCCTCGATGCGATGATCTGGGACGATGCATAGGTTCTTGCAGCCGCACAGCAGGGCTTGCATCGGAATCGGTGTGGTGATCTTGGACTTCGGAGATCAGTGCATCCCGATGTGGCATGCGTCGGTTTCTTTGGCGATGCGTCGGAAACAGGTACGAATGCATCGTGCTTCTCGTCGTTGCGTTGCTTTTCCAGCTCCCTACAGCCAGAACAACCTCCAGAGGCCCAGAACAGATACAGGCACCACTTGGCAGGTTAGAACTACCAGCAAGGAGGTTCAGGGGAGCTGCGGGTGAAGTCTTTGTGTCCCTGAGACTTCAGAACAGGAGGCAAGCTCTTCTTCAAGCCCTTTGAGATCTTACTCAAGCAGGGGACATAGCACACAGCAAAGTCCTTTTCCCTTTCCTTGGCAGAAAGTAGCCACTGCAGGCCAACACTAGACAGCAAACAGCAAGGGGGCAGTATTCCTCCTCAGTTTCTTCAGCTCTTCTCCCTGGAAAAAGTTCATCTTGATTCCTAGAAGTGATTTTTGAAGTCTATTTTATCCCTGAGACTTCCAACAGGAGGCAAGCTCTATTTCAAGCCCTTGGAGAAAACTCTAACAGCAGGATAATGAAAGCACAGTCCAGTCATTTACCTGCCCAAGACAGAAGAAACCACTGCAGGCCAACCCCAACAGCACACAGCACAGGGGCAGTACTCCTCCTCCAGTTTTCCCAGTTCTGTGTCCTGGCAGGTCCCTTAGTTCAGCAGTAATCTAAAGTTCAGGGGTCTGGGCCCCACTTTTTATAGCACAAATTCCTTTGTTCTCTGGTGGCAGAGAAGCTCTTTGCCCAGCCAAAACCAGTTCTGTCCTCTCTGTTGCAGCTTCCTGGCAGGAGGTGGAGACAGCATTGTATAAGGCAGACAGGGCCTATTCAGGTGCAAGGGAAATCTCCTCCCACCACTCTAAATGCAAACCAGGCCTATTCAGGTGCTAGTGAGAACTTCTCCCCCTACTCTGAATGCAGCCCAGGTCTATTGAGCCCAGCCCCTGCCACTCCAATGCCAGACAGTCAATACACAAACCATTAGAGGCACACAGGCTGGCTAAGCAAGAGTGGTATTTACAAACACACAATATAAAAATCATCTTTACTAAAAGATGCATTTTTATATTCTGAGTTCCGGCATACTAAACTCCATCTTTCTATCTTGTCCCATTGCAAAGTTATATTTATAAGATGTTATAAATAAACTCCTGTTCTGTTCTATGGGACAGATAGCCTTTCAATAGTGAAAAACGAAATTGGCAATATTTCACTATCAGGACATGCCACACACACCAGGGCATGTCCTACCTTTCACATACAGTGCACCCTGCCCACAGGGGTACCTAGGGCCTACCTTAGGGGTGTCTTACATGTAAGAAAAGGGAAGGTTATGGCCTGGCAAGTGGGTGCACTTGCCAGGTCGACATGGCAGTACCAAACTGTGCACAGACACTGCAGTGGCAGGTCTGAGTTACATTAACAGGCTGCTTATGTGGGTGGCACAATCAGTCCTGGCCAACTAGCAGCATTTGATTTACAGGCCCTGGGCACACACAGTGCACTGTACTAGGGACTTAGTAGTAAATCAAATACCCAATCATGGAAACACCAATCCATCATAGCAATTTACAGGGAGAGCATATGCACTTTAGCACTGATCAGCAGTGGTAAAGTGCCCAGAGTCCTAAAACCAACAAAAACATGTCAGAAACAGAAGGTCAAAAAGCAAAAAGTCTGGGGATAAAACTGCTGGAAAAGCCAGGCCTAACAGTACTGTATAAATCCCACTGGAGTCACTGTTCCTATGTAGAGAGAAATAATGAGATTATGATTGTCCTAATACTGTGGTTATTGGGGACAGTGTGTCCTGATCTTGGTGCCCTCACACACCCCAAAGGATGTCATGCTTCATTATTGGACAATGCTCCTCGTAGGGCCGGCGCTGCAATGCCCTACGGGTCCCCCGAAGGGTCACTTTGTTGGAGATCTTTTCAGGATAAAGCCATTTGGGTGCATGGGGGTGAGTGACAGTGAAGTCCTAGAGTGAACTTAACAATTTATTAGAAAAAATGTCCCTCTGCCAACAGTAAAAAACCAGAAGGTTGTGCTGCTTGGAGGGAGATAATGGCCCTCAGTAGCAAGAGAAATGTAGCATGCCCCTAATGGACATGTTTGGTGGTCAACATGTTTCGCGCTATCTGTTGGACTCAGGAGGAGATCCCCAGTGCTTCTTCAGGACCGAAAGAGAATAGTGTTAAAAAGGTTATTGTGAGTGGCCTATATTCGTTAATCTAGTGCCACTTGGAGTAGATACAGTATTATGGAATGACAAAAAAGAGAGGGAGAGAGGGTAAATGTAGTTAATGCGTCCATACCCTCCATTAAGGGTAGTCCTTAAAAAACAAGCGTGAGCTTGGGTTTCCATTGGTGCAGCAGATGCACGTAGTATTAGATCAGCTACAGTGAATGTCCAAACAATGGATCAAGTGGGGGCTATGGACATATAGTGACATTACAAACGAACGAACATATAAATGTGCTCAGGGCACAATGGCAATATGTTAAAAAGACACACGAAACACATACTAGTGAGAAAAGCACTTGATGGCTGCCAAAGTTAGTAGGGTAGGTCACATCGTCTATACTAGGTAACACTATTGATGGCAAACCTCAGGTCACTGTGTACACTTAGTACATTGGAACAGTGGTCCCAGTAATCAGTATATCATCACACGGAATACAACAATCACAAAAAATATAGAAGAAAATGTGGTAAAGTTAGTATTCAGTGTTTTTAATCACACTGAACATACAATGATTTATAATATTTATTTGAAACATACCAAACATGTAAAATACAGTGCCCCTAGGAGGGAAAAGGGGAAGGTGAGGGTATTGTGATTGAAGTGAGGATAAAAGGGTGAATAGAAAATGGAGTGCGAATCATAAAGTCAAATACTTAAAAAACATAGGGCTCTTGTTTGAGCCAAAAACTTTACAATGTATCCAAAAAGTAAATAGCCATGGTTTGAAACAGTAACACAGTGATTAATCACTGTTGTTCAGGCTGGCTAGTATTACAGATGTCGACGTTTCGACCCCTAGAAAGTAGTAGGTTATTGTGTCCCTTACGCCGGGGTCTTCCTCAGGACAGGAGTGAAAGGGAAGGGATACCGTGAAAAGCCCTTCACTGAGGGCTGGATGGAAAATTGGGCGCGTAGGCTCCAGGTGGAGGAGAGCGAGAGTAGTTACTTAAATAGGTATTGATCCATAGAAAAGAGAAAGGCAGAGCAGGATAAGTCAGCCGGGCATTAAATTGTGTTCTATTCTCATAAAGTCTTCGAGTCGGGCAAAATTGCTCCTTATTGTTCAGTTCTCGCTGCTCACAGAAAGCGTCTCCGTTCGTTATGGGCAAACCGGAGCACTGTTCCCTGCTGGTTAAATAGGCAGACTCTAGGAGATTGCTCGTGCACGAGCTATGCGTCATCGTGCAGACGCTAGCATGACAGATGCTAATGTAAGCGAAGACAGACTGTCAAGGTTCTTGCATTACTTGCCTTTTTAAGAAAAGGTGATGTAGAATTAGTGGCTCATCACATCTCATGGATAAATTCAATGTGGTATAGGATTGGATAAAAACATCGCACCTGTGGAACCATTTCATTTATAAAAGACGTACATTAAAGCAAGATTACCTAGTCGCTTTTGAAATAACACTGCATTTATCGCTAACAGAAAAACTTGCAAAATAACAAAACATCCTGTCAATATTAAAGTAGTGAAATCAATATAATAACGGTTAAGTTTGTTGCACAGGCAAGGTTGTACAGAGTGTCAGGGCAGATATATTGTGCCTGAAATGTAAAAGATGCCTTATCACGTGAATTTACAAGGAGCTAATCCTGAAATTAGTTATGGCCTGTCTACCCCGAAAATAAAAAGATTTTGATGCTGGATTTTGTGCATGCTTCGGAAACACCACATTAAATTAAATGTTAAAATCGGGAGGTTTACTTGCGCCCTTTTAAAACATATGTCATGTGTTTCCAAAGGGAAATGTGAAACCACGTTGTCATACTTGGATATGTGTGTTCAAGTTGCGATGCATATACACAAAGAAAAATATATTTACAAAGGCCAGGCTGTACACAGTGTCAGGACAGGTGTAGTGATCAGGTCCACGCAGGTTCAGGTGATTCAAAGAGGTTTTATTGAAGATGGTACAAGATCACAGGAAGGCCATAGGGAGACCAGATCAAGACTCTCACAAGACCATAACAAGACCCCACCAGGAGCAGCCAGCAGGCAGCTCAGCCCAGTCAACTGTGACTCATTTGACTCACAACATTCCAAGACATGTCATCACTGTAAGATTCTACAGGAAGGGCATGCATAACATGGAAGTCAGGATATAACATATCCCCCTTTCTCCCAAATAAACAAAAGAACAACAATGAGAGAACAAGGGAGAAGAACCGAGAAAGAGAAAACAGAGGAAACAGAACCGTAAGAAGAAAGGAAAGCAAACATAGAAACCATCCTCCCTTTTATACACAACAGAAAAGAAGGAAAAACAACAACGTCAGAGAAGAGGAGAAAAGGAAGCACGCACGACTGCCCCAAAACACACCCACTGGCCAGAACGGGAACGTAAGGAGGCTGAAAAATGAAAAACCAACAGAGCAAGAAAACACAACAGAAAAGCAGAGTAAAGCTCAGAATCCACACGAGACACGAGAAGAAGACCTCAGAAGGAAAACAGAAATGAAGAAAGAAATAGGGAAAATGAGGAAAAGTAAAAGGGGATTTCTCATCCAAACACCATTATCGTTACACAATGACAAAAATGTAATGCAAAGATAACAGTGCAAATTTCACAAAAGAAAATTCAATATAAACAGTACATATCGTTACACAATGACACAAATGTAATGCAAAGATAACAGTGCAAATTTCACAAAAGAAAATTCAATATAAACAGTACATACTTAGCACAGAAAGCATGAAATGCACTCAAAAATAGTATAAAACATAAGCTAAATATGTAAATCCAAATGTATGGGTGGGAACCCATGATGAATCGCTTGGAATGGATATCCGTAACAGATGCTAAGGGACTAACACCCTTCATAGAAAGGCTAAAAGAGTATGGGTGGGAACCTGGCAACTATACATGTGTGGGTAAGAACCCGTAAACAGTCTCTAGGTTATAGAGAAAGACACATATGCAACATGACTGTAACCCTTGCATGGATGCAAAACGGACTAAAACCGTTGCATAGATCCCCTGTAAGAAGGGACAACTAAAATATTGTGCACATGTGAAAATTACATAAACGCACAACGAACAGATGGGACAAAGGCCCATAACATACACCCTGTGTGGGGTAAACTAGACTGTGACTGTATACTAGATGTGGGTGGGAACCCGAATACATGGGTAGGAACCCGTGACTGAAATGTGGGTAGGGACACGAATTAAATGGGTAGGAACCCATGACTTATCTCTTGGGAAAGAGATGCATAAAAGATGCAAAAGGACTGGAACCCTACTAAGATAATGCATCAAAAACGATATTTCAGTATGTATAAAGTTTGAAATAAACAGACACTGTTACATTTAGAAAAGACTCTAAGCATGCATAAGTCAGGTGTATACAGAGATAACATTGCTGCCAACGTACATGTGACTGTGTGAGAGAAAAAGGTCCCAATGAACATGTACAAGTAAAACATTTGAATGCCAACAAACTGCACCGTAAACGTAATATAATGGGCGAAGTACCCATAAAACACACTCTAGGTAGGGTACACTGTGAACAGATGATGATTGGGACTATAACCCATCACCCAACCTCGTGTAAGGTTAACATAACCTAGAGTGAAAGAAGGAAAGAGGGAATAAAACCCAAATTCCTGCCCCTGAAACAAGGGACGGAGCGTATGCTTCCATGTAGGGAGAAAACCCTGGTGTGCCTGTCATTGTAGGAAGGACCTTCTGTCCAAAAATAAGACAGGAGCAGCATAACACTGTGAACAAGAGAAAAGTCTAAGATGAATTAGACTCATCAAAAGATACTTGCGTTGAACATTCAATGTCCGACATCGGTAACTCCAGTTCATCAAAATGAATGTTGCTTGCTGCCACACTTCCATCACGCACTGATTGTTCTCGACGTAGTCCATTTGACTCCGGACGTTGGCCGCAATATGACATGACATGCAGCCCACCTGCAGGTCCAAGCTTCTTTATGAATAATGATGTGTCGAAGAGGGATACATCGCGTTGTCCTGAGGCGGCATAAAGTTCGAATTAAACTTTATTGAGGAGGAGCAGACGGTTGGAAACGTGGATGGCAAAGCAGAGAGTCAGAAGTACAGGCCCGCCATTCTCAAGATGGCGGCACGTTTCTAGCGCCGTGCCGGATGGCTCACGGTACGCCAGTGCTCCGCAAAACATCTTCCGACAGAAGAAGAGCATGCGTCACAGAAGGGCCATGACGAACGTCGCAGGACCGCAAAAAAAAACAAGTAAGAGAGAACGTGCTGCTGGAGGCTCGCGCTAGCGTTTTAAAAATACACATAGCGGTTGAAAAATAGCAGCGTTGCTCAAACAACCCCAATAATAAAAGACAACCATGTCTCCTCAATTGAAATTGCCGGCGATCACAAAACGCACCTTGGAGGTTGAAGAGTGTGGTTAGAGATGTTTCACTTCTCTTTACTACTGAGCTGGTTCAGACAAATGTACAGAGACTTCTATCTCAGTGCAGGGAAACAGCAGGTTGAAAGAGGATGAAGACACTAAGGTGTGCCATTCGCAGGCACATTGCGCACACACAAGAAACGTGAACATCGTGTACAGTGTCCATGAACAAAAATCAGACAAGCAAATAACGCCAGACTTGCTTAATTTGAGGCAGCGGCGAGATAAATGTCTCATTTCATGGTATCTCATGGCCTTTCAGAAGTTGCAATGTATATACACAAAGAAAGGTTGCAGTTTAACTATATTACAAAGGCCGGTTCCTCATTTCGTGACCTTTCAGAATGACAGAGGTGCTGGGTCACACAGTGAGCACGGATTCTCAAATGTCCATCCAATGATGTCTACATAAATATGCATACTACGGTCTACATATATGGTTATGCATACATAAGGGTGAAAAGTGCAACAAACCTTGCCAGGGACACCTGTTGAATCATTCACTTGTGAGACAGGCTAGTTGCGCATGACTAACTTCAGATTCATTTAAACCATTCTGTATGGAGTCTAAGAGAGACATACATTTACATTCTCTTATATTAAGAATTGTTCCAATGTTGCCTCCCCTGGGGCCAAGGGATGCCTTCTCAAGTACAACCCACTGTAATTCATCTGGGCTGTGATCCACAGTTCTAAAGTGTTCGACCAAGGGTGCTCCCTGTACCCCACACCTTATTCGACTGCAATGCTGGAGTATCCGTGCCTTTATTTTTTGTTGTGTTTGGACTACATATATAAGGCCACATGGACACACAATACCATAGATCACATTGTTCGTGTTGCAGTTCGTAAAAGACTTCAAAGTGATCACATGGTGTTTGTACGTAAACTCTTTTGTTTGGATGGTTGTTTGGCATGCCTTGCACTGGCCGCACTTAAAGTGGCCAAGCGTCGGTGGTAGATTCCACAAAGATTGAATAGACGGTGCTTCAGGGATCTCCAGGAAGGAGCGTACTATATGGTCCTTGACACTTTTCGCTTTCTTGCATGAGTGCATGGGAGGATTGCTTTGCTCTATGTCATCTGATATCAGTGCCCAGTGTCTATTTATCACCTTTTTGATGGCATGGCTTTGTGTAGAGAAAGTGGTGACGCATATCATCCTTTGCATGGACCCATCTCCCTTCTCTTTGGGTGTCAGCAGATTTTCACGAGGGCTATACCAAGCCCTCTTCTGTGCCCTTTTGATCAGCCTCCTGGGGTAGCCTCTCTCCATCAGTCGGTTGCTCAGGTCATCTGCCTGGGCCAAGTAGTCGATTTTCTTGGAACAGTTCCTGCGAATCCGCAGGAACTGTCCGAAGGATAGATTGCCTCTAAGTCCCTTGGATGATAGCTGTTGTATCTCAAAAGGGAATTTCTCTCGGCCGGCTTGCGATACAGAGTGGTGTATAGTCGATTATCCTCACTCCTGATGGTGATATCCAAGAAGTCGATTTCCCTGGGATCCGAATGAATGGTAAATTGGATGTCTGGGCTCCTTTCATTGAGCCAGGAGTGAAAACTGCCCAGTTCTATCGAGTCACCAGTCCAAATCATGAGTATATCGTCTATATATCTCCTCCACAGAGACACCTTTTCGATATAGGGGTTTGATTCACTGAATACAAATGATTTTTCAAAATGGTCCATATAAATAATGGCTAAATCTGGGGCGAAGGCGGCCCCCATCGCTACTCCTTTTGTTTGAAAATAGAAATGGCCATTGAAAAAGAAAATGTTTTCCATCATAGCTATGCGTAGTAAGCCAATGATGAATTCTGTCGGGACTGCTACCGGTGCCGGTCTCTGGTCCAGTACCTCCCCCATTACGTCAAGAGCAGACTGTTGCGGTATGCTGGTATATAAGGACACGATGTCACAGGTCACCAGAAGTTGATTACTCGGATCAAAAGGGCACTGCTCCACAAGGTTGATGGTTTGCATTGTGTCCCTTAAATATGCCCGAGTAGTCTCCGCTATGGGCTTCAGTAAATGATCTATATATCTGCATAATGGTTCAAGCATTGATCCACACCCAGAGACGATGGGACGGCCAGGTGGATTGCGTGGGTCCTTGTGGATCTTCGGCAAGGTGTATAAGGTGGGGAGCCGAGGTTGTTTTTGGTTAAGGTATTGAAATTCAAGGTTGGTTAAGAAGCCTTGTTCAAGCCCATGTGTGGTTGAGTACTTCCTTGGCGAGGTCCTTGGAGGGATCTGATCTTATCCTCATATAGCTGACTCCATCCTGTAACTGGTTAAGGATCTCTGTCTTGTAATTTGTGACATCTTGTACAACGATGGCACCGCCCTTATCCGCGGGCTTAATCACGATGTCCTTGTTGTTTTTCAATGATACAAGTGCTTCCTTCTCCATCTTCGTGATATTGTACTTCGTATGTTTGTATTCCTTCAATGCTTTGGACACATCCCTCATGACAACGCTCTCATAGGCTAAGATTTTATTCGTCACGCTGTGGGCTGGTGGGACAAACGTAGATGGGATCCTTAATCCTGTCTGTGAGGTTACCAGGGATGGTGGAGAATGTTTGAAAAAATATCTGAGACGGATTTTCCTAAAAAACCGATGTAGTTCCGTCTTGAGTGCAAATTCATTGGGACGTGCTGTGGGCACGAAAGAAAAACCCTTGCTAAGGACACTAGTTTCTTCATCTTTGAGTGTATACGAGGAGATGTTCACTACAGGGTTCTGTGGTCTCTTCACCACCTGTAGACCCTGCGACGGGTTTGGATCTCCCCGTGGTTCTCCGCTTGGAACCGGACCTGCTTCTGTATTCTCCCACGTCCTCTGTCCCAACTGCCGCTGGTCGCTGGCTGACCTCGTTGTGATCCTCTGGGCGGCCAGTGCAAGGCATGCCAAACAACCATCCAAACAAAAGAGTTTACGTACAAACACCATGTGATCACTTTGAAGTCTTTTACGAACTGCAACACGAACAATGTGATCTATGGTATCGTGTGTCCATGTGGCCTTATATATGTAGGCCAAACACAACAGAAAATAAAGGCACGGATACTCCAGCATTGCAGTCGAATAAGGTGTGGGGTACAGGGAGCACCCTTGGTCGAACACTTTAGAACTGCTGATCACAGCCCAGATGAATTACAGTGGGTTGTACTTGAGAAGGCATCCCTTGGTCCCAGGGGAGGCAACATTGGAACAATTCTTAATATAAGAGAATGTAAATGGATGTCTCTCTTAGACTCCATACAGAATGGTTTAAATGAATCTGAAGTTAGTCATGCGCAACTAGCCTGTCTCACAAGTGAATGATTCAACAGGTGTCCCTGGCATGATTCGTTGAACTTTTCACTCTTATGTATGCGTAACCATATATGTAGACCGTAGTATACATATTTATGTAGACATCATTGGATGGACATTTGAGAATCCGTGCTCACTGTGTGACCCAGCACCTCTGTCATTCTGAAAGGTCACGAAATGAGGCACCGGCCTTTGTAAATATAGTTAAACTGCAACCTTTCTTTGTGTATATACATTGCAACTTCTGAAAGGCCATGAAATGCCATGAAATGAGGCACCTGTCCTGACGCTTTGTACAGCCTGGCCTTTGTAAATATATTTTTCTTTGTGTATATGCATCGCAACTTGAACACACATATCCAAGTATGACAACGTGGTTTCACATTTCCCTTTGGAAACACATGACATATGTTTTAAAAGGGCGCAAGTAAATCTCCCGATTTTGACATTTAATTTAATGTCGTGTTTCCGAAGCATGCACAAAATCCAGCATCATAATGTTTTTATTTTCGGGGTTAGACAGGCCATAACTAATTTCAGGATTAGCTCCTTGTAAATTCACGTGATAAGGCATCTTTTACATTTCAGGCACAATATATCTGCCCTGACCTCTGTACAACCTTGCCTGTGCAACAAACTTAACCGTTATTATATTGATTTCACTACTTTAATATTGACAGGATGTTTTGTTATTTTGCAAGTTTTTCTGTTAGCGATGAATGCAGTGTTATTTCAAAAGCGACTTGGTAATCTTGCTTTTATGTACGTCTTTTATAAATGAAATGGTTCCACAGGTGCGATGTTTTTATTCAATCCTATACCACATTGAATTTATCCATGAGATGTGATGAGCCACTAATTCTACATCACCTTTTCTTAAAAAGGCAAGTAATGCAAGAACCTTGACACTCTGTCTTCGCTTACATTAGCATCTGTCATGCTTGACATGAATCTAGCGTCTGCACGATGACGCATAGCTCGTGCACGAGCAATCTCCTAGAGTCTGCCTATTTAACCAGCAGGGAACAGTGCTCCGGTTCGCCCATCACGAACGGAGACGCTTTCTGTGAGCAGCGAGAACTGAACAATAAGGAGCAATTTTGCCCGACTCGAAGACTTTATGAGAATAGAACACAATTTAATGCCCGGCTGACTTATCCTGCTCTGCCTTTCTCTTTTCTATGGATCAATACCTATTTAAGTAACTACTCTCGCTCTCCTCCACCTGGAGCCTACGCGCCCAATTTTCCATCCAGCCCTCAGGGAAGGGCTTTTCACGGTACCCCTTCCCTTTCACTCCTGTCCTGAGGAAGACCCCGGCGTAAGGGACACAATAACCTACTACTTTCTAGGGGTCAAAACGTCGACATCTGTAATACTAGCCAGCCTGAACAACAGTGATTAATCACTGTGTTACTGTTTCAAACCATGGCTATTTACTTTTTGGATACATTGTAAAGTTTTTGGCTCAAACAAGAGCCCTATGTTTTTTAAGTATTTGACTTTATGATTCGCACTCCATTTTCTATTCACCCTTTTATCCTCACTTCAATCACAATACCCTCACCTTCCCCTTTTCCCTCCTAGGGGCACTGTATTTTACATGTTTGGTATGTTTCAAACAAATGTTATAAATCATTGTATGTTCAGTGTGATTAAACAACACTAAATACTAACTTTACCACATTTTCTTCTATATTTTTTGTGATTGTTGTATTCCGTGTGATGATATACTGATTACTGGGACCACTGTTCCAATATACTGTCCTATACCCAGGTCCCAGTGACATAATTTGGGTTTACCCTTCTAGGTAACTTACTGTGTACACTTAAGCGTAACAAGCATCGTTTTGTGTTTACCTAGATAGTAAAAGGGAAGTGCCCCATGAGATGCGGCTGTGGGTATCCTCGACACCTGTTATGAGGAGTTGTGGCATAAGATAAGGCAAACAGGGGTGAAGGAGCGCATGCAATCGTATTGTATAGTTGCTATGCGTACACTCTGGCAGCGCGGTTACTACTTACAGTTTCTCGTAGGTATGTATGGCCCGATCATCTACCCGACCTCATGCCATCTCTATAGAGACTGTACTGGGAACACCGCTGTGTTTAAGTAGCGGTGCGGAGACCGGCATGTAGGCGTATTCACCTGTCGCTTGCTTCCGGGTCAGGTGCCGGTTGCTAGGTGGTATAGTGGACATCTGCGCATGTGCGGGCGCCATCTTTGGTTGGGCAATGTCGAGTTATCCCTAGTGTACACGTCTGCGCTAGTGTGGGCACCATATTAGAATTAGTTATTGGAGTTTCGAGTGTCTGTAAAGCATCCGCGTAATAAAGATGTGTAAAAATATAGAAAAGATAGGTAGTCCAAAATTTGAACATCACACTACGGCGTGTTATGGTGAATGTGGACCAACACGTAGCGTGCGTATAGTAGTAATCGTACCGCACTTATGTCAACAATAATGGATAGCCTACGAATTTCAATGTAGTCGTGTGTATAATATATGGTCACAGGGCAGTGTTGCGCTCTGTCGGGCAACAAGGTGTACTCTACGGTGGGCACATGGCAAGCAGCCTGCCCGAGTAGTGTGTACTGTCACTATTAACAACAGTGTTGCCGTAGTGCAAGTTTGTCATGCTGGAGGTAATGAAGATCCTAATAGTGAGAAAGTGGAGTGTAAATAATCCCACTAATACACGTTTAGTTATGGTTAATATAATAGTCATTACATAGACAACAACAAAGTGGCAAATAGCATATCATGGTTATGTTGGAGGTGGTCATGTTGTTGCATAGCAAACATTTTCTGGCGAATGGGCCATACAACTAGCTCTGAGAAGGTCTGGAGGGTAGTGCACGCAGTTCAGGGGACTCATTGAAGTTCAATCCAGGGGATCTCATCGTTGAGTCCCCGTACATTGGTTCGTAGCTTGTGGACCCATCTCTGTTCTTTCTGGAACAGTGTCGTAGTATTCCAGATGGGGTTGGTTTCTACAATGGTCCATTGGAGCTGTTCTGTAGTGTGTACTCATCTTTGTAGTGTTACGACCACATCTTATGTTACTTCTGTGTTCGTTGATTCTGATCCTGACCTGTCGTGTGGTCATACCCACGTAAAGGAGGTTACACATGCACCTGATAAGGTACACGCAATTTTTAGTGTTACAGTATGTATGTTTGCGTTGGGGCCATTTTAAGTCGCCCAGTTGGAGTTCCTTTGTGTGGGTGGTAAGACTACACTCATTACACTGTCCACATGGTAATGTCCTTTCACTGCTGGGAGCCCCCAGAGAGTGGTTTGGTCAGTGGTGTACTTTGCCTGTGGTCTCGTATGTACTAAAAAGTCTCTCAGATTTTGTGTTCGTTTGAATGCAAATCTTGGGCGTTCCAGATTGAAGTCCCCCGTGTTGATGATATGTCAGTGTTTAAGCACTATGCTCTTCATTTTGTTGGACATGGGTGTGAAGGTAGTCACACAAGTAACGATGTCCTCCTGTGGTTTAGTATGAGTCTTGAGGAGGGCGTCATGATGGTTGTTGCGTGCTCTCTTCCTCACATTTTTTATGGTCTGTCTGGGGTAGTGCCTTTTTTGTAGATTATTGCTTAATTCGTCAGCTTGGAGTTCATAGTCCTGAACTTTGCTGCAATTTCTTCTCAACCTGAGAAATTGTCCATATGGAAGGTTTTCCCAGAGTGCCTTAGGGAGGTGGCTGTTATATGGTAAGAGGCTGTTGCGGTCAGTGGGCTTCCTGTATGTCTTGGTGGTCAGGTTACCATTGTCCATGGTGATTAGTAAGTCCAGGAAAGGGATCTCCTTTGATGAGGTGGACAATGTAAATTTCAAATATGGGTCACGCTGGTTGATCCAATTGTGGAACTCGATGCATCGTTCCTCAGAACCTGTCCAGGTGTGTTGAGGATGACGATGGCGCCACCCTTATTTGCAGGTTTTATAGTGATGTCTGGGTCATCATTGAGGTTCTTTATAGCTCTCCTTTCTCCGGCTGATAGGTTGTCGAAGGTGGTCTTGGGTTGGACCTTGTCAATGCCTCGCAGAACTGCCTTCTCAAAAGTTAGAATTTCGCTTGGCGTCATAGCCGTAGTAGGGGTGAACTTAGAAGGATTCCTAAGTCCGGAGTCCGGTGTGGCGATGGTGTCCAAGTCGTTTTTAGAGTTGCGAAAAAATGAGCGCAGTCTCAGTTTCCTGAAGAAACAATGTAGTTCGCCTGCGAGTTTGAAGGGGTCCTCTCTAGGTGTCGGGACAAATCCCAGTCCTCTCTGCAGGACTGTCTCCTCAGTGTCTGTGAGCGGTCTCCGTGACAGGTTGACTACTAGCTTTTCTTCGTCTGACGCCTGGTTTCTCGTTGGTTTCCGCCGTCTAGCCATTGGACCTGTTTCTGATCGCCTCTTCTCCTTCCTCTTCCTCTGCCCCTGTCTCTGTTCCAAAAAGGAGGGGGTTGTTGGTGTTGGTAGAAGGCTAGTGGAGGTGGCGGGCCATGGTAGCCGGGGTACCAGGGTGGTGGTGCGGAATGGTATCCTGGTGGTTGGTAGTTATACAGAGGTGGTGTGGGGAGGAGTCCTGGTCCTCCTTGGTTACTCTTCCAACTTCCGTTGCTTGAGGTGCTGTTAGATCTTTTTGATCGCGTCGAAGTGACTGAGTCATCATCAGATGAGGTCTCTGTGTTGGAGTTGGTGAAGTCCTCTCTTGTATATTGGTATATCTTTTCCTTCTCGAAGGTTTTAATATCCTTCTGGAGTTTGTTAATCTTTTGTCTGAAGTAAGTAGTCTTTGTGCTCATTCATTTCGGTGTTTATTTCAGCGAGTCGTGATTTCCAAGCGGTAATGCTAATGGTGGTCTTCAGGGCATTTTCAGCTATATTTATTTTGATGATGAGTGCTTCCGATAGGCGTTTAGCCGTGCTGATGATGAGGATGAGCCAGTCCCATGAGCACTTCCAAGCTATTTGGCTCCATTCCTTACTGAATATCAGATCATCTAGGAAGATGCGTGGGGCTACAGTTACGAGCAGGCCGTTGGGTGCTATATTTGCCCGCAGGTACTCGGTCATTATGGCCCCATGCATAGCTATTTTCACCTGCTGTTTCTTGAGAGTGGCTATTGAGTTCCAATTGCCTTGGGGTGTGCTTGTAGATGCTGTGTCATCTGCCCCCAAGAGACTTGGTGTCCGTAAGATTTCGGAGACTATATCGTTGCCATGTCCTAAGCCCAGGTGTTTGTCCATGGTGTGTAGAGAAAGAAAAGGAAAGTAGAAGTGTAGTGATAGAAATGTCCCTCGGCTAAACTGCCGTTCTAGTTTCACTAAATAATGGGAGAGGGGTGGGGGACAAGGAGCTAAATAAAGGTCCAGTGACTCGTGCTCCCGAGCGTTACAACATAAATCCCACTGGAGTCACTGTTCCTATGTAGAGAGAAATAATGAGAATATGGTCGTCCTAATACTGTGGTTACAGTACTGTAATCTATTTCCACAACCAGCATATCACACAGTGTGATCAGTAGATGTGGTGTAAGCAACAGTGACCATTTGCATGAGGAGGAAAAATAGTGACTTCTACCATCCCATGGGTCGCCTTGTACTGGAAATCATCAGTATTATTATAGGAAGTCTATACTTCCTGTTATCTTTTGTTTTAAATTTGCAACTGTCTTTTAACATAAGTGCAGAATCATTTTACTGATTCAGGTAGTAATCCTGAGAAATCACTATTTGCTTAACAACAATAATAATTACCAGAGGCTGAGAATAATTCAAGCATTCAGCCCATAATGTTTTGTTTTCCTCAGTGTGACGGATAAAACCCAGAAGTGGGCCCTGTGCTCACTGTGCCATAGGCTTCATCTACACCCTCCTAACATGGCCCAAATAAATTGAAACAGGTCTGTGTTGCCTGTACTTCTGTTCAAAAGGGGCCTGACCTAGAAAATTGGCTAGACTGTTCCGACAGGCGCAAGACCAGGGATGATTGCCATATGGCATGTACCTTCCTGAGGGACATGGAGCCCAAAGATCTAATGGCTAGAATGCGGTTCTGAGTGACTACCACGGACCTGAATAACTACCAGGGGCTCAGATTAATTAAACCATTCCACTGATCACTTTTTTTTTCTTCTGTATGTGTGACACATGTTCATTTCCACTTCTTTCCGTTGCCTGATACTGTTGCCTGGCCTAAGCCCATTTTCTTCCCACAGCCTTTGTTTACCTCATCTACCACAGAGCATGTGTGATTAGAAGATTCTGCATCTCTTTTTAGCCCATGGGTTTTAATCTGACCTATCTGATGCTAGCTCCATGGGGTCCAGGATAAGAGTAGAAAGCGTAAGATCAACTTTCTGTTTTGTGACGTCCTTGTTGGGGCTTTAAAGGGAAGCCAGTTGTGGCATCGGGACAAATAACTTCTTCCCAGGAACACCATCTTTTCTTGCTCTTAGACCTCTACCATGCATGTTTCATTTGGGAGGGTAGCCCTTCCCAGGGATGCTATTTTCTGCTATTCAAAACCCCAAAGATCTGGCAGTAACAGGCACCCTCATAAATTTTATATATAGGATTGTTATAGGCGGATATTCTTATCTTCACCCAAATTCAGATGCTCATGTACACAGTATGAACTAATCCTCTGTGCCTACTTGGTTAATTTTAAAACAAGAACGGAAAATAGAAGTAGTCAGTCAAGTCACTCAACATACACCATACCCATTCTAATTAAGTGTATGTGTACGACAAAGAAGAAATGTGAGAGAAATGAGAAAGTATCTCACGTGCGCACCACCAGAGGAGCTACTGGCAGGTTCTCACCAGCTTGCCCACGTTTTTGTCATCATCGATAACTTTCTCATATAGAAAAAAGTGTGTGTCCAGTGAAAAAAGGTGTAGAGACAGAACATAGAATAAAGCCCCGTAAAAAACGAGACAGGAGAAGTCTCTAATAAAATTGAGCTAAACTCACACACATACTTGTAACTTTTTAATCCACAATGTGAGTTAGCCCAGCATTAATAACACAGCATGTTGTGAACCACTTCAAGGACGGCCAACATGTTTCATTGCCTGTTTTATATTTGGCGGCAAATTCGTCAGGGCAACCGAGGTCAGTAATCACCTCCCTGGACATCTAACGTTAAATCAAGAATGACTGACAAACATACAAAAAGAGAATGACATTTTTTTTTAAGAAAAACACCTCCAATCGCAGCTTATTTCAGTACAGGTATTAATAAAAACAGAGACTGGACTTCAATATAGCACCAAGTCATGTCTTGTAGAGATCGTAATATTTGCCTAGTGAGAGCCATGGGCCCACATACCAGCTCCCACTTAGTCGTAAGGGTGTATATCGTTTATAATTTTGATCCCTTTTAACAGCACGTTCGTTGCTTATAGATTCATCTGTGGAAATAGACATATCTCATTATATGCTCCTAAATAATGTCCCTAGAAATGGCACACCATCATTCATATAAATTTCATAGACCGGGGGCTCCACCTTTCACGCCCAAGTGCGCCCCGGTATCTGACTCAATATTTGACTTAAGGCATGCACCTAATTTTAAAACAATCTCACACAGCATCATCTATGCCGATCTGCATCGTCTGCTTCATTTTTAGCAATGCCCGAGCACTTCCGAGCGGCCCAACCCACATGTTTGGACGGGGTGTCGCTTTCTTCATTAAAAGTTCATACCCACCCTTGTATTCCTTTTTCAAAACTGCATCACTCATACAGCCATCTTGTCATCACGCATACCCTTACCGCTATCCAGAAACCTTCACGCGGTAACTCAACCCGGCGTGTTGCTCACGAGTGGTTTCCTTCTATTTCAACAAGCCGCGGTCAACCTACTCAAGCGTCATGACGTTGTTACAGTCACATGATCGCCGTTACGTATTCACTATGAATACTAGTATTTCGTGCGCCATCTTTGAATTCCCAAATGCGCAATACAATCATATGTGTAGCTCCCTTGATATTCCTCACATGGTACGCTACTGCGAAAAATTGTATCGCAATGTGGCGCAGCCACGATACCTTTACTTCTTGCCTACTTCAACAGAGCGCCGTCAACATATTCAGGCGTCCTGACGTTCTTGCTGTCACGTGATCACTATGATGTGATCACTGTACTTCAACTGATTCGGGCGCCATCTTTGAATGTCCAAATGATCGAAAATAGTATGTACAACTCCCTGGATCTACACCACGAGGTGTACCAAAAGAAAGGCATCACGATGTTTCGGGCGCCATAACACCCTCTCGCCCAATACATTACGGCTCACCCAGTGCAAGACCCACAGATCACATCCGCCAAATCATGCAGCATGAAAACATATATGGCAAGCTTGGCAATTCGAATCTACACACAAGCCTTCTTAGGCGCCTCCAAACCACATTTGCATCAACCAAGGTGCAACAAAATGCTCAATGGGAAAATTCTGTCCTTCGTCCACAGGATGTATATTACTGGACCATATATGGGGGTATTCATATTCACAAACTGCCAATACCCCTAACTGTATCACATTGACGCACCCCTCAAATTCATAAAGGATGTGTATAGGAGTATTCACATTCACGGGCTGCCACTACCCCTGAATATATTGACACCAGACCATTACCACATCCCTAACACTCATAAAAGGTGTGTGTGTCCTGACTCTGCCTAAAGCAAACCCCCTGCTTTCTACATGACAGAGTGGTGTAGATTCAGTTTTATTTAAAAAATGTGTTCATAATCACTGCCAATAAAAGAGACCAACCATTCTACACTTAGTTCTTAGATCATCTCTGTGTCACTATTTACTGATCTTGTTCCACTCAATTTGGTCATTAAGACCAACCTGATCTGCTTTCTCGGAAAATATCCAGCGTGCTTCTTTGGTAGCAAGTATCTTATCCAAGTTACTCGACTCGCCCACTACCTTCTCTAGAACCACCCATTTTAATGCTCTGTGGCTATGTTGATGTTCTCGATAGTGTTGTACCAAGCGTGTGGTCAGTTTTCAGGATTTGATCGTACTAAGATGCTCCTGCACACAAACCTTGATTTTGCGAGACGTCAGACCAATGTAATGCAACCCACATTGACATGTCAATCTGTAAATCACATTTACTGAATTACAATTGCTGAATCTCTTTAGATGCCAAGTCCTTCCGTTCAACAACTGAACATTCGTCGTCTTTTCTGTTAAATCACAAACTGAGCAACAACCACATGGGTAGTGCCCAGACGGGATAGAGGTGTTCACAGTGTGCTGCATTGGTCTTGTATGGACAAGCCTGTCCTTAAGGTTCTGTGCGCGCTTGAGCACAAACCTTGGTTGCGGCATTTGATACTCCGTGGTGGATAATAAAGACCAGTGTTTTTTTATGGCCTGTCGGATTTTTGTGGACAAGGGATCAAAAGTCAGCACGACTGGCATGCAATCATTAGATTCTTTAGAGTTCCTTTCAAGCAGTGCCTCCCGAGGAGTATTATGAGCCCTTTTGCGAGCTCTGTTGACAATCCTCCTTGGATAAGCCCGCTGTACTAGTTTCTCAGTTAAACTTTCAGACTGTTGCAGGTAATCATAGGTGGAAGAACAGTTCCTACGATATCTAAGGAACTGGGCCACTGGGAGATTATCCCTGAGGGCTCTCGGGTGGAACGACTGGTAGTGCAACAACGAGTTCTTATCCGTTGGTTTTTGATGCACACTTGTGCTTAGCTTGTTGTTAGTTACTCCAATATCCAAGTCAAGATAAGTAGCGCTTTCATTGCTTATGTTCCATGTGAACCTCAATCATTCGTCACAACCATTAAGCCAGTCAAAAAACTCGCAAAGCTGACTTTCCTGTCCAGACCAAACACTCAGAACATCATCAATATATCTCCTCCAGAGGCAAATTTGCCTCTGGAAGGGTTTTGATGGATAATACAGATGATGTTCTTCAAACTGGCCTACATATATGCAGGCCAGACTGGGCGCAAAAGTTGCGCCCATAGAAGTACCGGATACTTGCAAAAACAGCTCGTTCTTGTAACAAAAATAGTTACGAGTCAGGGCTAACTCAACGCATTGCATTACAAAAGACTGTGGGGTGTCATACAACCACTCCTGAGCCCCAAGAGCGCGAGCTGCTGCCACCAGCGTCGCCTCTTGGGTTATGCTAGTGTACAAAGACTCAATGTCAATTGTAACTAAAAACTGTTGTAAAGGATCGAAATCCATATCCTCAAGAGTGTTCAGAATGTCGGTGGTGTCCTAAACATAGGACAGTTATTTCAACACCGACTCTCTTAGAAAAAAGTCCGCAAACTGCGACAGAGGTTCTAAAACAGAGAAAATGCCCGAGACTATCGGGCGCCCTGGCGGTGGATGTTGAGCCTTGTGAATTTTAGGCAAAAATGTAAAACGCTGGTGTTCTGGGCTTTACATTAATTAAAAAATCTGCCTCTTTACTAGTTATCCACTTTTTTTCTTTTGCTTGTGAAACCATAGCTCTGATCATGTCTAGAAGTTCATCTGCCGGATCTCTTGGAAGAGGTTGATAATTCTTCCTTTCTTGTAATAACCTCATGACCTCAGCTTCATAATCACACGTGTTCATTAAGACCACAGCACCGCCTTTATCGGCAGACTTTATGGTTATTGTGGCATTGTCCTGTAGCTTTTTAATTGCCTGCCAATCACTCCGACTCATATTGTTAAAAGTATGTCGTTTCTGTGACTCTTCCAACAACTTTACTTCATCGAGCACTTTCCTCTCAAATACTAGCACTTCTGGACCCACTGATGAACTAGGCGGGCAGAATTGAGACGGAAGATGGAGATTAGTTGAGAATACAGACGGAGGATCTTGTTCCTTGTTAGCAAAGCATTTTTTGATCTTAATCTTTCTCATAATTTCTTGTATTTCCATTCTACATTTAAATGGATCATGGCGGGGGGTGGGAACATACCCTAAACCTTTATTTAGGACTCTTAACTCACATGCTGTTAGCTGGTAATCAGAGAGGTTAACCACGATATTATTCATATCGGGCTCCTGCCCCGACTGCGGGTCACCCGTGGTGAGTACATCTGCCATGTCTGGGCCTGGGCTTGGATCTGACAGGCCCTGCCTCTGCCCCTCGGGCCTCCCCCTCTGTTTCCCCGCTGGGTCTGGCCTAAAAAAGAGCGAATCGCACTGTTTGCGCTCGCAAAAATGGTTCATGCATGTGCCTGTAAGGGTAGAATGGCTGGTCTCTTTTATTGGCAGTGATTATGAACACATTTTTTTAAATAAAACTGAATCTACACCACTCTGTCATGTAGAAAGCAGGGGGTTTGCTTTAGGCAGACTCAGGACACACACACCTTTTATGAGTGTTAGGGATGTGGTAATGGTCTGGTGTCAATATATTCAGGGGTAGAAGCAGCCCGTGAATGTGAATACTCCTATACACATCCTTTATCAATTTGAGGGGTGCGTCAATGTGATACAGTTAGGGGTATTGGCAGTTTGTGAATGTGAATACCCCCATATATGGTCCAGTAATATACATCCTGTGGACGAAGGACAGAATTATCCCATTGAGCATTTTGTTGCACCTTGGTTGATGCGAATGTGGTTTGGAGGCGCCTAAGAAGGCTTGTGTGTAGATACGAATTGCCAAGCTTGCCATATATGTTTTCATGCTGCATGATTTGGCGGATGAGACCTGTGGGTCTTGCACAGGGTGAGCCGTAATGTATTGGGCGAGAGGCAGTGGTGTTGTGGCGCCCGAAACATCCTGATGCCTTTATTTTGGTACACCTCGTGGGGTAGATCCAGGGAGTTGTACATACTATTTTCGATCATTTGGACATTCAAAGATGGCGCCCGAATCAGTTGAAGTACAGTGATCACATCATAGTGATCACGTGACAGCAAGAACATCAGGACGCCTGAATATGTTGACGGCGCTCTGTTGAAGTAGGCAAGAAGTAAAGGTATTGTGGCTGCGCCACATTGCGATACAATTTTTCGCAGTAACGTACCATGTGAGGAATATCAAGGGACCTACACATATGATTGTATTGCGCATTTGGGAATTCAAAGATGGCGCACGAAATACTAGTATTCATAGTGAATACGTAACGGCGATCATGTGACTGTAACAACGTCATAACGCTTGAGTAGGTTGACCGCGGCTTGTTGAAATAGAAGGAAACCACTCGTGAGCAACACGCTGGGTTAAGTTACCGCGTGAAGGTTTCTGGATAGCGATAAGGGTATGCGTGATGACAAGATGGCTGTATGAGTGATGCAGTTTTGAAAAAGGAATACAAGGGTGGGTATGAACTTTTAATGAAGAAAGCGACACCCCGTCCAGACATGTGGGTTGGGCCGCTCGGAAGTGCTCGGGCATTGCTAAAAATGAAGCAGACGATGCAGATCGGCATAGATGATGCTGTGTGAGATTGT
Source organism: Calotriton arnoldi (assembly GCA_963921515.1). Lineage (NCBI taxonomy): Eukaryota > Metazoa > Chordata > Amphibia > Caudata > Salamandridae > Calotriton > Calotriton arnoldi. The sequence continues at coordinate 100,841 of CAWUFW010006846.1, read as the reverse complement.
TTTAAAATTAGGTGCATGCCTTAAGTCAAATATTGAATCAGATACCGGGGCGCACTTGGGAGTGAAAGGTGGAGCCCCCGGTCTATGAAATTTATATGAATGATGGTGTGCCATTTCTAGGGACATTATTTAGGAGCATATAATGAGATATGTCTATTTCCACAGATGAATCTATAAGCAACGAACGTGCTGTTAAAAGGGATCAAAATTATAAACGATATACACCCTTACGACTAAGTGGGAGCTGGCATGTGGGCCCATGGCTCTCACTAGGTAAATATTACGATCTCTACAAGACATGACTTGGTGCTATTTTGAAGTCCAGTCTCTGTTTTTATTAATACCTGTACTGAAATAAGCTGCGATTGGAGGTGTTTTTCTTGAAAAAAAAATGTCATTCTCTTTTTGTATGTTTGTCAGTCATTCTTGATTTAACGTTAGATGTCCAGGGAGGTGATTACTGACCTCGGTTGCCCTGACGAATTTGCCGCCAAATATATAACAGGCAATGAAACATGTTGGCCGTCCTTGAAGTGGTTCACAACATGCCGTGTTTTTAATGCTGGGCTAACTCACATTGTGGATTAAAAAGTTACAAGTATGTGTGTGAGTTTAGCTCAATTTTATTAGAGACTTCTCCTGTCTCGTTTTTCACTGGGTCTTTATTCTATGTTCTGTCTCTACGCCTTTTTCCACTGGACACACACTTTTTTCTATATGAGAAAGTTATCGATGATGACAAAAACGTGGGCAAGCTGGTGAGAACCTGCCAGTAGCTCCTCTGGTGGTGCGCACGTGAGATACTTTCTCATTTCTCTACACATTTTTTCTTTGTCGTACACATACACTTAATTAGAATGGGTATGGTGTATGTTGAGTGACTTGACTGACTACTTCTATTTTCCGTTTTTGTTTTAAAATTAACCAAGTAGGCACAGAGGATTAGTTCAGACTGTGTATATGAGCATCTGAATTTGGGTGAAGATAAGAATATCCGCCTATAACAATCCTATATATAAAATTTATGAGGGTGCCTGTTACTGCCAGATCTTTGGTGTTTTGAATATATGATGATTGGAGGATGATCTGGCACGTATATCCCTCTTCAGCTCCTTGTTGAAAGCATGCTATTTTCTGCTAACATATGGGGAAGTGTGGGCAGACAAAAAATGTTAGTGCTGCCACCTAAGCTGCAGAAGTGATATTATGCTAATAGAACGCCTCACTCCAGCGAATATCTCAAAGTTGCCATTCACTCACTAGTCATTTCCATTCAGGACTTTGAGAATGCCATCCTGGCTGGAGTACCTCAGTCATACATCCCTTTCCCAAAGCAAGCCTTCTCTAAATGGATAGATATATAAACTCAGCAAAAAATGTGACCACCTTAAACCCATTCTCAAAGACCTATACTGGCTCCCAGTCCCAGACAGAATACAGTTTCACTTGTGCTACATATTGCACAAGGCTATATACTAGCAAAACCTACCTTGTGTAGCTAACCTTCTGATAGTCTCTGGCAATTTAAGGCTGATGAGATGTCAAAGCTCACTCCTCCTGCAAATCACCAAGTCTAAGACCACCTTGGCCCACACACAATCCTTCCCTGTTTCTGGCACTTTAACATGGAACTCTCTACCATGTGATCTATGAAAGCAGTCCCCTCTCAACACCTTCAAGAAGCATCTCAACACCCACCTTTTCAAACAATTTTTGGGTTAACCTCCAAACAACAACTGGGTTAAGATTTTCCTGAACATTACCCAATCCGACCTCCTAAATTTAATTTTTAAACTAATTCTATTTAGGCAAACTTACTACCCCAAGTTTTGCCCACAAACCATACTTCACCCCAGAAACCACTCAAACTCTTCTCATTGTCAGCCTCCTTTTGCACCTAACTGGTGTTCCCCTCATGTACTGTGAAATGCATTATTGTAACTCCTCATATACATATTCTAAAGTAAAGTGCCCAAACTCCTCTTGGTCCTGGTGGATTACCAAATGTTAGGGGCTAAGGCATGTCTCTCTTTGTTTTTGTTCCGTCAACTCCCAGAAAAAAAAAACAAATACAAAAACAAATGGCAAAAAATAAAAGACAAAAACAAGAGTCACAATTCTAAAAAAAAAAAACGGAAACAACTCCGCTGCAGGCAGTGAAGAAAAAAGTTCACAAGAGTGGCCAGGTCAAAAAAGCTAGACAGACTGATAATGGAAAGAACTTTCCATGCTCTGCACACCATAGACACAGCAGCACCGCCCCATCTCCATAGGACAGAAAAAGATCTGGCTAATGTGTTGTGCACATGCTCATGTATCTTGTGCAATTTTTTAACATGGGTGCATGAGTTACATATTTTCTGCTCATGAAATACTCGTAATTCATGTGCTATGCATAATTGTCATGTGAATTAAGGAATTTTGCACAAGTCTAGTCTTCTGTCACATTGTGCCAGGGACTCACTCATGTGCGCATTCAGACCACCGTAGTACAAACCAGTGTCGGTTTGGGATCACAATTCGGCCCGGGCACTCCTAAAAAAAAGTGGCTCACATTCCCAGATCTTTCATTAAACACCAATTGATTTAGTCTCATCTGGCACATGTTTTTTTTTTTTTTTTAACTTTATATATCGATTATCCATAACAATACAGACAGTCAGTGCAATGTAAGTAGTCATGGTGTATTCAGGCAATTGCGATTGGCGAATCAACATAGTCTCAGTCGATACAAACCACAGACAGTACATGGCGACATCAAGGTGACAGCGTACATCAGTTATATGTAACAAGTAGCTTATATCTATCCTCCCAACCTCTTGGGTGTGTGTAGACCAGGACTTCACCCATGTATGGTGTCAGCACAGCTGTCTCCTGCATTAGCAAGGGATGGGGGTGCATACGACCGCCGCGAGGACAAAGGAGAGCCAAGCTCGGTGGTGTGGGCTGTCTGAGACACAGCATGATGTGGTGCAGTGGAGGATCACCCAATATCAGCTGGCACTAAGCCTGAACTTAGTTGTGTGTCTGCTTCGCTACGCAGGTTATCAACATATGTCTTATATGGGCCCCAGATATCTATCGGGCGGGCCGTGCCTGCCTGTGTGCTGGCATAGATCTCGCTATTGATGTTACAATACGCCATACTGTGTAACCAGCCCTGTAATGTAGGAGAAGTTCTGGAACCCCATCGCAATGCTATCTCTCTCTTTGCCAACAGAAGCCCAAGGGAGGCCAGTCGTCGGACCCTCTTAGGAAAATTGACCGTATAACCCATGAGTGCTATCTCCGGTATGGGAGTCAGTTCCATGCCAAGCATGGACCCCAGCGCGGTATGCACATCCGCCCAGTAAGAACTGATGAGGGGGCAGGTCCAGGTCATGTGGGCAAAGTCCGCCTGCTGAGCACCACATTTCGGGCAAGTGTGTGGCCTGGTGGGAGCTATCTTATGTACCTTAGCCGGTGTCATGTATAGTCTAGGAAAAAATTAAAATGCAGCAGCTTATGCCGACTATTCAGGGATATATTACCAGTGGCAGCGCAGCATACGGCCCATTGATCGTCTGTGATTGGTTGTCCCAGGTCTGTCTCCCATTCCGCCCGCAACCTCTCGTCTGCAACGGGGATCTGCGCACTACAAAGCTTATAAAGTTTAGATACCAGATGTACTCCACAATCGCTCTCTATAATTAGAGACAGAGGCTCAAACGAGACCGGCTCCAACGGGTAGCAGGTAAACGCCGCCCGCAAGGCAGAGGAGAGGCGACGCAGCACAAACCGGTCCATGAACGTGGCCTCCTGGAAGTGCGTCTCCTCCGTGGGCGAAAACACATGGCCACCCGGGTACAGGTCTCCTATCTTGACAATGTCGAATTTGGTTAACGTACGCTGTACAAGCCTCTCACCCGTGAGGGGGAGCAGGCGGACATTGGGGAGTGGGAGAGCCGACGCATATAACGCAGGAGCCCCAGTATAGCGCTGGAGTCTGCTCCAAGCCGAGCTGGTGGTTGACACCGTCTGGATATCTACGGGATCTCTGGGCTCTCCTGTGGGGAGCACGTTCGCCAACCGGTCGGGAAGGACCAAATCAGATTCTGGTCTCAGAAATGGAATCCTGGCATCAGGGTGATACCAGGCATAGGCGTAACTACCTTGTGCCACTAAATAGTATAAATAAAAATCCGGCACCCCGAAGCCACCCCTGTCATACGGAAGGGTGAGTGTCGTCCATCGGACCCGTGGCTGTTTCCCGCCCCATACCAACCGAAGCAGGTGGGACCGCAGAGTGCTGAAGAAGCTCCTCGTGAGTGGGATGGGGATATTATTAAAAAAATATAAAAATTTGGGCAGGACCATCATTTTTATCACAGCTATTCTACCCGCCATGGATAGTGGCAGGCGCAACCATCTTTCCACCTGCGCCTCCAGCTTTACAATGGCTGCACCGTAGTTAAGTTGTATAATCTGAGCCGGATTTAAGTGTATCTGAATTCCCAGATATCTCACAGAGTCTGTACACCATTCCAGAGGGTATTCACAGGGCCAAGGGGTAGTGCCGACGGTTAAAGGGAATATGATAGATTTCTGCCAATTAATACCGAGGCCTGAGTGCCGCCCAAAGCGTAGGATCTCTCGGACAAGCGGGTCCAGGTTCAGGCGCGGCTCCCTAACGTATAAAATGGTATCGTCCGCATATAAGGACACCAACAGAGGGCCCGTCCTAAACTGTAGCCCCCTCTGCAGATGCCTTTCTTGGAAATGCCGGATTAAGGGATCCATAGCAAGTATGAATAAAAGGGGGGACAGTGGGCAGCCATGTCGCGCACCCCGGGTGAGCGAAAACTCCTCCGGCAGCGTGCCATTCAAACGTAAGCGTGCCTTCGGGCGACTTTACAGCAGGCTCGTGGTGCCTATAAAACCGGCCGGCATGCCCATGCGGCACATGATGGATAAAAAAAAAGGCCATTCCAGCGTGTCAAATGCTTTTTCCGTGTCCAAAAGTATAGCCGCAGCTGGTACCTCAGGGCTGATCCTATGTAGCGCCGCAAACAGCATTCGTAAATTCAGGGAGGTCGATCGGTGGGGAACAAAGCCGGACTGAGCTGGGGAAATAATGTACTCCATTAGCTGTGAGAGCCTATGTGCGATAATTTTGGCCAGTATCTTATAGTCAATGTTCAATAGAGAGAGCGGTCGATACGCTCCGCAAAGAGTGGGGTCCTTTCCAGGTTTGGGAAGGAGGATAACAACTGCCTCGCTTAACGTGGGGGGCAAAGCCCCTTGCTCTAAGGCTTCGGCATATACTTCAATCAATTTTGGGGCCAATTGATCCATAAAAGTCTTATAAAATTCCCCGGTAAAGCCATCCAGCCCGGGCGCAGAGGACCCCCGAAGTTCTTTAATCGCACTGCGCACCTCAGTCACTGTGATCGGCTCAGCCAGGAAGTCCTGCATGTCTTTTTCTAAATAGACTAGGGCTATCTCGTCCAAATATGCCTCCCACGCAGCGGGGTCCACATCTGCCCTGGAAGTGTACAGCGCGGCATAGTAGGACCGGAATTCTTCCACGATGTCCGTGGGGGACGTGAGCATAACCCCGTCCGAATTGCGAATCTCGGTGATGAAAGCTTTATTATATGGGGGCCGTAATATCTGAGCTAGAGTGCGGCCCAGTCGGTCGCCCTCTCCATAACGTCTAGCCACGTGATATTTGCCTAAATAGAGAATCTCTCGATCAGCCGCCTCTCTATATTCCAGGAGCAGGGCCAGTCTTTTATCTTGCAGCGGGGCGGACGAACCGGCCGTGGCCTCCCTGTCTAAGTCCGCAATCTTGCTCTCCAGTCCTGCTAGTGTCGTGCGTAAGGCACCGAGCACTCCCGCGTGTTTGGAGATACAGACCCCTCGGATGTAGGCCTTAAAGCCCTCCCTTAGCACTGCCCATGTGTCTACTGAGCCGGTATTGTTGGTGACGTAGTCCTCTATGGCCTCGCCAACCTCATGGCAGAAAAGTGCATCTAAGAGCGCGCGTCCAGGGAACCGCCACTGCCTTTCAAAACCCTCAGGCCGAGGAACACCCAGAGTCAGCTGGACCGGGGTGTGATCTGAATATGTCCTGGGGAAAGTATTGGTCGCCCGAAACCACGAGGAAACCTCCGGGGAGAGGAGCCAGAAATCAATCCTGGTCCAAGTGTCATGTTGCCCTGAATAATGCGTGTATTGCGTGCTAGTCGGATTGCGTTTACGCCAGACATCTTTTAGGGAGAGCTGCTCACATAAATCTAATAGCGCGCGCCTTGCCCTAGGCTTGGAGTCCGCTGAGCGGGAGGTGCTGTCGAGTGTAGGGTTGAACAGGAGGTTGAAGTCCCCACCCATCAGTATCAAAGATGATTCTAATTTTGTCAGTTGCGCCTGCAACGTGTAGAAAAATTCTGGGGAATCTGTGTTGGGGGCATAGACACATACCAACGCCACTCCGTGACCCATCAGGGACCCCCGACAATGGTGTAGCGGCCTTCCTTATCATTGATCAGCAATTGACAGCTAAAGGGGACCCTCTTGTGAATAAGTACAGCCGTCCCTCTGGCATAATTGCTATAATTGGCAAAGTATCTATGCGCCCCCCAGCTGGAAGCAAACCGTGCCTGATCTGTGACTGGTAAATGTGTTTCCTGGAGGAAGGCAATGTCGATTTTGTGCCGGGCGAGGTAATGTACCACTTGTCTCCGCTTGCGCGTGTTATTTAGGCCTCTAACGTTCCAGGACAGCAGGGATAAGTTGGCGGGGCCCTTAGACAAACCTAACTGCGCCATTCGTGGTCAAGGGAAAGTCTCTGCCAATCGGAGAGTACATTGAATATGACGATCTGCATGTATGTAGCATAGAAAAGGACAATCAAACAAAGAATCTGCACCCCTACCCAAACCCCCCTCCCCCACCCAGCCTCACTAACCAAAAGGCGAGGCAAATCCCAACCTGCAAAAAGAAACACCATAGTACCAATGAACTGTGTTGGGCAAAAATACAACTGCCGTGAGGTACATTAGAACTATCCAGTAAAGGCCCCGGGAAGCAACCCAGGGGGGTGGCAACGCCACATCAGTCGACCAACTATGACAAATGAATTAAACATTAACGTCTTGCAGTCCCCATGCAAACTTCAAGAGAACCGTAGGGTCCCCGCTCAGCCAGGCCCCCCGCACCAGGTTCGGAAAACAATTCCTGACTGACGGCCGATACGTTCTGGGTAGGAGGCGGATCGTCTCTGTCATTATGTGGTTGCTCATTGTTGCGCTTAAAGGTGTGGCAGAACTCCTGGACCTCATGTGGTGACTCAAAAATGCGTGTCCGGCCCCCCGTTTCAACTCTGAGTTGGGCCGGGTAGAGCATGCCGTAATTGAGGCCGAGATTGCGAAGAGCAGCCTTCACTCCGTTGAACTTGCGTCTGGCATCTTGCACCATAACGGTGAAGTCAGGGTATAGGGCAATCTTGGAACCTTGCTCGCGTGCCAGGCGAAGAGCAGTGTCGCGATCTCTGAAGTTCATGAGGCGAGCAATGAGGGGACGGGGGGGCAAGCCCGAGTTGGGACGCGGCCCCAAGGAGCGGTGGGCCCGCTCCACCACAAATCCAGTTGTGAAAGAGTCTCGACCAAACAAATCCGAAAGTAGAGTTTCCACAAAGGTGTCGAGGCGGCCAGTGGCCGTGGACTCAGGAACTCCCAGAATCCGTAGATTGCTCCGGCGGCTGCGCGCCTCGAGATCTTCATTTTTAATGGCCACTTCCTTTAGGATGCGCTCCATTCTGTCCAGTCTCTTGGTTGTCTGCGCAGCGCCATCCTCCACGTCCGATATTCGTGCCTCGGCCACATCCAGCCTCCTGTCGTGAGCTTGGATCTTGGCGCCCATCGTTTCAAGCGTTTTGTCTAGGGAATCAAAGCGACCATCCAATGATCGAAAACCAGCCCTCATTTCCTGCAGCCATGCCGCCGGAGGGGCCGCAACAGTCTCATCCCGCTCAGTGCCCTGGCCGTGCTCCGCCATCTCTGCACCGTCTTCCGCCTGTTTCTCCGAAGGCTTATCAAATGACAGTGTCCGTTGTTTCGGGTCCTTACGACCCATGCTGCAGAACTAGTGGAGGGAGCAGAGGTCACACCAACGTGTGCTATGGCGCACGTCAGGGCCCCGTGCAGGCGCCGGTGTTATTAGCGGCCCACAACTCAATGCTGGTCAACGCTGAGGCGCGGAGGGTAGTGCAGGGAGCCTGGTGTAACGGCGTGTCCGCCCCGCAATCCCCGCAAAGAGGCAAGAGTGGTATCTGGGGGGGCGCTAGCAGAGCAATGCAGCAATGTTTCCTGTACACGCCTCTCAATCCAGGCCTGGGCCTGTGTGGTGCAGCAGTTCCAGCGCAGCAAATTTAGGTGCCAGCCAGGCAGGGGAGCGCTTTCATGGGCCACAGAGACAGCAGCGGCCCGGTAGCACTGGGCCGTGGGGTTGAGAAGCAGAGTCTATGCCTGATCTGATCGTGGGCCCGGTGCACATTGAGTAGGGCCTTCGGCCTCCAGGGACCGTGCGGTAGAGGCAGCAGGCACTGGGGGCAACAGGCCGCCACCAACTCCCCCCCGTGGACCCCCAAGCGGCTCAGTGTCACCGCTTGTTTCAATCGGGTCGGCGGGGTGCTTGCACAGCCCGGCGGGGAGCGCGCGATGATGCGGCCGGCTCACCCGCGGCCTCAAATGAGCAAAGCACGCTCGCGCCTATGTGCAGGGGGAGAGGGGGGGGTCGGGGGCACACATTAGACCGCCATCCGCGGCACTCACCGGTAGCAATGTCCTGGGTCCCACGGGAACTCCGCTTCATCAGCTGCGTGCAAGGGCCCGGTCCGTCTCCGTCTACCCCTGGGCCGCCCTCTTCACTCCGGCTGTATCCTCGGAGCACCGGGGCCCAGCGTCGCCGCCACCGCTCTCAGGCGCCGTAACAAGGCACTGGGTCGCACCACAGGTCAGCCGCGGTCCCCGAGAGGCATTTCCGCCGTGTTTCATGCGGGTAGCATGGGGGAAAGCACGGATGTCGTCGGTCGGCTGGCGGAGCTTCAACGCCGCGCGGCCATCTCGGTCTGCAGCTTGGCCACGCCCCCCCCATCGGGCACATGTTTATAGAAATGTTTGGTAATTTTAACATTTTATAGCTTATAGAGCCAGAGCTACAACACCTGATCTGGTGGGTATTTTAATATCCTGGCCTGTACAAAAATGATACAAATCATCCGAATCCAGTATTTTTCCCCTAATCAGTATGTATTTTAAACAGTAAACGTAAGACAAATGCACTTTATATTGATTTCTAAAGGTGCCTTAATGACCCGTGACTGATTGTAAAATTAACAAAGGCAGAAAAGCCATGTTAAAAGGAATAAGGTATTTATTATATATAAAGATTCGTCTTTATTTATCATGCTCTGGCGTTTGCAACATTTTAAAACGTGAACAATGGCTGGTTATCTTTTTAAATGTTTTATTATAGTTTTATATAGTGTGAACTGCTCCCAAAGGCATTGGATCTATTTACATGAGCACCAGCTGCTTAGAGGAGATCAAATTCGTTTTTATTTTTGAGGCTCAGGACATTAACTGATTTGCCCAGAATCACAGGATGTTGAACTAAAGCCGGGACTCCAACATAGTTCCCGAGTTCCAAAGTTGGCAGCTGTGGTCAAGGTAGCCTCACAGCTAGGCCTATGCAAATCCCCTACTCCCTTTCGCCCCCCACCACCACCTTACACTCAACGCAGAAAGACACTGGGGCTGAGATGACAACACCTGGTCCCCAGCAAAGCCCCTGAATACTGTCTCCCTCCCCGTCCACCAAGGCCTGAATGTGAGGTGATGGCCCAGTGGGGGAGGGGACAGGGGAAAGACAGTGATTTTGGGCTGGGTCGAACCCTAGGGGGTGAGGTGAAAATTACCCTACAGCCAGAGCAACAACTGGCCCCCAGGGAGGCCGCTTACCACTCACCCCCTACCAAGCCCACAATAGCCTCGGGGCTATGGCCTGGCAGAGCTGGAAGGAAGCAAAGAACAAAGCTTCTGGGTAGGCCTGGGAGGTGGGGGGCATGGGGGCTGAGGTGAAGATGGGCCTGACACTGAACCGCCCAGCGAGGCTGCTTTACTCTTCCCGTCACGCCTCTGTTTTACGGCCCAGCAGGGGAGAAGGAACACTGCTTTGTTGGTGCCTGTGCAGCCCCCCAGGGGCTATGCTGATGTCTGCGACAGCAGGCTAGTGATGCAAGTCCCTGCCCTGACAGTCAGCCTGACTTACAATACAGTGACCTGACTGGGGGGCTGTCGAAGATTGCAAGATTTTGTGGGTCGTGTGACACAGGGCTTTAGAAAAAAAACGGCCCGCATGTGACACTTAGGCCCGGCCCATCGGCCAATGTCCGACTGCCCGCCTTCCCAATCCGACCCTGGTACAAACTAACCGTGGGCGGAGTTCGCGGAGTTTCACTACGCGGAACACCGCGAAGTGCATAAAAAACTCCGTCGCACTACGCAGAGCTCCGCAAGCGGCGGAGTATGATAGAAAAATGCCGTTCGCGGTGATTGCACAGCGCCGGATGCTTGTCCGCACTGTGCAATCATTGCGAACGGCACCATGCACAGCGCAAGCTTTCCTTTTCTGCCGCTCGAGTAGATTTTTACTCGAGCGGCAGCTTTCTCAACGCGAACGGGCAGTTTCTCAACGCGAGCGGTCGCAAGCATACGCGACCACTCGCAATGAGAAACCTGACCCCCCCCTCACGTTGAGAAATCTTGCCGGGATGTTGATTTTCCACGCTCGCGCTCACCAACTTGATGTTGACGATCGTGAACGAGGAAAAATCTCGCCAGGAGGTTGATTTTCCTCGCTCGCGGTCACCAACTTGACGTTGACGAACGCGAGCGAGGAAAAAAGCTCCACTCCGCACCGCGAAGCGGAGTTTTTCGGAACTCCGCGATCTCCGCGCAACGCGGAGTGCAGAAAACTCCGCAAACTCCGCGAGCGGAGCGGAGTTGACCGCCCAGGCCTAGTACAAACTCACTTAAACATCCAAAAGTCATTGGTGAAATGGCTAGAATTAGTACGAACTACTAGTACTTGCTCTGAATACATTTTATACCATTGTTGAAGAATCATACTGTCCTTGTGATCTTGGAGCAAAACCCGAAGAAAAGCAGAATACACACCATGGTCACATGATCTGGAAGTGGCATGCCTTCTCCCCAGGCAGATGAAGAGGTAACTCATTCCTGTCTTTTTCAAACAAGGCCAATAGCTCGAGTCACCAGTCCTTTATGGGTAACTCTGGGTAGACTTGTACTGTCAGTAGCCCACTAAGAGATCCATGCTTGTTCACTACTGTTTTGGTGAAGAAGGTTGCTTGAGAGGTGGCAGCTCAACCAGGGAACAACTCAATACCTGGAATTTGAAAAACAGGGTGCTCTCACACTTGATCATGACTGGCTCCATCCCCTAGGATGAAAACTTTAGCATATTCCTTCTTCTGAATGTCCCCCTATTGACTTTCATGCCATGTTATGACAGTTAGGATAATATTGTTGAAATAGCAGTGTTGTTTGTGTTGCTGGGCACACACACATGCATGGACACTCCACCAGCAGGCAACATTGGATGACCCCTTAATATTAATGATGTGGGAATCTGCTGTGTAGCTCGTTAAAGACAGCTACAAGTGCAAAGGCCTCAAAAGTAGTACAAATCTCCCTCTCGACATCTAAGTTTGCAGTGTGCCAGCTTTGCAATATGTGTGTCTTAAAGGTATGGGGGTTGACACTGCTTTTTCACCCTGATATGTCTGGCTTTGGCAAGCTTTTGGGATGGTTATTGTTTTTAATGTTTTTTTGTATACCTGCGTCACAAAAAAGATTATGCTACCATGGTTGCCATTTTCATGAATGAAAAAAAATGTTTTAATTTAAAAAACATTCAATTTTATGGTTGTTTTACTAATTATTTTTTTGAACTAAAAGCCATTCAAATCTGCCATACACTCTAATTCTATGCTTGTTTGTGATGAAGACAAATGTAAGGCCTTGATTTAAAGTGTGGTGGACTGGGAACTGTGTTGCAAACATGATAAAGTACTCGCTCCACTAAACTCTCTGTCCACCTGCCTCATTTAGAGATCGGCAGACTGTAAACTTCTTTTGACAGAGGGATGCTTGGCTCTGTCAACATTAAGTTTCCTCCAACAGCCTGATGAAGTAGGGGCCATCAGAGGAAAGGAATTACACCTTCTGCCCTATTTAGGGTGGATGGTGCAATGTCCTTTTTAGGTCGAGCCTATAGCGGCAGCGCGCATGCGCTGCTCGCTTTGTGAGGCATGCAGTATTCAGTACGGAGTGGAAGCTTTGTGGAAGCTCCGCCCACTCTCCGCCCATTGGCTTGTGTCTTTGTCCTCCGTAAATGCTGTCTTCTGATTCATTTTGAGGCTTGTTAGTCCCTCCTTCTGACGGCTATGTTCTCATTTGTCACCTCCCATGGCTACTGGCCACTTTACTTCGAGTGTTACACCGTACGTGGACTGTGAGCACTTCTTTGTGCCCCCTTCTCCCCCCCCGCCGGCACTCCCGTTGTCCGTGCCCGTGCCCCCACCCTCCCTCCCATTGCCCGTGATGCGATAGGTCTCGCATAAATGCGAGTCCTATTGTTTTTAGTTGGAGCACACATTGTCCGTGCGATATTTCCTCGCAAGTACTCAGGGACAAATAAAATGCACCAGGACAAGAGGGAAAATGGGTTTCTACCTGTACTCTTCTGCCTCCTCCCTGGACCCAGAGTGCGGACGCCCAGAGACGTCTGTTGCAAGTGCTTGCCAAAGCCCAGAGACGTCTGCCGCGAGCGCTTGCCGCATGTGCTCTCTCTGTGGTAGCGGCCGCAGCGCACCCATTAGGAAGCGGCCAGACCTGCCCAGCGGGTTTACAGTCCTCTGTGATATTTGGAAACGAGATGCTTACGCACCTCCAGCTGCCACTCACGGGCAGGCATCACCTGCTGGCTGCCGCCCACACCACTTGGCCATCACCCTGTCTGGGTGCTCGGGCAGTAGGACTGGTGTGTTCTTTATTGAGCGCCAAGTCACTGCAGCTGCCAGCGCCGCGATTTCCCTGTACAGCGGTGCCGCGCCAACCTTTCTAAGGATTGTATAACGCCCAGTTTGTACAGGAGTGCTCAGCTTTCTTGGATCTCAGGTTACTGTTGGCGGGGGTGCGAGTGAAGCTTGAGAGCACGAGAACAGAAAGTCTGGTAGAGCCCCTCCCCCCCAGCTCAGTGGAGGACAAAGGTGGGCCAGCCACTGAAAGCTCGAGCCAGGCTCGAGACTGAAGCCTGACTCTGGCTCGGCTCCAGGTCCTGCTAGAACCTCGAGCCCATTACGAGCCGGGCTTTCGCGTGGCTTCTGTCTGCTTGCTTGCATCCCTCTACCCCTCAGGATGTAGCGTTACCGACCAGAGGTGCTGACCAGGTTCGAGTTTCTGTGCTTCTGAGCACATCACTTTCTCTCCCCTGCCTAAAAATAATGAATGTGACCCTGTGTAATGTAACTAAACATATAAAGCGTTCCAAAACCTTCCAGTGGAGTTACCGCCCTATATATAACAAGCGTTTGCAATGCAATCGGTCTCACATTTACGCGTGTTTAAGCTATTGGCATTGTAAATGACAATGCCTTTTATTTATGTTTTAGAAACCAAAACATAAATAAAAGGCATTGTCATTTACAATGCCAATAGCTCAAACTCGCATAATTGCGAGACCAATTGCATTGCAAATGCTTGTTTTCACCACCACCACCAGGTTTTTCCTGGTGGTGAGGAGAAAAATAATGACCACCACACCACGGGGAAAAACTCCTAGGGTGTAGGATTCATAACATTTTGTTTTCCAAACACAAACTCCCAATTTGCAAATTTGTTTTTGAAAAATAATTTTTTTAAAAAGTTTGGTGGATGTCTGTCAAAACCGAAAGTGGCTGTCCATCAAACTTTTTCTGTCTTGAAGAGAAACACCATAACGCCTGCCTATTTCAATGTAGAGATGACCTTAGAGCCGGTGGTCTTCTCTGATTCGGGACAGAAGTCGGTTCGGGGGGAGGGGGGTACTGTCCTCCGCCACCCTGACTGATAGTACTTCACCTGTCAAACTATAAATCAAGCCCTAAAATATAATCTAGCCAAACACTCCTATTGAAGACAGCTACGAAATCACAATGTCGTGTGCACTCTTTGTAGTGGAAACTCTAAAAAATGAGGTGCGAAATAAATCATCATAAAACTGGGCACCCGATGTGCAGAAAAAATAACCTGTTTTTAAATTTCATGTACATAATAAATAAAATAAAATGTGCACTTTGATCCAGCTTTGCCGCTGAAGAAGCAGAAACTGTTCTAGGTGGATGTGAACAATATGCAGAGTCTTTATGAAGTCGATCAAAGTGTAGACAGACAATTGTTAAAAAGCCTACTGGTGTATGCTGTGGTGGGTGAAGGCAAAAATGCGAATGACAATTTAAAAGACTAATCAACGACGCACATTTACCACTGAGACCTCTACATATGTACATTATGTCTGCATATATGTTTAGGAAAAACAATAGTCTGGTGAGACAGCCAAAGCAGCTTCAATGACCGCACCTAAGCATAGCCCCATTGTGCAAGGGGCATGGTAGGAGCATGCTCTCATACAATGCACATTTGAAGCTGCCTGAAATGGACAGTTACTAGCTTATGAATGGTTACCATTATCCGAGGCATCTGGTGACACTTGTCACCAAGTACGTGTGCACTAAGAAGGCATTTTTGTATTCCTTTGTGAGTCACAAGGAGGAGGGATCTATCTGTTTGCCATCTCCTTTCCTGTGTGACTTAGAGTTTCCTTCAGTGGGTCCATGGTGATTCCAGTGACACACGTGAATCACTATACACAACTGTACGTTGATAATTTCAATTCTGACATCAGTGGCTATATCATGGCGCCGTTCAGTGCAAAGCAGAGATGCAGAAGGGATCCATGCAGGTCATATATTAGGTTAAAAGGGTTTTTTGTGAAAGCTATAGCTGCAGACAGTAAAAAAAGAGCTCAGCCTAGCTCTATTTAACAATATATGATGTCCAATAATTTCCATGTCGGAATGAAATTTGTCAGCCATTTATATTATAGGAACTTCCCAATTAATTAAATGAAGTTCAGGAAGTGAGATCTAATTTAGACATCACCTTCTTGAAGGAAGCTGTCATGGATGCACAGTGATATCCTTCTCTCATGCAAATGCTGACTTTGTTCCTGTGAGCAAGTGATAAGCTTCAAAAGGTCTGGTAAACCATAAAACGATATTTTTATGTTAGCACATTAAGAAGAGGTTCTTTTATATATCTCTAAAAATCACATTATTTTTGTGGTTTAAATTCGAATGCATTACCTTAAAATAGCTGCTGAAATAGGGAAAAAGAGCGCATTAGTTGAATTTCCGTTCTTATATCCATGACACTGAATTCTCCGGAAAACAAATTAATTAATTATCTGTTTCTAAAATTATATGATTTTGGGCAATGTTTGTCTGTGACAGCAATTATTATCATTAAGGCTGTCAAGTGAGCGCACTGAGTTCCAGAACAAAGAAGATACTGCATTGGAAAAAGTATTGTAAAACTGCATTGTTAAAACACGATTCAGAACGTTAATTATTTTATATCTGAATGTCGATGCAATTCTCCGAGTAGAAGGTATACCTTTATTTCAACTGAAATGGGATACTAAACTGTAGAAAATGTAAAAAGAATTTACAAATTAAATGACAATGTTTGTGAAAATGCAATGATATCTATAATATAATAAGCATTTTTTGCGAGTATGTCTAAAATATGAAAGCCAGACCTGCTTGGTGATTTCCCCAGACAGTCAGCACTCTTCTTTGATCCGCAGAATCAATTCAGCCTACAGCAACTTCTACCACATCACACCCAGCAACATGCAATCAATATAAGAGGCAGGCTGTCAGAAGCGTGGGGAACCCTGCTGCTGAACTCCTTTAAGTCCATAAGTTTATCGTTATGTCTGAAATACTGACAACTAAAGTGTAAAACATGGACTTTATTTGTAGAAAATAAAGTACTGGAGAACTAGTTATGGCTGCCTCTCCAGTGTTTCAGAGACAAGAAGTGAGTGTAAATGTATTTTTAAACATAGAAGTAGCCTCGTTACTCTTTGTGTATGATGGCAGCACCTACTGTCACGCAACGGGGCGTACCCATGCAAGCAACAGCATCTCACAGAACAGGGGCTTATTTACAAGCCCCTTGCGCTGCTCCAGGTGCTTCACTTTTTGTGACACACCGGCGGCACATTTTTCTGCCCCATATTTACATGGACACGAAAAGCCACCGTGTGTGGTGATGGAGTGAGGTTTGTAAAATACATCCTCACGAAATTAAGTAACCCCATAATAATGTATTGATTGCATGGACTAACCAACCCTGAATGCACACATTTACACGAGGGGCAAACGCATTTTACCTAATATACTAAACCATGTTGGCATGAGTACGTATTAACTGTTTGCGCATTGAAAAACCGTACTACTACATGTTTATGCTATGTTGTACATTGCACATTTTGCATGTTGTGCACAAATAACGAAAAGGGTTGCTTTAAACTAATAGCTTTTGCTAGTATTTAATTAATACAGGGTATTAGTATGGTGGGAGGTAACCATAATGGGTTTTATTTCATGAATTAATATTCTTTTGTGTTTATTTACTTTAGTACGAGATTGGGCCTGCATGAAAATGGCCTCTTGTCTAAACCAGCATGCGGTTGTCTTGGTCGGTATGGAGAGCGCATGCTCCAAGATGGGTTGCCTGCTTGCAGACTGCAGACTGTACCAGCTGATGTAATCCGTGTGAAGGCCATGTTGACCCGTGTCCTATTGTTTATGGACTATGGAAATTCCCTACTGTTCTCAATTAACAGCAACCTTCTGGACAGACTGCAGATCTTGCAGAATGCCGCGGCTAGGCTGGCCCTAGATCTTCCGCCCAGATCGTCCTCCACACCATGTCTAAGAACCCTTCATTGGCTACCGGTCAGGAGACAAATTCATTTTAAAGTTCTGTGTCTAGTTCATAAACAGCTGTATGGAAAAGGTCCTAGATACTGGACCAGGAAATTATGCTGGTATCAACCTCGTAGGGCCCTTAGGTCTAGCAATCAGTTTTTGCTTTCTCCTCTCAAAATACACACTGCTAGAAAGGGAGGACGATCTTTCTCCTTCCTTGCCCCATCATCCTGGAATAAAATTCCCATTCATCTGCGAAATATCCCTGACCATAACTCTTTTCGCAAGAGGTTGAAGACATGGCTTTTTGACATCTAAGCCATCTCACTTCCTTTCGGAGTTGTTTGCGAGCGCCATGAGACTTTAGGGTGATGTGTGCGCTGTATAAATGCCCTCTGATTTGATTTGATTTGATTGTTTATGTGCCAAGACGCAACAGCGACTGTGGGAACAGCCATCACTACGTGCAATTTGAATGTGAAACGGATATCATGGTGTACAATTGTTGCAAAATGTATAATTTTGGATATCAGTGGTATACGAATGTATTAGTCTTAAATTCTTCCTTTATTAGAACCGGTATAGGATGGATTTGTGAGGAGAACAGGATGAGGCGACCCTAGTTTGATGTATGACAACCAATCACAGACCGAGTTTCTACTGATACAGCAACGTTGTAAGATATTGAGCTAGACAGAAGGGTATAATTGATATCCCAATTGGGGGTGTGGCAGATCGGGATTCAGAGAGAGAAGAATCGGAGAGAGATCAGATAAACCTGAGGCAGTGCGGTCCGGTTTAGCAGAGCAGCCCAGTGTGGCAGAACAGAGAGAGCAGACCAGCACCAAGCCAGAGAACGCTTTAGGTATGATAACGTTGTGGGAGTGCTTGAGAGCAGACTGCGTCCGAGGAGAATTAGATCAAGGTAGATTGATTGGGAGATTAAATTTTAGTTGTTAGTCCAGGGCAAACTTGGCTATATCTATCCTGTTAACTTTGTCCTCTGAGCCTATCTCTGGGGACCTCTTGCCACAACCTCGGCCAAGGGAGTGGTTTTCCTGATTCTTTGGTGGGTATCACCCTCCTTGATTGCTTTCATTTTGAAATATATTTCTGCATGTATTTATGCTGTACCTTCTCTTCCCCATTCCTATGCACGCTTTGATATCGATACAATTGATTCATTTTGATTACATTGCTTGATAATTTGTTCTCTTATATGTGATCTTGTGTGTGCACTGACGATCTAAACTATGAGCATATAATAAGATAAAATTATTAACCGAATAAATGACTCTGTGGTTATTTAGTTAGATATTAAACTGTTTAGTTAATCATAGTCACCATCAACTCTTCAACTAATGGTCCATCGACCAAAGGAAGAAGATAGTTGAGACTACGAATAGTTAGAATTATATACAAATGTTATTTATGTGAAGTGTAGTATTGTACTTAATAAAACTGACAAATTAAACCCCCCAAATCGAGCGCCTGTCCTCAGGGATCATTTATGGGTAATATGTGATGGGCCCCGTTGTTTGGTAAAGCAGTTTATGTGTGATGAGATTTTCCTTGGTCCCTGGTTCAGAAATTAGGGGTTGCGCTGGATCAGTTTTTCTGGTAGCAGAATGATGGTTATTATTGATTAGTTTGGTGATTTATTGATTATTGATTAAATGTTTAACATTCTATGAAAAGTGAGTTGGTATTGCGTTTCTATGTAGTCTTTGGAACACAGGTACAGAAGGGTATCTGGGAAGCCGGCAAAGTAAAAGTAAGCCTGAAATAAGGCAGAAGAAAAGTGTGAAAAGTGAAATCACATGGGAATAGGTGCATTGTCTGTTTAAATTAGTGGTAACACTTATGTGTTATTTTTAAGGACTTTTTAGAGTATATGTAGAGAAAGAGTGAGATAGCGAAGGATCCACCTGTGAAACTTTGGCCTTATCCCGGAAGAATAGCGAGACCTCCTTTTCAATAAAAGGTCCTCTTGTGAAATTTTGGCCTTATCCCTAAAGAAGGAACAGGTCCTCACCTAGCTTGGATGAAGGGAAGGATAGCGGAATTGTTATACTTGCCCGTATTGAAAGGAATGTTCTTGTGAGTGAAAAACTATCTCTTTAGTTAGTAAACAGACAGTGTGGTATTGTTTTATGTTGTGACTAATAAGTTATTGTAAAGAAAAAGACTTAGAAAAGTGCCGATCATTTTTGTAAAGGGAGGGTCAGCAGCAGGAGGAGAGGCTGACGTCACAAAAAGCCGCGCTGGCATTGGTCAGACTGTGACGACAGAGTAAGCTCAGATTGGCTGGTTGGTGTGAGCCGCGCTGGGATTGGACAGGATAGCGGAGACGTAGAAAGCTCCGATTGGAAGAGTTAGAGTGTGCCGCGCTGACATTGGGCAGGTGTTTAGGGAAGCAAAGGAGTTGGATTGGTGAATTATAGTGGATTGCATTGACAAAGGATTTGGATCGAGTAAAGCTATTGACAAGTAACAAAAATGTATTTCGAACAACCAAAACAGGAGAAATTGACTTTGTTTGCCAAAATTAAAAGATTCTTTAAAAAGGACAAACCTGTAATAATGAGAGAAGGAGTTCCTATCCCTCCACCAAAGACACCAGTGTGTTATATGATGTTAAAATATGGTTATCACACATGTATTTGGTTAGAAAATTGGGTAGGATATACGAAGAATGATGGTGTGCTAGCTTTTCCAGAGCATGGTTCTTTTAATTTGGCAGTAATGCGTAATTTGAGAGAAAAGATGATGGCATTAGACCCAAGACCTAGATCTACACAGTTTGAAGCATTAATAGAATGGGAAGATGAAATGTATGAAAGAGAAAGACATAGAGGTGGTAGAGTTAATAGATTTATGTTTGGAAGATTTCATGATGAAAGACATGAAGATAGAATGAAGAGATGGAGAAATGGAGAGATAACTGAAGGATTGTATCCAGTTTTAATGGTAGGAGAGACTGCAGGAAGCAAATGTAAGGAGAAAAGGAGACATTTAGAACAATTTGGTTATGGATATAACCCGAATGAATCTGATGATGAGCTGCTGGATGATATATTAGTTAAACGACAACCACCTTATCAGGAGAATTCAGCGATGGCGACACCAAATGCACCGTCAATGGAAACACCAATGACACCTCAAATGACACCAGTTCCAACTGTAAGCGATGTAGAGCAGGAAGGAGAAGCAGAATGTGCCATACAAACCAAAGAATTAGTTGAAAAATTGAATCAGATGAATATGAAAATAGATGCGATAACTGGACCAGTAACTATAGGTCCAGCAATACCTGTATTTGAAAGTAGACTTATCCATGAACCTTCCTTGACTGTCCCATTAAATTCCGCTATAACATCAGTTAGTAGTAGAATTAACGCCATAAGTGTCCAAAGTGAATAGCCCACTACAGTTACTAGGTCAACACCTTCGAATAATCTAACAATGATTGAAACACCTAGGGAGATAATGCAGTTACAGCCAAAAAGAATAGAGTTGGAGGAAATCCCCAGAAGTGAAGTTTCAATAGGTCCAACAACTGAAGAGTTATATGATTGGGTGAAAGGGTTACAAAGGAAAAAAACACAGCCACAGCCTATAGATGTATGTAAGTTGAGAGTAGATTTGGAAGAAATGATCATTGGGACCATAAGTCCAGACAGGCTAAAGACTTATCAAGATGATAAATTGATGTATTTGTGTAAGAGTATTACTTGGAAAGCGAAAAATCTACATGAGAGGTTAGTGGAAGCTGCAGATGAGCTAGGAATAGACATGGGAAGATCAAAGGTGTTGCAGAAGACATATAGAGTGGACTTTACTGAAAAGGATATGGAAAATATGAATACGTCTGGTAGACGATTGCAAATAAAAGAGTTGATGGTTGTTTTGAGAAAATGGGGAGACGTGGAAAGATGGAAGGGTAGATGGATGAGGAAGAAAGAAGAAATGGCTGCTAAAGAAATACATTTACATCCAGTAAGAGAAGTAGAAAATGTAGCTCTTGAATGTCCCATGAGAGAAGTTCCAGGAGGAGGTTATGTGCATGTTCCGTGGTCTAGATAGGATATATTGTCTTTTACAAATGAGTTTCCCAGGTTGAGAGAAAAGCCAGTGGAATGGTACAAACAAGTTGAGAGGTTTGTGAAAGTCTCGAAAGTGTTGCTAAAAGATTTAGATGGATTATTTGAAATTGTTGTCCCTGCAGATTTATGGACCGAATGTAAGAGTACAGTTGATTGGCCAAAAGATGAATATCCTAGGGATTCCAAAACAGGAGCACCTTCTGATGAGGTGATGAAAAAGTACCATCAGGTGATTACTTTCTTGAAAAGCAAAATTTCCCCTAAGGAAACTGATTGGGTAAAAATTGATAGAACGACCCAAGAGCCGAAAGAATCTGTGCATGCCTATTATGAGAGGTTATTACAAGTTTTTAAGCAGCATATTGGTTTTGAAAATATTGGAGACAAAGATATGGGTCATTTTGTGTATAGGTTTGTGTATGGATTAAGACCTGAGATTAGTCAGATGATACAACAGCACATGTTGTGTTGGCAGGCTAAAGGGATCGACGAGATTTTGAGGTATGCGAAATACTGTAGCGATGACATTGAGTCTCGCCATCGCAAATTAAAAGAAAAAATGATGTGGGCGCAAGTAAAGGTAGCAGAACAGCAAGAAACTCTGGGGCATATTCACAAGGAGCTATCGCCGGATTAACGGCACTTTATCGCAGCCAAAGTTGTGATAAATTTACCCCCCCATTCACAAGCCGGTGTAAACAGCCCACAGCACCAGTGTACCTGCGATAGCAGCCGCAAAAAACATCGCCACAGAGGACCCCCGCAAATATCACTAATGAGATGCAGAGTAGGCGTTCCCGTGCCAAAAGTCGAGACATTACACCTCAACATTCTCAACGACCAGCCACATCGGCGATAAAAACACAAAACAGGCGATGAGGTGCGGTAGCCGCAGGTATTTAACACCTGCCTCAAGCAGGTGTAAAGAAGGACGTCTACCTGCAGTAGGCAACGGAGTCCCACACACAGCCATACCTGAAGAACAAACGACGCCATGGAGCTACTCTACATGCAGCTCGGAGCCCCAACAGGGCCACAACACCCCCGCCACCACCCCCTGGACCGCCAACCCCCCCAGGACCCGGACCCGCTCCCCCCGACCACCACAGAGGCAGCGTAGAGCAAGACAGCGGAGCTACCGTAAACACACCACTCTCACAGACCTAATGCCCGCGGAAGTCATTGCCCACTACAGGCTCAAAAGGACAACCATCCTCCGCATCCTGACCCTCATCGCCCACAGGCTGACGGTCCCAACACAGCGGAGAACAAACATCCCTCCACAGACAAAGCTGCTGGCAGTGCTGCACCTGTTGGCCTTTGGGACCTTCCAACCAACAACTGCCAGAGTCGGAGGGGTCTCACAGCCAGCCCTATCAAAGTTCATCACACCCGTCCTGGATGCCATCATCAGCTTCATACCCCAGTACCTTCACTTCCCCAGCACTGTGCAGGAACAGCTGGAGACTAAGCAAGGCTTCTACGCCATAGCCGGATTCCCGGCCGTGTTGGGGGCAATCGACTGCACACATGTCCCACTTGTGCCCCCTGCGGATACTGCACACCACTACCGCAACAGGAAGCTCACGCATTCCATCAATGTGCAGGCAATAGTGGACCACCGGGGAATGTTCACCAATGTCGTCGCCAACTACCCAGGCAGTGTGCATGATTCCTTCATCTTCTGACAGTCCATCATCAACCAGCGCTTCCAGGATGGCACATATGGAACGGGACTGCTCGTTGGTAAGTACCAACTCAACACACCACACATCCCACAGCCACCAACGCACAAGGCACAACTGTGGGGATGCACACGTGACCTAACCACATCCGACATGTTAAACTACACGACCCCCTACCAGACGCGACTCCACCACTCCATGGTCATCCTGGGCTACCCCTGCACCCAATACAGACTCCACATGGCACCACAGCCACACAACAGATGAACGTGTGGAGATGTGGAATGCGGCCATGACACATGTGAGGCACTGCTCTGCCCCCATGACCCTATCCAGGTCTCCCTCAGGTCAGCGTCCTGTAGTGGTGGGCCCGTGTCGGCCACTGTGCATCCGGGGCAACTAGCCCTGTTCGACTCAAGTCATCCCCCCTTGTCATTCAGACATTGCATGTCTGTGTGCCTGATGACTGTTGGTGTAGTTGCCAGCACATGCTACTCCCTGAGGGCTGGCTTACACTCACCCCCCCCCCCACAGCCAGCACAGGCGTCACTGAATTGGTGGGCCTGCCATCACATCCTGCCGAAGCAAGTATTGACTCTTTTCTCCCTGCACTGTCACAGGTGATCAAAGATATGCACTCTGCCCTTGGATGATGACACCCCTCCGAGACCCGAACACACCCGCCCAGAGGCAGTGCAATGCGGCCCACATACGCACCAGGGGCATTGTTGAACGCACATTTGGCGTGTTGAAGTCACGTTTCAGGTGCCTGGACGGCACAGGTGGAAAGCTCCTGTACAGCCCGGACATCGTGTGCAAGATGATCGTTGCATGTTGTGTGTTGCACAACATCTGTGTTCGCACCAGGGCCCCATGGACCCCAGTTCCAGAGGTACCGGACGATGATGGTGGTGATGGGGCAGGTGGCCCACATCCCACTGCAGCTGCGGCAGGAATGGCCCATAGGGACTCCATCATTGCCACTTTCTTCTCATGAGCATGTCACATTGTGACCGTCCGTGGCATTCATGGGACAGTAGTAGATGTCCAATTGCACTGCATGTATGAATAAAACATATTTGCAGGTCACAGGGTGGAATTGTACATTGTCATGTTACATGTCCCTGGGGTTTCAGATGTGATTTGCCATGTTGTGCACATTTTCCGAGCCAGTTGTGTCCTGTGTTCAATTGTGGAGGTGTTGCTGTTTGTACCGGGATGTTGTCACTGTCCGGGTGCACTTCTGCTTATGTGCGTATGCTGCACGGTGGGTCTGTCGCTCCTGCGGCTCTGATTTGTCTGCCACTGGTCTCTTTCATGTGGTGTGCCTGTAGGTTCTGTTCTTCCACGGTGCGTGGATGTTGTGGTGTGCATGTTGTCCTCTGCAGTTGGCCAGGGTGCATCCGTGGTACTCGGCTGTTGATGTATTTTGTTCCGTGGCATTTTCCGTATGCTGCTCTTGTGCTTTTTCCCGCATTGCGCATGAGTATTGCTGCCCTCGCGTTGGTTGTCACTGTTTTCTTATCGTGCTTTGGCCCATCGCAGCTTTTTTCGCATTGTGGTTTGTGTTTTTATCTCCGTCGAGGTGGTTGTATCGCGAGCATTGGCAAACTATCGCATGGTACCGCCGTGTTGTGAATTCCACGTTGACACGGGGTTATTTTCCCGTGATAGGCTGCGTTATTGAAAGTTGCGTTATGCTACTCTTGCAGTGGTTATCACACGTTCTTGTGAATATACCCCTCAGTTGAATTCTCAGTCTATAAACCAAACTGGAGGAGTTAGTCAGAATGCTCAGAGACCCAGTGGAGGTAGAGGTAGAGGACAAATGAGCAGAGAAGAGGCAAAAAAGAAATTTCCTTGGCATGGGTGCGGAAAGTATGGGCACTGGAAGAATGAGTGTAGATCAGTGCAGAGGACTAATGGAGGAAATCAAATTTTAACTCCACAGGTGCAGAGTGAGGTAGGTGTGCAACAGACACCGCAGCAGCAGGTAGTTACTACCCAATATCAGGTCCCGCAACCACCGTTGCCACATCATGTAAATGCTCAAAGATACAGTGCGGATACAGGGTTCCACGGAGGAGACCAGGTTGATAAAAATACTAACACAAATGTGATTCCCCAATTTTGGATGCAATGTGATGGAAGTGATGTTGAGTCCAATCAATGACGGTGCCTGAGGGGGGAGGAAGAGTGCGTGCTTGGCGCTACTCTAGAGGTAGATCAGTCAGGTCCATTTGTTGATGGAAAAGTGGAAGGTAATGATATCACCTTTCTTGTGGACACTGGTGCTACCCGTTCTACTGTGAGAGCAGCAGAAATTCCAAACCTACCCCTCTCGGGAGAAACTATCCAGGTAGTAGGAGTCTCAAATAAACAGATAAATACTCCAGTTACTAAACCAATTGAAGTGCATATTGGTCCCTTTAAAGACATGCATCGGTTCGTAGTGTGTGACTCGAGTCCAGTGAATTTGTTAGGAAGAGATTTGCTGTGCAAGATGAATTGCACAATTTACTGCACACTGGATGGTATTGCATTTCAGACACCTGATGAGGATGTCGCTTTTAAAATGGTGCTAGCAAAGCAAGGAACAAAAGTGAATGAGTTATTTTTGCTTCTTACAGACAAAAGTGTGCCTGAAGAATTGATGATGGTAGTGAATTCAGAAGTGTGGGATTTCACAGGACAGGAGATTGGGTTGATGAAGAAAGTGGATCCGATTAGAATTACAGTGAAAGATGGGGTTGACTATCCAAATACACCACAGTATAAAATGGAGCCAGAAGTAATAACAGGAATAACTCCTGTAATTGATCAAATGATTGAAAAAGGAATTTTAAAAGAAATACGGAGTAGTCCTTGTAATTCACCCATTATGGGATTGAAAAAGCCAAACGGAACCTATAGAATAGTACAAGATTTGAGAAAAATAAACAAAATTGTTGTGCCTTGTTGCCCAGTCGTGCCAAACCCAGCAGTGATTCTCTACCAAATCCCACATGATGCGGAGTGGTATACCGTGATTGATTTGTGCCATGCATTCTTTTCGATTCCCCTGCATCCGGATAGCCAGTATTTATTTGCTTTCCGGTTTGGAGATCGTGTTTTGGCATGGTGCCGAGTTCCTCAAGGCTATACTGAGAGTCCTTCAATTTTTAACCAGATATTGAAAAATTGTCTGGAAGATTTGAGAATGTCTGAAGAGTATGTTCTGGTTCAGTACATTGATGACCTACTGGTGGCATCAAAGACTCGAGAAGCCTGTGTTGCAGACACAGTTGCTTTACTGAACCATTTGGCAGGAGGTGGACATAAAGTGTCCCCTGCAAAGTTACAATTTTGTCAGCGGGAAGTCCAATACTTATGTCATAAGATTGAGAAGGGAGTCAGAAAAGTAACATCAGAGCGTATTCGAGTGATTAAGGACATGAAACCGCCAACGACACAAAGAGAAGTGCGAATGTTTTTGGGGGTGGTTGGATATTGCAGACAATGGATCAGTGGATTTTCACTGATGGCAAAACCTCTACAGAGGTTGACGAGGAATGATGTGAAAGACCCAATTAAATTGGATGAAGAAAGTATGGGTGCTTTTGTTAGACTGAAAGACAGTCTGTGCCAGGCTCCGGCGATGGGAATGCCTGATTATTCAAAAGATTTTGCATTGTATTGCAGTGATGGGTATGCACTTGCAGTTTTAACTCAAAGGCATGGAATGTCGAGACGACCTGTGGCATATTTTTCAGCCACTTTAGATTCAGTGGCTGCTGCGTTGCCTGGATGTTTGAAAGCAGCAGCTGCTACTTGTGTGAGTCTGGAACAGAGTGAAGGGATCATAATGGGTCATCCTGTGAGAGTGTATGTGCCACATTCTGTTGAGATCCTTTTAACAAGAACACAGACTCAGCACCTCACCTATAGTCGTCTGACTAGGTATGAGAGAGTGATTCTGGGTGCAGAAAATGTGACAATAGTGAGATGTACAAATGTGAATCCTTCTACTCATAGAGTATGGGTATGCACTTGCAGTTTTAACTCAAAGGCATGGAATGTCGAGACGACCTGTGGCATATTTTTCAGCCACTTTAGATTCAGTGGCTGCTGCGTTGCCTAGATGTTTGAAAGCAGCAGCTGCTACTTGTGTGAGTCTGGAACAGAGTGAAGGGATCATAATGGGTCATCCTGTGAGAGTGTATGTGCCACATTCTGTTGAGATCCTTTTAACAAGAACACAGACTCAGCACCTCACCTATAGTCTTCTGACTAGGTATGAGAGAGTGATTCTGGGTGCAGAAAATGTGACAATAGTGAGATGTACAAATGTGAATCCTTCTACTCATAGAGTAGAAGGATTCACATTTGTACATCTCACTATTGCCAGATGTTTGGGATGAAAAAGTAAAGGATGAAGCTGAACATGATTGTTTGGATGTGACTGAATTTTGTACCAAGCCCCATCCTGATATCAAAGATGTTCCTCTTGAAGAATCTGATTGTGTGATGTTTGTTGACGGTTCTTGTTTGCGGACTGGAACTTGTTGAGTTCTGCCTATGCCGTCTGTACTGTAGCGGCAATCCTGGAAGCATCCTGTCTAAAAGCGGTAAAATCTGCACAAGTTGCTGAATTGATAGCTCTAATTCGAGCGTGCAAATTGGGAAAAAGTCAGAAAGTGACCATAATTACTGATAGCCAATATGGCTTTAGCATTGTGCATGATTTTGGAGAACTATGGATGCAGAGGGGATTCCTGACCTCTTCGGGCTCCCCCATCAAGAATAGTAAATTTGTCAAGGAATTGCTGGAAGCATTACAATTACCAAAACGTATTGCAGTGGTCAAATGTGCCGCACATAAGTCAGGAGATGATTATGTGACTCAAGGCAACAGATTTGCTGACCAAGTAG
Organism: Calotriton arnoldi; assembly: GCA_963921515.1. Lineage (NCBI taxonomy): Eukaryota > Metazoa > Chordata > Amphibia > Caudata > Salamandridae > Calotriton > Calotriton arnoldi. The sequence goes on along the minus strand of CAWUFW010006846.1, from coordinate 73,035 downwards.
CGCAATATTGTGCAAAGAGTGAGACTTCCATAAATCGGGGAAAAACAAAAGAACATACGGTTTGTCAACTTATGTTTACTAACACCATTGAAACATGGGACGAAGTGAGACAATTGCAGGAAGAGGCAGGTGATGAAGAGAGACAGGAATAGGAAAAGGCAGGATGTAGGAGACGAGAAGATGATGATGTATGGGTATGCATTGATGGGAGACCAGTCATGCCATATAGTTTTCTTTCTCATATGGCAAGGATGTATCATGGAATGACACATATTGGCCGAGATGCCATGGTCAGATCATTCAAACAAACGTGATTTAATACCAAGTTCAGGACTATTGCAGATAGCCTTTGTCAGAGATGTTTGACGTGCCAACAGCAAAACCCAGGAAGAAAGACAATATTTAGCCTGGGAACAATAGGGAGGGCAGGAGGTCCTTATACCAGACTACAACTCGATTTTATCGAGTTGCCTCCATGTAACAAGCTCAAATATGTGTTAGTAATTGTGTGTTTGTTTTCCCGATGGGGTAGAAGCTTATCCCACAAGGAGGAATGACAGCCTGACGGTGGCAAAACGTTTGTTGAGGGAATACATTCCTAGATATGGTTTTCCAGTCACTATGGAAACAGATAGAGGAACACACTTCACTAGTGAAACAATCAAACTGATTTGTGAGGCATTGAGCATTCAACCAAAACTTAATTGTGCTTATCGTCCAGAGGCTTCTGGAATAGTAGAGCAGATAAATGGCACAATCAAGAATAGGTTAGGGAAAGTGTGTAGATCCACAGCACTGAAATGGCCTGACGCTTTACCCCTAGTTTTGATGAGTCTCAGAAGCATTCCTGACAAAAAGACAGGATTGAGTCCACATGAGATCTTGATGGGAAGAGCAATGAGACAAGCATTTGTACCTGCCAACAAATTGATAAATATATCTTATGATCTCATCCTTGACTATTGCAAAGGATTGGCTGATGTAGTGTGTTCTGTGTTTCATCAGGTTGGAGCAGACGCGACCACAACACAGCAGACTCAAGCGCATGATCTGAGCCCTGGTGAGTGGGTTCACGTGAAAAGGCATAGAAGAAAAACTTGCCTAGAGCCCGCTGGGAAGGACCATATCAGGTCATATTGGTGACGACTACAGCAGTAAAGTGTGCTGGCTTATCAAATTGGATCCATGCCAGCCACACTCAGCGAGTCCCAAATCCAGTTGAACCACGAGTAGAGCGGCATCTGGAGATCTCAAGTCCGAATTCTGAATCAGAGGCTGAAGTACAAGAAATTGGTGAAGCTAGAGCAATAGACTCTGAAACGGGTGAACATAACCCAAAGGACTCTGAAGAGCGGCTTGATGAAGAATTGCTTAATACAAGTCAAGTAAAGTGGGTACCCGCTACTGGGACTGAAGAAACTGCTGTTGAACAAGAGGAAAGACAATTGCTCGATAAAGAGAGAAAGAATAGAAAAGAAATAGGTGAAAGAAATACAGAAGAAGAAAAAGCAGAGGAAGAAGTAAGAAAACTCAAAGTAGGTGCAAAGAAACGTAGGTACAAATTGAATAAGGAAGAAGAAGAAGAAGTACAACCAAAAAGGGCAAAGACAGATGACCATTGGCCAAGTGGAGTTAAAAGACTGAAATACAGAGTGGTGAAAGGAAGACCCGAGAGCAGGCCAGAACAGATAAATGAAGTTTCAGGTGAAATAGAACAAGGAGAGTCGGATGACGAATCAGTGCTGCGACCAAAGAGAGTAAGAAAACCAAACAAAAAGTTCAAGTCACCTGACTGGATTTACATAGTGTTGGAAGAAATTGAAGAAGAAGATTTAAACAAAGAAAGAAACAGCACTGATGACGAGCAAGAAGGTAAGAGTGATCTAAATCCACCTTAAGAGACTGTAAACAAATGAAGGTGTCACGTTAACAGCTGAAGAAAACTTTTCTGAAGACGTCCTGAAAATTGGATTAAGTTAAAATAAAAGAAGGGATAAAGAAGAAAGCTTTTGTAGTGTGGGATCACACTACATTTTTATTTTTTATTTTTGTAGAATATATTTTAAATAGATTTAGAAAATCCATTTAGAACTTTATAAGTATTAATATTACTATGGCAGATACACAAGTAACAAGACCTAGATGTAGTTTTATGCGTAGGTGTTATAAATCTTGTTTGTGTCTATTTTGTATACTGATAGTATTCTGGATAATGTTAACAATTATAATACCTTTACATTTGATTAAAGAAGATACACCTCGTCCTAACAATTTGACAGGTCCAAGGGTAGACACTGACATTTCGCGAATCCCTGTTACTGACTTAAAACAGATAGATGCTAGTAGTTTGCATCATGATAGATCAGTTACTAATTTTTCCTTGAATGTTTTCACTAAATTACTCTATGAATATGTGGAAACAATGGATGTGAGTGACTGTTATGTGTGTATACAGTTACCATTGCCTGTTTCAGAAGGTGTGACTTATCATCACCTTCCTTTGACTTATGGTGTGACCTGTAGTGTCTTATCAAGTTTGTTGTATAGAACAGGTAAACTAGATTATTATTATTCCAATGTAGATACAATCTTTTCTAAAGTCCCTGTAGTACCTGAGTTGAATAAGATAGCACATGCAAATGTCATGGGAGATTTTTTCCTGACAACAGAGCCTTTAGATATAGAAAAAGGAAGAGAAGATCTTTTTGAAGATGGTAGAGGAAAGAAGGGCTAAGTTTCAGAGAATAGCTGTTGAAGAGAAATTAAAAACACCACCTTGGGTTTTTAGAGAAGGCAACTATGACAAAGGCGAGACTAATGCTGCAATGGCCCTGTATTGGTCGCAGAAGGGAAAATTATGCTTACGTAGGGAGAAGACTAACTACAACAATTATTTCATCGGTTCCAGTGTATGTGAAGATACCTATAAAATTATTGGGGGTTGGGGATTAAAGGGAGGAACTGACCCTGTCTTGCCAGGCATATATTATGTCTGTGGGAGGAAAGCCTATTATCGGCTGCCAGATCACTGGTATGGAACTTGTTATCTCAAGGATTGTCTTTCCAAAAGTCTACCATGTAGACAAAAGTACCAATGGAATCGATGAAGTAAAGCAAGGACTAAAACGTGCAAAAAGAGAATGTTTTTCAGAAATTGTAGGTGATATATTTGGAGCATTGATACCTGCAGTTGGGGTTACACTGAATGCAAACAAAATTCGACAATTGTCCACAGTGGTTGATCGTTTATAAACGGATACTGCTGGAGGATTCTTGATGATTGACACTGAAATGATTGCCATGAGATCTATGGTTATGCAAAATCGGCTTACCCTTGATATATTGTTGGCAAAAGAGGGTGGAGTCTGTGGAATGCTGAAAGTTCAACATTGTTGCACTTACATTCCAGATAAAAGTAAGAATTTGGAAGGATACATTCAGAATATCACTGATTTGCATAAAAGGTAACCCAACTAGAGGTTGACGGTGTCTGGGAGAGACTAAGTAAGAGTTTCTCTACTATAAGTAATTGGTTTTCTTCTATAGGTAGTTCCTTAGTAGGAAAAATAATAGTACCAATAGTTTTGGTAGCTGCTATGATACTCATGATACGAATGACTTATGTTTGTATGAAGAAAAGTCGCAAAGAAAGGAAAGGAAGGAAATTAAGTAAGGAACGTAAAGAAAGGAAAAGAGAGATAGATGAGATAGAGTTGGAAGGTTTTATAGAAAAATTGTACGAAAAATGTAAAGAGCAAGGGCCAAAAGATAAAATAATAGCTATATAACTTGGAAAACCGTATGTTTAGGGATTTTATGATGGTAAAACCATCAAAGGGGGGATTGATGGAGTGAGGTTTGTAAAATACATCCTCACGAAATTAAGTAACCCCATAATAATGTATTGATTGCATGGACTAACCAACCCTGAATGCACACATTTACACGAGGGGCAAACGCATTTTACCTAATATACTAAACCATGTTGGCATGAGTACGTATTAACTGTTTGCGCTTTGAAAAACCGTACTACTACATGTTTATGCTATGTTGTACATTGCACATTTTACATGTTGTACACAAATAACGAAAACGGTTGCTTTAAACTAATAGCTTTTGCTAGGATTTAATTAATACAGGGTATTAGTATGGTGGGAGGTAACCATAATGGGTTTTATTTAATGAATTAATATTCTTTTGTGTTTATTTACTTTAGTACGAGATTGGGCCTGCATGAAAATGGCCTCTTGTCTAAACCAGCATGCGGTTGTCTTGGTCGGTATGGAGAGCGCATGCTCCAAGATGGGTTGCCTGCTTGCAGACTGCAGAGTGTACCAGCTGATGTAATCCGTGTGAAGGCCACGTTGACCTGTGTCCTATTGTTTATGTGCCAAGACGCGACAGCGACTGTGGGAACAGCCATCACTACGTGCAATTTGAATGTGAAACGGATATCATAGTGTACAATTGTTGCAAAATGTACAATTGTGGATGTCAGTGGTATACGAATGTATTAGTCTTAAATTCTTCCTTTGTTAGAACCGGTATAGGATGGATTTGTGAGGAGAACCGGATGAGGCGACCCTAGTATGATTTATGACAACCAATCACAGACCGAGTTTCTACTGATACAGCAACATTGTAAGATAGTGAGCTAGACAGAAGGGTATAATTGATATCCCAATTGGGGGTGTGGCAGATCGGGATTCAGAGAGAGAAGAATCGGAGAGAGATCAGATGAACCTGAGGCAGTGCGGTCCGGTTTAGCAGAGCAGCCCGGTGTGGCAGAACAGAGAGAGCAGACCAGCACCAAGCCAGAGAACGCTTTAGGTACGAGAACGTTGCGGGAGTGCTTGGGAGGAGACTGCGTCCGAGGAGAATTAGATCAAGGTAGATTGATTGGGAGATTAAATTTTAGTTGTTAGTCCAGGGCAAACTTGGCTATATCTATCCTGTTAACTTTGTCCTCTGAGCCTATCTCTGGGGACCTCTTGCCACAACCTCGGCCAAGGGAGTGGTTTTCCTGATTCTTTGGTGGGTATCACCCTCCTTGATTGCTTTAATTTTGCAATATATTTCTGCATGTATTTATGCTGTACCTTCTCTTCCCCATTCCTATGCACGCTTTGATGTCGATACAATTGATTCATTTTGATTACATTGCTTGATAATTTGTTCTCTTATATGTGATCTTGTGTGTGCACTGACGATCTAAACTATGAGCATATATTAAGATAAAATTATTAACCGAATAAATGACTCTGTGGTTATTTAGTTAGATATTAAACTGTTTAGTTAATCATAGTCACCATCAACTCTTCAACTAATGGTTCATCGACCAAAGGAAGAAGATAGTTGAGACTACGAATAGTTAGGATTATATACAAATGTTATTAATGTGAAGTGTAGTATTGTACTTAATAAAACTGACAAATTAAACCCCCCAAATCCAGCGCCTGTCCTCAGGGATCATTTATGGGTAATATGTGATGGGCCCCGTTGTTTGGTAAAGCAGTTTTAGTGTGATGAGATTTTCCTTGGTCCCTGGTTCACAAATTAGGGGTTGCGCTGGATCAGTGGCCTTTCCTGTCCTTGTAAATATGGCCCCTTTATATGCAGCACTTTGTGTGAAAGGGACATTCCATGGGTGTTGCTGTGTGAACCTGACACATTTCCAGATTTACGGGAAATCGTAAACCTGGAAATGCATCTGAATGCTAGGCCTCCCGAGGGGAGGCATAGGGAGATGCAACAAGGAGAAATGTATTAATTTCTCCTTGTTTATTTCCTCTTTCTATGCATGCTGCATTCTGCCGCACACATAGAACGAGGAAATCACCTCTTATGATTGTTTAGGTGCAAGAACAATCATTAAAAAAAATGACGTTTTGCAAGTTCTATGTGTGCTAATGCAGCACACATAGAAGTTGAAAAATGCCATTTCAGATTGTTTATGTGCAGGAAGGAACACCTTCCCGCACATAAACAATCATCCCCATGACGCAGGCATCCTTGCACCATGGTGCAAGGGTTCCTGCATCGGCGCATGACAGCTAATTGTGCACCAGCGCAGGGGAGAGCAACGGGATCTGTCACATCCTTGTAGATACGACACATCACTGCGCTTCGGAATTAACGCAGCAAGGCGCAGCCAAATGGCTTGCGGCACCGCGCTGCGTTTATTCTTTGTACAGAAGCCCCTGAATTTTTACTGGCGGTGATTAAGGCTCACCCATCAAATTACGGACTGCTGCCCAGTACAGCATATATATGTTGGACTCTACCAGAGGACAACATCAGATTGGAAGTGGCAGCAAGAATGAATGTGAACAGCCTGCATAGGATATACGAAGGTAAATTAATACACGACCTAACTAACGAGGAACGCAATTGGGAAGATGAGGGAGATGGTAGTACTCTCTGGTGAGTGACATATTTATTTAATGGCATGACTGAAGGCTATTATTGTGGTATTTATCATTGCTTTCATAGTAATAGCAGACAGATGACGTTCAAGCAGAAAAAAATAGCTGCCCACAAGAGACACTAAAGTTTGCCACATTTCTTTAACAAGACAGCCAATCAAAAGCAACCCAAGTCTACTATTACACCACCAATTTCAGGTAGTCCATACTTGTTTTCTCCTTTCCTGCTGGTGCTGCAGACTCAGTTAACATATGATGCATGAGCATTTTTCTTATTTTGAGTAATTGTTTTATTGCATTATCATTCTGTGTTCTGTCATATTTGTGACTTATACAGTGTCTCAGATATGGGCTGTTTATTTGTTGATTGATAACCTAGGACATTCCTGGGAGTGATCTGTATCTAAGGGTGTGGAGGAGTACAGCAGCCTTCCACATTGTGGGGTGATCGATGGGAGTGCAAGATGTACTGAGTAGTATATGAGTTCACAGCACAGAGTGCATGTTGGCTCTTGTGGGCACAGGAATGAGGCAGGCTTGAGAGCAATCAGAGCGTAATTACTGTTAGACATGTTTTACCTGTTTTTGCTTGTGGTTGTCACAGTTTAAAAATTGAAGTTTTTAACCTGCCTGTGATTGCATCATTTTCATCTGTTTTCTTTAGAAACTTGTGGTTTTTATTTGCCCGTGACTGTTTCATTTAGCATGTTAAATTTTGGGATTTGCAGTCCAAAATCTGTTGTTTTTTCCTCACATTGCCTGTGATTACCTGGTTTTCCCCTCTTAATTTCTCCATTGCTCTGTGCTGAGACCTGTATGTTAAGCGATCCACCCCTAGCTCCCATTTTGTGTTAGCAAGTGAGTGAAAGCAAACTGCCCCCATTACCCCTTAGCAACGGGGATATTCTACATCAGAGAGTGAACAGAGGGTGCTCTGAGACAGCAGCAATCTGCTGTTAGCTGTTTAAGCTGTGTTTTTTAGGGATTGTGTACTAATTTTTTGGCTAGAAGAGTGAGTGTAGTTTTATACAAATCGTATTGTTGGAGGGCAAAGTTTGTTAGGCCCTTAGCTGCAGGAACTCCAAAGTGTGGATTGAGCCTGACTGTCTCCTAGAAGATTCTGAATTGAGGAGCAGCTTTCCAGCCCTCGTGGGCAGCAGCCTAAGCTTGCTGATTGGCTCCCCAGCTCCCAGGCAACCAACGTACTCCTCTCACACCTGCCCAGGCCCCTTAAGGGTTTGTTGGGTGAACCCCAAAACATTCACCTTGACTTTGTGAGCTGCAGTTTCCCTGTGCCCCAGATTGCAGTGAACCAAAGACTAGGAGGTGGTAAGGAGGAAGACTAGTGCTGTCTCTTTCCTGAAATGTAAAAAGTTATTTTCCCTACCCGTGATTGCATCATTTTTACCTGTTTTTCCTTGTGGTTGTTACAGTTTAAAAATTGAAGTTTTTAACCTGCCCATGATTACATCATTTTTCACCTGTTTTGTTTAGAAAATTGTGGTTTTTACTTGCCAGTGACTGTTTCATTTAACCTGTTGAATTGTGGGATTTGCAGTCCAAAATCTGTTGTTCTTTTCCTTACATTGCCCGTGATTACCTGGTTTTCTCTCCTAATTTCTCCCTTGCTCTGTGGTCAGACCTGTATGTCAAGCAATCCACCCCAGCACCCATTTTATGTTAGCAAGTGATCAAAACCAGACCCCCCTTACCTCTTAGCAACAGGGATAGTCTACATCAGACAGTGAACAGAGGGTGCTCTGAGACAGCAGTAATCTGCTGTTAGCTGTTTAAGCTGTGTTTTTTAAAGATTGTGTACTTGTTTTTTGGCTAGGAGAGTGAGTAAAGTTTTATACAAACAGTATTGTTTGAGGGCAAAGTTTGTTAGGCCCTTACCTGCAGAACTCCAAAGTGTGGATTGAGCCTGTCTGTCTCTTAGGAGATTCTGAATTGAGGAGCAGCTTTTCAGCCTCCCTGGGCAGCAGCCTAAGCTTCCTCATTGGCTCCCCAGCTCCCAGGTAACCCTGAGCCCTCCTCTCACACCTGCCCAGACCCCTTAAGGGTTTGTTGGGTGAACCCCAAAACATTCACCTCGATTTTGGGAGATGCAGTATCACTGTGCCCCAGATTGCAAGTGAACAAAAGACTAGGAAGTGCTAAGGAGGCAGACTAGTGCTGTCTCTTTCCTGAAATTTAAAACGCGATTATCTCTACCCATGATTGCATCATTTTTACAGATTTTTGCTTGTGATTGTAACAGTTTAAAAATGGAAGTTTTTAACCTGCCCGTGATTGCATCATTTTTTACCTCTTTTGTTTAGAAACTTGTAGTTTTTACTTGCCCGTGACTGTTTCATTTAACCTGTTGAATTGTGGGATTTACAGTCAAAATCTGTTGTTTTTTTTTCCTCACATTGCCCGTGATTACCTGGTTTTCCCTCCTAATTTCTCCCTTGTTCTGTGCTCAGACCTGTATGTTAAGCAATCCACCCCCAGCTCCCATGTTGTGTTAGCAAGTGAGTGAAATCAGGTTACCCACCCTTCCCCCTTCCCTCTTAGCAACAGAGATATTATACATCAGAGGGTGCTCTGAGCCAGCAGTAATCTGTGGTTAGCTGATTAAGCTGCGTTTTTTAGGGATTGCATTCTCGTTTTTTTGGCTAGGATAGTGAGTAAAGTTTTGTACAAACAGTAATGTTAAAGGGCAAAGTTTATTAGGCCCTAACCTGCAGAACTCCAAAGTGTGGATTGAGCCTGTCTGTTTCCCAGGAGATACTGAATAACCCCGGGCGTAGTGGGTGTAGCGGGGCTACGTGGAGGTCCACGGAGTTGCAAACAAACTCCATGGAACTCCGCTACGCCAGCCGCCTCCACCCCCCTATATTATCAAGTAAATCTACATTACGTAATAGTAAATTAAAACCACTTACCTGGCATGCGGCGTCCCCGGGCTGCCTTCTTCCTCTTCCTTGCAGTATCGGTAAGAAAACTGCGCATGCACGCGCGCCCGTGCAGTTTTCTCAAGGATTACCGATAATGTGAGGAAGAGGAGGAGGGCAGCTCTGGGACGCCGAATGCCAGGTAAGTGGTTTTAATTTACTATTACGTGATGTAGATTTACTTGATAATATAGGGGAGGTGGAGGCGGGGGCTGGCCAACTCCGCTCCGCTGCAGAGTGTGCGGAGATTTGCCTTTTCCACGTTCTCCGTGGAACACGGAGGAGGCAAATCTCCGCAAACTCCGCGGGCGGAGCGGAAGTCTCCGTCCGGGGTTAATTCTGAACTGAGTTGCAGCTTCCAACCTTCTGGCGAGCATACATTACCTGTGGTCGCAGGGACCTTATATAGGCTGATATCGGATGCTTCTTGTGTGCACTGATTGGTGGTTGCATCTGGTGTTTCTATTAGATTAGGGTTAGTGTTCTCATTGGTCGGGTATTTGAGTGTACTGATTTTTTCCTGGGTCAGTTATTCTATTGATGTAGGGCTTAGGGCTAGTGATCTGATTGGTGGATAGGTTTAGGGTTTTGGATTGGTTCCTGGGGCTTGGATTTCTATTGGAAGTAGGGGTAAGGGTTTAGGGTTTCTTGTACGATTGGCTGATGGGAATATGGTTGGGACTAGGGCTGGGGTAAGGCTTTTTATTGGACATAGGGTTTAGGGTTTCTAGTACAATTGGCTGCTGGAAATAAGGTTGAGACTAGGGTTGGGGGTTAGGCTTTCTATTGGACGTAGGGTTTTGTGTCTGATTGGGTGCTTGGACTAGGGCTGTGACTGGTTGTAAGCGCTTGGTCTCCTAGCGGTTGTAGGGCTTAGAGCTAGTGTGATTGGTTAGGGTTCCCATTGGCTGAAGGGGTCATCTGATTACTAGGGCTATATAAGGCCTGGGCTTAGGGCGTCTCAGCCCGGGCGTCGAGGCTAAGGGCAGAGAGGACAGGGGCAGGTGCCTGTTTGAGCCTGTTCAAGACTGGTCGGGACTAGGGCCAGAAATGCTGCCCATATTGTCATTCACCAGCACCCACCCTAAACCACTCACCACCAGAGTAGCACACTCACAGCACATGTACTCTACTCATTTACTACAAACTAACCCTATACAAAATTCCATGTTGCAATACCCACTACAAAACCACACCTATACACCCTTCTATCCCAGCTACCACACATTTCCACCATCACCTACAAACAGTACACAACTCTATCCTATACCACTAGCCAATACACTCATGACTAACACAACCCAAATCCACACCATACTTAACTATATCCCATCCAGACACACACTCCCTGCTCTAATTATACCTAACAGACCCTTTTTGTTACTAACAAACCTATACTCAGCCTTCCATCATTTCTCCAACCAACACCCTCCTCTTCTTTCGACCACAATAAGACGACCACACAACACTTACACTCCACTGCACCACACATATTACCTCTTGCAGCAAACAAGTCTAATACAAATGCTCATAACTCTACTTTATCCTCTATTACACACAACATACACTCAATTCACAAACACATCACCACCCCTTTACCTTACAACTTTCACTCACAAACAATACTATACTAACAAATCCATCTCATAAAACAAATACATCAACATCTCCTCTCACTACTCCTCAAAAACAAAACATATCACATACACCAGCACAACAAAATCTCTCATGCGCAACAGCTCATAATACTTACCATCACAAACTACAAACATACACCCACCTTTCAAATTACATAAATGAACTTACTCCAATACCAAGCTTTCTCTCTTCCACCACACCCAACACATATACAGCATCACAGTAACTCTCTTTTAACCGCCTCTCATCCGTTGGACAATTTAGAACCTTACTACATGACCCACATGCTGCACCGCCACCCAAAACTCATACACCTTCTGCCCTAAACAGACACAAACAAAATAAGCAATGTGCCACACCTCACAACTTCACTTCTCCATGTCTACTGCACAACAAGGTTACACTACAAAAACAACCCAGCACACCAACTCACTCTCAAACACCATTTCCACCACCTACACACGCAGACCCATGAAAATGCCTTCTTTGCCTGCTGGACGAAGAACACTGTGCAGAAAAGCTACACAATTGCTATCCTCATATACCTAATACCAACACTAAGGACACACCAACTGCAAAACCCACAAAATACTGCTCACTCCTCTACGAATCAGTCACACTATCTCCAAAGCGCATTCTCTAAACTGTCTACTAATAAATGCTTGATCGCTCTCTAAAAACAAACATCACATTGACGACCTTCTCACTGACGCAAAACCAGACATACTATTCATAACTGAATCATGGTTGGGAGATGATATGGCTCCAGTCCTGCATGAAGCTGTTCCTCTAGGCTATCAAACGATCACCCAAAATCGTATAGGCAAAAAAGGAGTTGGCCTAGCTGCTGTGTTCTGACAAACATTTCATATCGCTAAAGTTGACGACGTCTCCATAACAAAATGTGAGGCCCTTTTCACCAGATGCAATCCTACACCATCTTCCTCCTGTAACTTCCTTATCCTTTACAGACCTCCACCTAGTAAGGCAACATTACCAGATGCACTTCTAGACACAGTTTCAAACCTGATAACACTACACTCCAACCTACGCGTTCTGGGTGACCTCAGCATTTGGTTTGACAAACCCAATATACCCCTCCAAAAACAATCATCACTAACCTAGAAGCACTAAACCTGCATCAGATCGTTCACAAACCCACACAGATCGCTGGACACACCCTAGATGTAATTTTTGCTAATACAGAACTAGTTACCTTTCAAACAATGACTCCAGTCACATGGTCAGACCACCATTTGCTTGCCTTCCAACATAAAACAACACTAAGCGACATACCTAAAACAACCTTAGGTGCATCCACCTATCGGCTGTGGAACAAACTCAAATTGGAACACTTGGAAACACAACTGAAATCCAGCACAGATCTAGAAACAATGAACTCTGTTAAAAAACTATATGAGTGACTAGAGGAAGCTTTTGATATCCTGATACCACTATAAACCACACAACAGAACAAAAGAAAACAAGCACGTTGGAGAAATATAGAGATAAATGAGATAAAACAACAAATTTGAATGCTGCAACATGCCTGGCGCAAAACAAACACCAACCAAGACAAACTTCGCCTACAGAAAATTAACAGATAATACAAGTCAGCTATCAAAAAAGCAAAGAAAAGATACTATTCAGACAGAATTCAAAATGCTAAATGCGCAAATAAAGAATTCTATAAAATTCTCAATTAATTTCATAAACCAAATTGCCTAGAAGCAGCTCATCCCGTTACTCAAGAGTTCACAGACAAACTGGCAAATCATTACACGGACAAAGCAGACACGTTGGACTCATACTTAAAACAGAGACAAAGCATCAGCACTAATCCTTTTACAAAGCTACAATCCAAGAATACTTTAACCCAGCCTCTCTGTTCATTCAAACTTATTTCCCACAATAAATTTATGGACCTGGTCAAAGCAAGCAGGCCTGCCAGCAGCCCTTCTGTCCCGTGTCCACCGCAAACCTTCAAGACAATTCTTCTAACAACCTCTGCTGCCAATTCAGTAAGGAGAATCTTCAACAACTCCTTAACTACCGGAATATTTCCAGAAGAACTCAAAAAGTCATACATATGCCCATTACTGAAGAAAACAAACCTGGACCAGCTGAACCCTGACAACTACAGACTGATTTCAAATGGATCTTTCCTGGGTAAAGAGATAGAAAGAGCAGCTTTCGCCCAGATGTCACAATTCATTGAAGATAATGCCATACTTTCAGACTTCCAAATGGGATTCCGTCCAGGAAGAGGCACAGAATCTGCCCTCCTTGCCATCTAGGATGACCTGAAGAACACAGTTGACTGCAATGGTGTTGCTGCGCTACTTCTCTTGGACCTCTCCGCTGCCTTTGACACGGTTGACCATGACACTCTGATACAAAGACTCTACGAAGCTGGCATAGAGGGGACTGCTCTAGACTGAATCGCATCCTAACTTCACAACAGAACTAATGTCATCCATACCCCATCTTTCTCGTCCAAACCATAGCTCACAAAAGCAGGGGTCCCTCAAGGCTCTATTATCTTGCCCATGCTTTTTAACATCTACATGAAGTCATTACCGGCCTTGATGAATCAATTTCACCTTACGTGCTATAACTATGCAGACTACACACAAATAATCCTTCAACTGCAATGCCCCAAAGACATTGGAAACTCACCAATTTTCAGTTGTCTCAGAGCCGTGGATCAATGGATGACGTGGAGCCATCTCAAATTGAATGTTTTTTGTATGTTATAGTCATCTGCTGTGTAGTTTCCATGTCTCTGTTGGATGAGCAGGATTCTCTTATTATTGATTTATAAAATTTGTGGACTCCCAATTCCCTAGAAAGCGGCCCAGTTCCTCCAGTGACATCCTGTGTAACTCACTGGCTTAGTAGACTTATATATTATTTGATTGAAAATGCATTCGGAATGTTAGAGACTGGACCAACTGACACAGATGCAGGGGTGGTTCTTTTCTTTAAGCGGAGGAGCGTCGCCCCACTGGTTAAAATGCCCCTCCATGCCCCAGAATTGAAAAATAAAATGGTGATTAAGTTGGTTTATTATCATTATATTTTAAAATATAACTCCTTCCTGGCGCTCGCATCAGGACGGGGGCAGGGCGACTGCTGGGTGACAACAGCAGGGAGGAGGGTGGGCAGCCTCGGCACTTTTCAAAGAGCGCATGTTTTTTGGGCCGGCCATCTTGCTACAGCCAGCCAGACATGCGCACTTTGAAACCTCTTACCCAGCCTTCTTAAGACTGCTGGGTTAGAGTAAATGCAGGGCTCCAGTGTCCTTTGGAGCAGCGAGTGAGGCCCCTCCCTTCAATCAGGGGGCTGCTCTCACAGCATGAGAGCAGAGCTAGGACTAGTTAAAGCATTTCTCAAGGGCTCACGCTTCAGGAGGAAGACGTGCAGCGAGGAACGGGTCGGGGTCGGACATGTTGCAGGTAAGTGTTTTATATTTTTTATTTTTACCCACCACCCATTTGCCCGACCTACCACACCCCATAGATGCCAGCCGCCACTGCAGAGAGGTCATTCCTTCACCAATTTCCACAATGTCCAATGGCCCTTCTGTAACTGTTGCAAAGTCAAGATGGTCTTCTATCTATAAAGGAGCAGAGCATGGTATTTCTGAGGAAACAAAGGGTATCAGAGAGGTAAAATTAAATGTGCATTTGAAAAGCACATGTTCATACCTTGGAACTTATTGTCTGTGATTGCCAGATGTTTATTGTAACCCAGATGAATGGTGCTCATGTTACCAACATCGGAAGGATGAAAGGCTGAGTGGACTCTCTGGGGTATGAATCTGTAGCCCTGAAGTCAAACACACAATTCTGGAGTGGATGCATTAGTCCACTGCGCTGCAAGCCACATCTAGAGACCTACTGTATGTGTAAAAGCTGTTTGTTATGCTTCCAATTATGGGGCAAATGCAGTAGCGGCTGCTCAGGATTGGTAGCGGTGGGGTAGCGAGGGGCAGAGGGGGATACAAAAATAAGGACAGGAAAAACAATGAAAAATATAAAAGTTTGCTTACCTGCCGCTGCCGCATTGTTCCTCTACTGATCCTCAACTCCAAGGCTGGTGCACACTGCGCAGAGTCCCAGATGGCAATCCTGACACTGATCTCTTGGTGGGAATACTATTCCCAGCATGAGAGCAGCGCCAGGATTGGTCTGAGCAGCCTGGTTTGCCGCTCAGATAGTGCCTGGGAGCCTGTGCCTTTTCTCCACCTGGCTGTACAACACAGCCGGGGGAGAAATACTAAGAGCGAATGACGGTTTGGCCGGCCTAAAATGGCCGGCCTAACCATCTTGCGCACTTAGTAGTGCCCATCGCCCCCCCCTACCGGCTGTTGCACATATAGGGGTCAATTCCGATCTCGGCCGGAAGCGCACCTAATACTATTCGTCCGGAAAAAATACGAGCCCAACGCGTTTTTCCCGACCGATTCGAACAGTCGTCCAAGCGAGCAAGTACGCTGCGCATTACTGCTAAAATTCCGATCGAGCCGTACGTACCCATTCCTTCTCCAGTTCCCCGACCGAGCTGGATCCGGAAACGCCGATTCGAGTCGCACGGAAGTAAATACATAGCACCTTCCGGCCGGACTAGTACGATGCGCAATCCGTACGCGCTGAACTGGTCGCTACGTCCGGCACGTCAGAGCATCCGGGAGAGCCGCACATAAGCTCCGATTCGCGCCACAAGACGATCCACGGCTACGAGATGAACAAGCCAGCTACGAGTACGAGTCGAAGCCACGAGAAAGACAAACGAGACGAACCAACCATGAATCCCATCGCGCAGGTCCTACCAATACTCTACATCTATTACCGGAACCGGTACGGACGCGTACGGCGCAGGCGGTAAGTCAAACACCCACTACACAAACAAACAACACGTACCCGACATATGTCACACACACATAGGGATGCAGAAATGACGTACACTAGAAACAGCAGAACCATAGGGGCGGGATGGCTATCACCAATGCCATACACACCCATAGGGGCCTGTATGCCTACCACTACCACCACCCCTACTCATGGGGGGGCTGGATGCCTACCACTACCACCACCCCTACTCATGGGGGGCTGGATGCCTACCACTACCACCACCCCTACTCAGGGGGGGCTGGATGCCTGTCACTACCACCACCCCTACTCAGGGGGGGCTGGATGCCTGTCACTACCACCACCCCTACTCATGGGGTGCTGGATGCCTGTCACTACTACCATCCCCACTCATAGGGGAATTGATGCCTACCACTACCACCACCCCTACTCATGGGGGGCTGGATGCCTACCACTACCTCCACCCCTACTCATGGGGGCCTGGATACCTTCCACCACCACCACCCCTACTCAGGGGGGGCTGGATGCCTACCACTACCACCACCCCTACTCATGGGGACCTGGATGCCTGTCACTACCACCACCCCTACTCTTGGGGGGCTGGATGCCTGTCACCACCACCACCCCTACTCTTGGGGGAATGGATGCCTGTCACTACCACCATCCCCACCCATAGGGGAATTGATGCCTACCACTACCACCACCCCTACTCATAGGGGGCTGGATGCCTACCACTACCACCACCCCTACTCATGGGGGCCTGGATGCCTACCACTACCACCATCCCTACTCAGGGGGGCCTGGATGCCTACCACCAACCCTACTCAGGGGGGGCTGAATGCCTACCACTACCACCACCCCTACTCAAGGGGGGCTGGATGCCTGTCACTACCACCATACCCACTCATGGGGGCCTGGATGCCTACCACCTCCACCATCCCCACTCATAGGGGAATTGATGCCTACCACTACCACCACCCCTACTCATGGGGGGCTGGATGCCTACCACTACCACCACCCCTACTCATGGGGGCCTGGATGCCTACCACCACCCCTACTCATGGGGGGGCTGGATGCCTACCACTACCACCACCCCTACTCATGGGGGCCTGGATGCCTACCACTACCACCACCCCTACTCAGGGGGGCCTGGATGCCTACCACCACCACCACCCCTACTCAGGGGGGGCTGGATGCCTACCACTACCACCACCCCTACTCAGGGGGGGCTGGATGCCTGTCACTACCACCATCCCCACTCATGGGGGCCTGGATGCCTACCACCACCACCATCCCCACACATAGGGGAATTGATGCCTACCACTACCACCACCCCTACTCATGGGGGGCTGGATGCCTACCACTACCACCACCCCTACTTATGGGGGCCTGGATGCCTACCACCACCACCACCCCTACTCAGGGGGGGCTGGATGCCTACCACTACCACCACCCCTACTCATGGGGGCCTGGATTCCTGTCACTACCACCACCCCTACTCATGGGGGACTGGATGCCTACCACCACCACCACCCCTACTCATGGGGGCCTGTATGCCTACCACTACCACCACCCCCACTCATGGGGGCCTGGATGCCTACCACCACCACCACTCCTACTCATGGGGGCCTGGATGCCTACCACTACCACCACCCCTACTCAGGGGGGCCTGGATGCCTACCACCACCACCACCCCTACTCAGGGGGGGCTGGATGCCTACCACTACCACCACCCCTACTCATGGGGGGCTGGATGCCTGTCACTACTACAATCCCCACTCATAGGACGGGTAACGCATGACACAACCAGCATACTCCAAATTAATGAATGTCAGCAAAAGACATCCCCCCAACATCATGACAAGAGTGTGTAGTCTGTGTCAAATGCCTACAACACTGAACATGACATTGAACATACAATGTGACCCCCTATCACATGTGTCACACAAAAATGTGTGTGCCCTTCACAATGCAAGCAGACCATGACCACTGTGGGAATGGGGTCTAAACCCCCATCATCACAGTGACCAAAAGGTAAGTGTGGGATCCATAGCTGAAGCACCTTTTGAACATTGTGGCAATGGGGTCTAAACCCCCATCATCACAGTGACCAAAAGGTAAGTGTGGGGTCCATAGCTGAAGCACATTTTGAACATTGTGGCAATGGGGTCTAAACCCCCATCATCACAGTGACCAAAAGGTAAGTGCGGGCTCCATAGCTGAAGCACATTTTGAACATTGTGGCAATGGGGTCCAAACCCCCATCATCACAGTGACCAAAAGGTAAGTGTTGTCATGGAAAAAGCTGCAACTGCCAAACAGCATGGTGATTCCTGGTCACAGAACAACAAACACATCACTGGCAAAGTAGTGGTTGTGTCCCATAGCAACATAGATTGGGTGAGGCAAACAGTGCAGTGCAAATAAAACATACCTTTGGCCATGTGCAGACAAACATCACCCATGGGGACTGACATCATCTCCATTTATCAATTACACAATGCCAGAAGTGACCATCATAATGCAGACCCACATATCTGCACTAATGGACACACAAATGTAGCTATCCTGGGGAGACTGTAGATGTGAGGTGAACAAATACCGTACCATGGCAGCAATGGGACATACGAACCATGATTATTCTGCTGACTGATGACCTAGGAGTCCCAGGGACAGCATGGGAAATCCTCCAAACAACATACAGGCAATGGCACACCAAAGATATGCCAATGCAGTGGTGCAGATGCACAAACACAAACAGGCAGCCTCACACTGCATATCAAACAACAGCTGATGAGGGGGTGCCAGTGTCCCCAGGCAACCACACAACACATGAGGAGGCCTGAATTCCAATTACACAGATGTGTATACAGTGCCATACAAAAGTAACTCATGGATCGGATTCCCCTATGTGGGCAATCAGGCATTGTCAGATGAGAGGGAGCCCAAATTACACATGTCACACAAGTTTGTAGGAACAGCAAATAACACAGCAAGAGACAGACCCACCACAGCACTATCCCCAGGGACCCCACATTGTGGTGACACTAGCCTGCATGATAATCCCACTGTGATGACAAAGCTAGATGTTGTTCACAATGTGAACCACAGCCATGTGTCCTGAGCAACAAACTACCATCACACCTACACAAGCACAAATCATCAGCACGGCCTGTCAGCCAAGGCCAAAATGGAGGTAGTGGTCTAGCCGTACAACAACTCACATGTGCACACACTCAACACCACACACCTTGATCTCCACCAATGTGCAGCAGTGAAGCTCACATGGACAGGTGACATTGCACATGCACCCATGGCAATCCCAGGGGTGGTTGTGGGAACTAAGGTGCAGAAACCCATCACACCTGGCCAGTCAACAAGACTCGTGAATGTCTGACACACTGCACAGTACGCCGTACATGGGCATGACGTGAAATCCACCCCAATCAATGGGATCCCGGCCACAGTCACACACCAATGAAGAAGCCAAGGTCACCCACAAAGAACACACGTAGACAACTTCCAACATTGCAGCTCTGACCCTGAGGAGTGGCAGCAGTCACACACACAACGTGTCACAATCACTGAAAGATACCACAAACTGTAAATTACATGACTTGTGTAACCAACAAGTGCCAAGGGGAATCCTGACTGTGTCTCATCTGTGTTTGCCCACATCCCCAGCCCTGACAACAAAGACAACTAGGGATGACAACTTGATGAACATTAGTTTGCCATGCACCCACATCATGGAGAAACCAGGTACAAGATGCTGGATGAACACAGGACAACTCAGCAAGCATCACAAACAGGAACATCCGTAGGGACACAGCCGGTGTAGGAAAAGGGAAGGGAACACACACAGACATGCTTACACAACACACAACACGGGCCCAGGCAATGTCACGGGATTACACACTGCCATGAGGGCACTCCACTCCTGTGGAAGGTCCGCTGTGCCAAACCTTGTCTGTGCACCACTCAAACATGTCAGCAAAACACTCGGTCAGTGAGTCAACAATCACAACACACTGAAGGCTCTGCTCACATCAGCCTGGGTACGGGAGTGTCACGTCAGTCATCTGCATATACCCAAAACACGTGTTAAGCAAGTTGCACTGTATACACAGATGAGTCCTTCAACATTGATGTGCCAAACTGCATGTCCAGTGGAGATGGGCACACAGTCAGGGAAATAGAAACATTGAACAGTGGTAAGCCCACCATATGTGCATCAGTGTAAGCCACAGATGTCAATTTACAAATGCAAAACGTACATCCCTGTGTCAAATGCAGAACATTACACCCTCAGACTGCAGCAAAGGATGCTATGGATCCAGACTAGATTAGGACACATATCCCATGGACCACATGGAGTCCATCACAGCAACACTTCATTTTCCTGATCTGAACACTATTACAACAGCAAATGCATGATGATACTCATCTACATCATGTACATCAAAAGAAAAACCACTAGTAAACAAAAAGAGGCTTTATTCAGCAAATGTTGAAAAAACTTTGAACTCCAAAAGAAACTAAGGCCAATGGCCAGTCCATATACACAGTCCGAACAGGGTGATATGTGACAACTTGTCACCCATTGCTTGCCTGCACTGGTACGGACAGGGGACATCCCCTCAGAGGGGCATGCAAGGGGCAGGCCAGGCACCGCAGGGACAGGATCAGGGGATGCCAGAAGGAGGCAGTGAAGGGGTGGTGGGTGCAGGAGTGTCACCGGCAACTGCAGTGGAGGTGTCTGACTCAGTGGGGGCCGGCACCACTGTAGGGCACAAGTCAGATGGTGTGGGTGCTGGCACCACTGCAGTGGGCCAGTCAGATGGAGTGGACTGGGTCCCCACTGCAGTGCCCAAGTCAGACGGGGTGGTTGTGGACTCCACTGCAGTGCATAACTCCAAGGGAGTGGAAGGGGGGGCAGATGAGGTGGGCAGGACAGAGGGGGGGATCCGGTCTCCACACCAGTGGCACAAACAGGCCGAGCGTCTGGCTTGGGGTGGAAGAGCAAGTGGCAGGGGGGGAGGGCCTAAGCATTTTGGGGATGCAGTATGGGTGTGTGGGGGAACCTGGGGCAGGGTGTGGTGGGGGAACCTGTGGAGTGGTGGCCTGGGGGATAGAGGAGAGAGACTGTGTGGTGGAGCTGCGTGGTGGTGGTGGTGGTGGTGGGGTCTTGCCCTTCCTGGTCCGGGGGGACGTCCGAATGGGGTCCTCAGTCTGCCTGTGCCTGGGGGAGGGTGTCTGGGTGTGAGGGGCACTCCCCTCTGTGTGTGGTGGTCGCCTCTTCCGCCTGTGCGTTGTGTCAGATGGATCTGTGGGGAAGAGGACAAGCTCACAGAGGAAGAGCTTCTGGGAGGGGGGGTTGCAGGTGAGGCAAGGGAAGGGGTTTTGGAGGGAGAGGTATCTGAGGACTGCGCAGTGCTCGTGGATGCGTGTGTGTGTTCCTGGGCCCCATCCCCTGTGAGTGAGGTATCAGTCCACTGACTGTGCGTGCGTGTGCGTCTGGATTTTGGCGTGTGTGTCTGTGTGCTGCTTGTGTCTGTGCTGGTGGGTGCCTGTGCCGGAGTGTGTGTGTGCTTGGGACAGGCAGGGTGCTGGGGATTGTGGATGGGGCAGAGGTAGGAGGGGTGAGGGACTGTTGCAGGAGGGACACTGCTGCCGTCAGTGAGGAGGCCATGGACTGATTGGTCCGATGTAGGGCAGACATGCCAGATGACATGCCCTCCATGAATGACACCAGTTGTGTCCACAAACCCGTGTGTGCATGGAGGACACTCAGCACTGATGTCTGCCCTACATGGATCTGTTTAAGTAAGTCCACAGACTACACACTCAGGGCAGCAGGGGAGACAGAGGCAGGGGGTGCGGTGCCTGGCATGAAGGAGACACGCTCCCCTACACGGGAGCCTCCACGGACATGTGGGATGGGAGCAGATGGGAGGGTGGAGATGGTGGTGGTGGCGGGGGCAGACTTGCTTGATTTTGTCTCTGGTCTGCTGACACCCGCCTCCACAAGGGAGTCCTCACTGGAAGTGCTGTGGTCCTCAGCCGAGGTGGTCATAGCTGAGGTCTCCTCAGTGTGGCTCCCCTCACCCTCCGTGCCACTGGGTCCCTCGGTCTCCCCTGCAGTGGACCCAGTCAAGCTCTGCCGCTCCTCCTGGTCCATGGAGCTGTCTCCTCCTGTGGCTGTGGATGTATCTGCAAAGAATCAGGATAAACAGAGCAACATTAGTCACCTGTACTGACCACACACGCAACAGTAAGTACAGCACATCACAGAGCAAGCCCTGCCATCATTTGCTAGACATTGCAATAAGTGCTGACACTGATTTGAAGAAGCCCATTGTCTGCCTGACAGTCATTCATGCCACACATATCCTACCTGTCCATGCACCCATCTGTCTGGTGCCTGTTGTATGCGACTAATCATATGTGCACACATGCACCACATACACAGTTGTTGGACATCCAAGAGAACATGTGGAAATGTGTCACTCCAAACACATGCCATCTCCTGCCACTGACTCAGTACATGTGTCAGGAGAAGTGACGGGCAGAGTCCCTGTCGATATGCGGGTTCCATCACCAGACACAATGATGTCCTCATGTCCTGATAGACAATGCGACAATGGTGTGCTTGCAGGACATATCACACTACTGCTGGATCACCCTTTGCGAGTTGAATGTCATGGCACAGGCCTGTCTGGCAAGTCAGTCATAACTGTCTCCTGTCACAGGGGCAGTGCATACACACAACACCAGTCTACACTGTGTCACAACCATGGAAGTTTTGGGTATGCAAGCCCTGTAGCTGACAGGTGCACATGTGCACCCCTGGCCACCCACATCATGAGGACTAGGATGATCCCACGTCAATCAAATGAGACATTTTAGTGACTGCAAACACAAATCCATACACATGGGCACTTCACCGTCTGATGAGAATGAACCAAAGCTGCCTGCACCTCAATGTTTCATACACCTTTGTGCACAGTAAAGGGATCAGAGACCTATGCATTAACCAATGTGCAGATCCTATAGTCACAACTCAGATGGCTGGCCACCCCAAATTGTTAAACACTCCAGGAGTCCAAAAGCAAGGCCACACCACGGTGACACAGAGGCAGACACCTGAGTGCACTCTTCACAATGCCCAATATGTATGCTGACACACGGGAGTGGGAGAACAGAGTGCCTTCAATGTACGGAGTAGGCATTACAGTCCTGGTCCATGTGCAACATGGTATTACCCTGAACACTAGGCAGGTGGCTATGCATGTGTCACACACATGATGTACATACTTCTGAGGCTCCCCCTTGGTCTCTGCTGCAGCATGGGTGTGTGGCACATACCCCAGACATGTGGTGAGTCAGAGCAGCAATTGGAACACATTGTAAAGCCATACCCAGAGTACATGTTAGATCACAGGCATTGTGTGACCAATTGTACCACCCATGCAGCCCACAATAAAGACCCTGTAACTGATGCTGTCCCCAACTTGAACCACAGGTAACTGCAAGTACACAGTACCCAAGTGACCTAAGTCACAGACTGTAAGGGCCACACCTGTGTATCAGATGAGGAGGGGGCATGACACAAGTGAGGGACATGAGTCCAGGATGACAAGACAGTTGTACTGTGGAAGTGGAACCAGGCTAAAGGAGAGCATAGAGCATGTTAGTAATAGTACACAGAAAAGGCTAGCACTTACCCCCTCCTTGCTGCTGTCTGTCCTTCAGCTGCCCATCCAGGTCAGGGAAGACCACCGCCAGAATCCGGAGCATGTGGGGGGTCAGGGTCCGGTGTCCGCCCCTCCTACGAGGAGGCGACAGCTTCAGCTGGACCCTTGCGATCCTCCGGGTCCAGCCACGAAGGTCCTGCCACCTCTTCTGGCAGTTGCGGATCCTGCGCCTGTAGACCCCCACAGATCTTACTGCCCGGACGATGGTCAGCCAGATGTCCTGCTTCTGGTGGGCATCAACCTGTGAGGATGACAAAGTGAAAAGGCCATTACTACACATGCAACATATCCGTGCATCACACAGTTGGATATACATGTCTCAATCACAGGGGCATATGATGTACACAGGTAGTGCAACTATGGCTATGAACAGTTGTCCAGCAGTTACTAAATGGTATCATTGCCTGGGAAGTGAAACCTTGTTGGAATGCACTGTTACTGCACTATACCTGTTCAGTGCATGTAACTACACACTTTGGGTGGTGCCAACTACTCAGTGAGCAGGCTAGCCACTGGTGTGCACACTGTAAGTCTTGCTAGTCAGACAACATGCACAATTAGTAAGGCAGTGGACAGCACACTCACCTGCTCCCCTGGTTCCCATACAGCTTGCTGTACTGTGGAAGGAGGCTGTCCAGCAGGGCCTGGTTCTCCTCAGTGCTGAAGGCTGGGGCTCTCTCCACAGTACGTGCCATTGCAGTAGCCAGAGGATGCAGAGACAGCAGAAGTGGTGGTGGCAGATGTCGTCCTGGAGCATGTAGTGCAGGCAAGTGAGCTCTCAGGGGAACAGCCAGCATTATATGTGTGCTGCAGAGGCAGATACTGTCCCATGTGTCCAAAGTGATAGGTCCAAGTCGTTTGCATCTTCTGAATCTGGCAAATCCATGGAATTGCACCACTTATACACGCCCACAGCATCCTTCAAAAGTTCAACTTCATGACACCCATGAATTTGCAACATTGTTGTGGGTGGCCAACTGAATTCACTGCATCCGGCTTGTAAAAGCTTCGAAAACGCGTCCGTTACCATGTCAGTCCATAGCCAATGCGTGCGCACCGATCGGTCCATTGCTGTACAACGGGTATTTTGAAAAACAACACGCATCCGTCCACATCATATGCAATGGCCAATGCGTGCGCACCGATCGGTCCATTGCTGTACAACGCTTATTTCGGAAAACGACACGCATCCGTCCACATCATATGCAATGGCCAATGCGTGCGCACCGATCGGTCCATTGCTGTACAACGCGTATTTCGGAAAACGACACGCATCCGTCCACATCATATGCAATGGCCAATGCGTGCGCACCGATCGGTCCATTGCTGTACAGCGCGTATTTCGAAAAACAACACGCATCCGTCCACATCATATGCAATGGCCAATGCGTGTGCACCGATCGGTCCGTTGCTGTACAACGCGTATTTCGGAAAACGACACGCATCCGTCCACATCATATGCAATGGCCAATGCGTGCGCACCGATCGGTCCATTGCTCTACAACGCGTATTTCGAAAAACGACACGCATCCGTCCACATCATATGCAATGGCCAATGCGTGCGCACCGATCGGTCCATTGCTGTACAACGCGTATTTCGGAAAACGACCCGCATCCGTCCACATCATATGCAATGGCCAATGCGTGCGCACCGATCGGTCCATTGCTGTACAACGTGTATTTCGGAACACGACACGCATCCGTCCACATCATATGCAATGGCCAATGCGTGCGCACCGATCGGTCCATTGCTGTACAACGCGTATTTCGGAACACGACACGCATCCGTCCACATCATATGCAATGGCCAATGCGTGCGCACCGATCGGTCCATTGCTGTACAACGCGTCCCTGTACAAGTCACTCGCATATGTCACCATGGTTGTCACTGGTGAACGTATGCCAGCCACAATTACTTGCCAGGGACTCAGGGGCACACCTACAACACCACAGCCTGTCCACACTGTATCCTAAGGCATGTAAGGCTGCATTACCTGTGTGTGTATGGGGGTCAACATGTGGTTTGTTGGGTGGCACTTGGGGGCAGCCACTCCCAAGCTGTGCACGTGTTCATGGGGACAGAATCCTTTGTGTGTTGTGCACATGACC
Source organism: Calotriton arnoldi (assembly GCA_963921515.1). Taxonomy (NCBI): domain Eukaryota; kingdom Metazoa; phylum Chordata; class Amphibia; order Caudata; family Salamandridae; genus Calotriton; species Calotriton arnoldi. Next base: position 47,293 of record CAWUFW010006846.1, on the reverse strand, counting down.
ACTGTGATGTGCAACTATTCAGTTCAGAGCATGTGGCATGGTCACATCTCCAGGTTGTGTATGTTATGTCACATACACCCTGAGTCCCATGTGGGATGGTATGTACGTCACAGGGTGACCCATTGCCACAATTGTGATGGCCCTCCACAGTCTGTGTGCATGTTGTGTTTCAGATGTCTCGGATTCCATGTGCACAATGGGAGACAGTCTCCACATCCACGTTGTTTGTGCATCGACTTTGATGTTGTGCGTGTGTGTGTCACAGACGTCCATGTCTGTCCTGAAGAAGCAACAGGGGCCACTACCTGTGGGAGTCATGGTTGTTTTGCTGGCGTGTACGTGATACGCCATGTCATGCCAGTGTCCATGTGGCAATACAGGGTCCCTGGGAATCTACCTGTCAAAGAGCTGTGATGCCTGGGGCACATCTGTCCTCACTTGTCACTGTGGTGTGTGTTTGGAACGTGACAGCAGTACATGGGTACTGTGACACAGCCGAATGATTTCCCATAGCACAACCTGGAACTTGTTGTCAACACATGTTGAACTGAGATGTTAGATGTTGGCCATGTAGGTGCCATATATGTCCATGCAGAATGGCACACACATCAAGTACTTGTGTCTCGTAATGATGTATCATGTGATATTGAGTATGGTCAATGCCACATATGTGGGGTGACTGACAATCTTTCTTTGTTCACCTATGCACTGCAGGGCACCAGCTGTCCATAGACCATTCCCTGACTTTGCAACCATGGTTGAACGTGACTGCATCCGACGGTACCGCTTCAACAGGCCGCTTATTGAGGATTTGGCGGTGCAGTTGGCCCCACATTTGCAACCTGGCCGGCCATACCCTGCAGCGCTGACCCCCAAGGTGAAGGTGATGGCAGCCCTACACTTCTTTGCCACCGGTACCTTTCAACACACTGTGGCGTCTGCTGGTGGGATGTCACAGACCATGTTCAGCCGTGTGCTACGCGATGTTTTGGAGGCGATGTTGAGATACTTGAACCAGTACATCTATTTCCCTAAACGTCAACAACTCACTGACGTCAAGAGTGACTTCTATGCCCTGGGGAGGATGCCACATGTCATCGGCTCCATTGATGGGACACATGTGGATTTGGTACCACCACAAGCACATGAGCAGGCATACAGGAACAGGAAACATTACCATTCTATCAATGCCATGGTGGTATGTCTTGCAGATATGAACATCTCACATGTGTGTGCACGTTTCCCCGGTTCTGCACACGATGCCTACGTGATGAGGAGTAGTCGCATCCCGAGGATGATGTCACAGATGCAGAACCAGCATGCCTGGCTTGTCGGTGTGTACTGACTTTGTACCATTGTGTGTGTTCTGCAATGTTGTATTCCACCCTCTTTTCCAACTCAGCTAATGTGCAATTGTCTGTATGTAGGTGACTCCAGATACCCCAACATGCCGTGGTTGCTGACACCCCTCAGGAACCCTGTGACACCAGCCCAGATGCGCTACAATGAGGCACATGGTCGGACCAGGAGAGTGATCGAGCGGACATTTGGTCTCCTGAAGAGCCGCTTTCACTGCCTGGACAAGACAGGAGGGGCCCTCCCATATGCCCCTGCAAAGGTGTGCAAGATTTTCATCGTCTGCTGCAGGCTACACAACCTGTCAGTGCGGAAGGAGTTGCCTCTCATCCTGGATGACGATGACCAACATCCGCCACCTGTGGAGGATCCTGGCCTGGGCCACGATGCCAGTGATGATGATGATGATGAGGGTGATGTCCGCACACAGCTCATCACCAACTTCTTCAGCTGAATGTGAGTATACAGAGATGTTATGTCAATGATTTGAGTTTGCATGATATGTGTTGGTGGTGCTCTGTTGCTGTATGAGTGTGGCCATGTGCTACTTGACTGTATGCGTGCAGCGATGTGTCCTTACAGGTAGTCTGTACTCCCCAACAGTGTTGACATGCTAACTTGGTTTTGTGTAGGTATCTTGTGACATGTATTGGGCATGAGTATTGCAGTTCTATCCTGTTCGTCAGTGCTTTTGACTGTGTGTCATGTCTGTCCTTCACAGGGTACTTTCAGAGTTGTTTGGTCAACTCGCATCCCCCGACACCATGATTCAACTTCCAGGGTGGAAGCAGTCGTTTCCCTGCAGGTGATGTGCCACACACCCCTGGACTTTATTTCCTCTACACTTGGTGACTGTGTGGCCACTGCCACGTGGGATTACCTTGCATCTGTAGTGGACACAACATGTTGCAAATGTGTAATAAACCTGTGCTTCACTTTGGGATGTGCGTTGTCTGTGGTCACACATCTAACTGACATTTGCTTACTTCACCTGTGGGCTAGTTAACACATACTCTGAATAGGTGTGGTGTCTGTGCATTCCACTGTATTTCCTGGCAACATCAGTGTAGGCGATGAGTCAGATGGCCCTGGTGTGTATGTGTTGTGTAGCCCTAGTGGTGTGTGTCCCTCATATGTGTCACGTCGCCATGACTCACATGACGGTGTTGAACTTGCTGTAGCAGTTAGCATGCACAGTGTCATTTAGCAGATCATCATCTCCATGACAAAAACAACGTTGGAATCACAACAGAGGCAAGTATGGTGTATCAGTGAGTTTATTTACATACATGTGTGAGGATAGTGCACAGGATGGTGGGTGCTGTACATTGGGATTGGAATCCAAAGTTCCCAGATGAGTTGGAAGTGTTGGTAGCAGAAATGTCCTGAGTAAAGTCCACAGTCATCTGATACATTGGTCTAACTTGAACTCCCCATGTCATGTGGAAGAGTAGGGTTGCATTCGACAGGGTGAACAGTTTGCACACAAAGGGGAATTTCCAGAACAGGTGTTGGGTTCCTGGGGGATGTACATGGCCATCGGCCTCTCAGTTTTCCTTCCTCGGGCGACCCCTCTTCTTTCGGGGGGGACCCTCACGTGCAGGCCGCTGCGGTGCAGAGGACTCTCCACCAGAGTCATCCTCCCTCCCTGTGGCAGTTGCAGTTGTTGCGGCACAAGATGTTGTGGGCACACAGGGAGGTGTGGCCATGTTGGTGCTAATCTGGCGGAGGCATGTCAATATGTCCCTCTGCACCGCTGTCAGTTCTTCCAATGTGTCCCACTTGGACTCCATGCAAGACATGTGTGTCTCCACACGGGACATGTGGGAGTCCAAGCGGGCATGATGGGCAGCCTGCTGCTGTTGAATGTCCTTGAGGATCCCCACTACCTGGCTGACCTCTCCGGTGCTATTCTGGTACGCATCAGCAATGCGTACCAGTTGTGGGTCATCATGCAGACCTGACCCCTCTGCAAACAGCGACCTCTGCCTACCACCCCTCCCACCACCCCATGCCACACGTGCGGGACCTGCGGTGGCATGCACAGGTGAGCCTAGGCCCCCTTGGGGGTTGGTACTGGGGTTGTTGTCCGTTGCTTCACGGTGGGCCGGGGTCCCTGTGCTGTTGTCATTGAGTGTCCTTGGTCTGTCCGTGTCGGCGGGGGTGGTCTGTGTGTTGGCAGATGTTGGAGGAGTGGGTGCAGGGGGTGAAGATGGTGGTCCTGCTGGTGCTGCATGATGACTCACACCGGAGGGGCCAGGTAGGTCCTCGCCATCCGAGGAGGGCAGAGGCTGTTCCACACCAGAGAGCTCAGGGTCCCCTGGAGCCTGGGACAGGGACTCCTCATCATCTGCTGCTGTGTCCCCATCATCACCTGTTTTTGGAAGAGACACACAATGTATGTTATGTTTCTACAGGCATCAATGGTTCAAACACCTGACAGTTGTGACTGTACCTCTGGATGCAGGCCTGTACATTGCATTGTCCTAAGTTGTCACAGTCAGAGGTTGATATTGGTGTAGCACATTGTCCTGCCAACCTGAAACATTTCAATGTGAATGTTGAGGTGTGTGTATGACCAGCATTGGTGGTATTTGGTTGACATCCGGACCTCCTTCTCCCCCAGCCCACTTATCCCACCATGAAGCATGCCACCCTTGCAGTGGGTGCAGCTTAACTCTCAGGATGTCAGTCAGTGGTGTCCTGCTGTTGGTTGGTGCCCAGTTCCCAGCAGGGCCTGGTACTCCCCACAACAGAGCACCATTGTCAGACATCTTTGAAGTGGCTTTTCACTCCCTGTGAGGTGTGCATGCTTCAGTGTGAGCTTGCTGGGCAATGTGGGTGGGGGATGTTGAGCTGTGACTACCACTCCCATCATGCTATTGCCTACACCCCACTTCCCAGCATGCCCATACTTCCTTCCTTTTGAGTCGACTTCACTGTGTGTGAGTGTGACAGCAATGGCAAGATGGCTGACAGTGTGGTCCTGTTGTTTGTTGGTGCACAGTTCACAGCAGGGCCTTGTGCTCCCCACAGCTGAGGCCTGTGTCAGACATCGTAGAAGTGGCTTTTCACTCCCTGTGAGGTGTGCATGCTTCAGTGTGAGCTTGCTGGGCCATGTGGGTGGGGGATGTTGAGCTGTGACTACCACTCCCATCATGCTATTGCCTACACCCCCCTTCCCAGCATGCCCATACTTCCTTCCTTTTGAGTCGACTTCACTGTGTGTGAGTGTGACAGCAATGGCAAGATGGCTGATAGTGTGGTCCTGTTGTTTGTTGGTGCACAGTTCACAGCAGGGCCTTGTGCTCCCCACAGCTGAGGCCTGTGTCAGACATCTTAGAAGTGGCTTTTCACTCCCTGTGAGGTGTGCATGCTTCAGTGTGAGCTTGCTGGGCCATGTGGGTGGGGGATGTTGAGCTGTGACTACCACTCCCATCATGCTATTGCCTACACCCCCCTTCCCAGCATGCCCATACTTCCTTTCTTTTGAGTCGACTTCACTGTGTGTGAGTGTGACAGCAATGGCAAGATGGCTGACAGTGTGGTCCTGTTGTTTGTTGGTGGCCAGTTCCCAGCAGGGCCTTGTGTTCCCCACAGCTGAGGCCAGTGTCAGACATCTTTGAGGTAGCTTTTCACTCCCTGTGAGGTGTTCATGCTTCAGTGTGAGCTTGCTGGGCCATGTGGGTGGGGGATGTTGAGCTGTGACAACCACTCCCATCATGCTATTGCCTACACCCCCCTTCCCAGCATGCCCATGCTTCCTTCCTTTTAACTCTGCTTCCCTGTGGGGTAGTGTGCCTGTGCTGACAGGATGGCTGACAGTGTTGTCCTGGCGTTTGTTTGGCTACAAGTCCCAAAGGTGTCCCTGTGCTTCACACAGCATAACCCAGGGTGGTGGTTCTTTGTGGGATATTTAATTAGAGTGTGAGGAAATGCTCCAAGGTGAGTTGTGTGGAATTTGTGTTAAGGGTGTGTGTGAGAAAAGCTGCTGGTAACTATGGTCAGTGCTGTCAGTCTTCCTTCCCACCCAGCCAGATATCCCACCATGGAACGTGCTTCCATTGCAGGGAGTGCGAGTTGGCTTTCAGGATGTCAGTCAGTGGTGTCCTGCTGTTGGTTGGTGCACAGTTCCCAGCAGGGCCTTGTGCTCCCCACAGCAGTACCCAGTGTCAGCCATCTTGTCAGTTCTTTTCCACTCCCTGTGATGTGAGCATGGTTCAGAGTGGTGTTGATGGGCCAATTGTAAAGGTGACCAATATCTGTGACTACAACTCCCATCATGCTATTGGCTACACTGACTTCACCAGCATACACATAATTCCTTCCTTTCAGTGAGCTTCCCTGTGAGGTGGTGTTCTAGTGGTGGCAAAATGTCTGACAGTGTTTGTTGGTTAGATTTGTGCCACTGCCTTGCACTATTTGTTGTTAGGTTTGTACATGTCATGACACAGTTACATACCACTATGAGATGGCAGGTGTTGTGTTTGTCTGACTAGCATACACATCTTGGGATGATTATGTTTTGGTTACTGTGGCTTTGCTAACGGTGCATGGTTTCACTATCCCCTTGACAGTGATGTGTGTGTATCGTCACACAATATTGGGTATATTGGTTGTGTACTCACCAGGCTCTGGGATGTTTGATAGTCCATGTACGCTCTCTGGTGGTAGGATGGCCCGCACCTTCTCCTCCCAGGGCCTGAGGTATACTGGTTTGGCAGGAGGGCCACTGCTGGTGCGATGACTCAAGGTGTAATCCTTCTTCAGTAGGGCCTTGACCCTCCTGCGCACATCATACCACCTGTTCTGGATGTCTTCCTTTGTGCGCAAACATAGTGATTGTGCGTTCACCCTGTCAACAATCCTCTCCCACATCTTGGTTTTCTGTGACATGGGGGTCTGTTGGACCAATGTACCAAACAGGTGTGGCTCTACCCTGAGGATTTCATCTACCAGGACTTCCAATTCACTGTCTAGGAACTTTGGATTCTTCTTTGGGGGCATGGTGATGGGTGGTGGTGGGGATTGATGTGTGTGTGAGTGTGCAAGTGAGGGTGGGTGAGTGTAGGTTTTGCTGGGTGTATGTGAGGGTGCTATTTGGGCGGTGCTAATGGTGTGTGGCTTGTGTGATGGATGAGTTTTGGGTGTGTCTGTGGTTGCTGTCTGATGGTGTTCTGTGCTGGCAGGTCAGTTGAATTTGCAAAGGATCATGGTAGGGATTTGTGGCCTTTATATGGGTGGAGTTGTGGGTGTGTCTTTGTTCCATGTTTTTCCCCCCTGTATTTATTGACTTTGTCATTGCTTGTTTGGCCCTTTTTTTTGTATTTTTTCCTTTGTAGTTTTTAGGCATGTAGGAGACTTTCTTCTGACCGAGTAGGACGCTGCAGTTGGCTCGTGCGAGCTTCTCCGAGTCTTTCAAGCTGGGTTTCTGCTGGGTTCCATGTGCGGCGTACGCGTCGGTCGCGGGGTATTGGGTTGCTTCGGCTCCATTTTGTATGCGTGTCGGTCGTACGGCTTGTGCTCCGTGCGACTCGGTCTGGTTTTACACGCATTGCATCGTACTGCGCGGGTCGGAGTTTGCAGGTACGTTTCTGTCGGGTTCATTCCTGGTGCGTGTCGGTCGGTTCGATTCGCGTGGTTTTCCGGCCGGAGAGCTGGTTTCCGTGCGGTTCGGTCGTTTGGCTTGTGTTCCGTACGAGTCGGTCGTGATTCACATGCATTGCATCGTACTACGCGGATCGGGCAGCGCCGGTACGTGTCGGTCGGACTAAATTCCCGTACCGAGTCGGTCGGTATGTTTTCCGGCCTGAATCGGAATCGGACCCATAGTGTATGGCCCCACCCTAACTGGCAGCCTGCACATAAGAAGAAAAATAAAATGATGATAAAATTGGTTTATTATCATTTTATTTTTCATCTGTTTAAATCTGCTGCCACCTAGGGGGAAACGCTCCTCCCTCATAATGAACGAGCCACCCCTGGGCAAATGGAAACAAGTTTCCTTGCAGCTGAGTAAATTTTACTTAGAATCGGTGGATTCCCTGTGCTTTTTGGTGACAGCCCGTCCAACAGATACAGATTTTTACTATGATTACAATACTGATACCATAGTGTATTTGCCATATTGATGCAATATGCTACTTGACTGTAGGTTAGAATGCCCAGCATTTGATTGCATTGTTGATCATGCACTTTTTCTTTATTGTCATAAACTGGAAAACAATAAAAAATGTATTTAAAATTTATGGATTCTGTAAATGTACATGGTTTTCACATAGGAATGTAAGTTGCACTGCATCAGGTGAAAGCTCCTCTGCATAGAAAATCCATCTATTTGCCATGTTCTACTACTTTAGATTTTTTGAGCCTCTAATATTGTCGTGTAGTTCCTAGGACTCATAGGCAAGCTCTCAATAAAGCCTCAGTTCCCTGAACCTGCCACTCTCATGTCCCCTAGATGGATTTGGTGTCTCTCCAGTAGTTGAAACCCTGTATAGACAGTTGGGAGATAAAAGGTGCTGAATATATCAGCTTTGTGTTTGTTAGCATAATTTTCTTCGCTGTTGCATTACATTAGTCTGTGCAAGTTTGTAGTAAAACAATTCTGGGTCGGATGTATTGAACCCCGAAAAGTATGCAAACTTCTGTGCGAATGTGGCAGAACTACCTTTTGGTGTTGTCGGGCAATGTTCCCATTGATGGTACACATTAGCAGTGCGTGGTACACTTGCTCTATGCAGAAAATGATGACCATAATGCTGGTAACAAAACATGGTATCATTGTCAGTTGTATCCTCATACAATTCCCTGTAAGAGAACGCAGCAGATTGTTCTAAATCTGTGAGCATAGTATTTACAGTCTCAATGTCCCAATCATCAGATAGTGTACTGGGGGTAATGAAATCATTTAAAGAAATTTTAAACAAATGTGGAATTTTCAAATGTTCAGTGGGGCAATATACATCATAAGAAAATTTATCCCAAACTATACCATCCGGTATTGGAATTGCTCTAATGTTCACCAGGGACAAGTCTCTTTGCTCACGATGTGATGACGTATGTGGTTTCAGGACCAAGTTCACAGATTGCACTGCAGAGCGTTCTGGGAGATAATGTCCGTTCAGAAGCAGAAAAAAGACAGTCACTGTGCCAATCCAAATAAACAGGTATACTACCCCTATTGCGAACCAAATATGCAACCAAGGTGGCACTAAGTAAGTCTTTTTGAGCAAAAGATAGAATTGGCAACATTTTTCTTTCTTTGAAGTGGGTTCACTTGGATCTGAAGAGAAATCATCAAAGTTGATGAAGTAGCCAGACGCAGTTCGATCTATCTTCAGTAGCTCCGCAGGTTTTGTAGAACTGGCAGATGTGTTGTTTGAAGGAACATTAATGTAAATCTCATTGTTGGGCCGAAGTGCAACTTGCATTGTTGTTTCTTCTTGATGTTTTTCAATTTCAACAGGTGTGATTTGTACTCCATTATTCGATACTCCTTCACATTGCGCAGGGGAGTCTTGAAATGTTATTAGTCTTTCCATCGCATTTTGCAATGCAGCGCGCACAACGAAATTCGTTTTATTTATTTAATTGTTTACTTACCTCCGTTCATCCATATTCCGGTGTTTACTAGCCCCCACCCTGACCCTCCCCCGCCCCGCCTCACCGCCCCACGGAACTCCCTCCACGGGCCGCTACTGCTAGCATCATCAGAGCCCATTCCCCGTTCAGAAGCTGAGTCCTCAGTAACCTGGGCCTTTCTAACTTTTAAGCCAGCTACTTTCTTCTTTTTGAATTGAGTCTTTGCTTTAGGTTGCTCTTCCTGTTTGATAATGAAATCTGAAGTGCGATGTGTTTCCCTTTTTCCCTTTGGTCGATCTTCAATTTTTTGTTCTGACTGTCCTTGCCTCTCCGAGCTTTTTGATGAACCCTGAAAGGAATGAAAGGAACGTGTATCAGTATCCTGTTGCCTGTCAGGTTTCCTAATGTTATCACGATTCCTAAGGTTGTACCTCTTTTCAGAGGACTCCGTTGGGGAGACCCACCCCTTGATCGTCAAGTGTTTCTGTAATCATTATCTGTAGGTTTACTATTATCCCATTTCTTTTTAGAAGAAGTGGGTGCTTGCTTTGAGTTCTCTTTTTCAGAACTACTCACCCCTAGTGGTTTCCCTGTTTTGGCTCCCAAACTATCTCTTCCGGTGTCTTCGATAATTTTTGGTAGTGCGCGCTCCAGGTTCACAGGAGGTGTTTCCCTTAGGCCACTGCTGCTGCTTCCCCCTTGATGTTGCTTAGCATATTTGCCAAGACTTGGTCATAATTACCCATCAGTTTCATCCCCAAGTCCAGGGCAGGTCCCGCCCCGTACTCATTCTGTATCTGTTTCAATACTTCAGGAATAACTGATATGGTTGGGATACCATGTATTCTAATATATACTGCAGCAAAGATTGTTCCCCATGTGGTACAATCCTCAATTGAGGGAATCATTCCCATTGGCAAGCAAATTGGTAACATTCTGTGTTTTTCCTGCGGACCCGTATGGGGAAATACTGCTTCCAGCTGTGCTATTTTCTGGGCAATCCAGAAAGGTACTTGATCCCTTTTTGGCGGGAACGCACCCATTACTGCTTTTAGTGTTTGAGGTGTTATTGTTGGTGTGTGGTGGGACTGCACTGCACCATGTGGAGCAGCTCTCGCAGGTTGTAATGTGAGTGTTCGCTTGACGAACTAGGCAATATGTCTGTATTGCCTGACTACTTCTTTGTAAAGTGTACGCACTTCCCTTACTGGGAGTGTGTCTATCTCAGGATGTGGAGTGTATGCCACTAAGACCAGCCACGTCGCTCCTCCTATGTTGAGCCGACCGAGTCTTACGACTGAAGTTGTGTGTTTTAGGGCACCTTTAAACCAGTTGCTGGTAAGTTAACAGGACTTCAATGTCCTCGTATGCCTTCCTCACTAACATCCCCAGGGCCCCCCTAATGAAGAAACCCAAAAAAGAAGGGACCTTCACCAACTGCATGCTCATAAACTGCAGATCAGCCACCAAACATGCAACAGAGCTAGCAGAATCAATCCTAACACATGACATAGACATCACGTTCATCACCGAGACGTGGCTAAATGATTTCTCTTCCCCAATAATGGATATGCTGGTGCCCCCAGGCTTTGCAATCATCAATAAAGACAGAAAGGACCAACGAGGAGGGGGCATAGCAATCATTCCCAAGAACAACATCTCCATAACGGAAACCGACACTTTCAACTACAACACCTTTGAATGCCTAACTGCCAACATTAAGACAAGGGACAAAAAAACACTACTCTGTCATCTCCTCTACCATCCGCCAGGCAACACCAGCACATTTGGTGAACACTTGTCTGACCTGATTGCTCACTGCTCACTCTGAGACTCAAACAACCTAATCCTAGGTGACCTCAACCTACACTGGAACGAAGTAAACAACTCGCTAATCCAAACCCTGAAGGATCTCCTTCACACCAACAACCTTACCCAACACTGCTCAGAGGAAACTCATAACAGAGGAGCAATCCTAGATGCCATTATTGCCCAATGAGACACAGTCACGATCGACCACATCCTGCCCGTTGACTGGTCCGACCACCACATCATCCTATTCCATATCAACCAAACGATCCGATACCAACCCCCCACGCATGACCCCCCTAAATGGGCAAGAAATCTAACTCAGATCCCCTTGGCTGACCTAGAGGAAAAGGTAAGATCTCTCCTTCCCATCCCCACAGAGGATCTCTCCACAACAGAACTCACCTCCCACTACAACACAACTATGACTTCCATTCTGGACCAATTAGCCCACTTGAAACTAAAAAGAGTCAGGAACACGCCATCCAGATCCTGGTTCAACACATACATTAACATCGAAAGAAGACAACTAAGAGCTACAGAAAGACTCTGGCAGAACAACCCTTCCAAAATCTTCCACGATCAACTCAAATTAGTTCGTACGAAGTACAAAAATCACATAAAGAACGAAAAAACCTCATTTTTCTGCAGCGCTCTAAACAACGCAAAAAAACAGGCCCAAAGAACTCTTCAACCTCATTAGGCAGTAAACTTCCAAGCCCCCTGCATCCTCAGGTCAGGCCTCCAAAGATCGGTGCGACAACTTCGCCAACTTCTTCAATGACAAAATCACCAAGATCGAGCTTTCACTGGACAACAACCACAGTCCCCCTCACAAGATCCCACCAACAGGGACAGAAGATCTCACACCCAAGCACCCTCCAAAACCCTGGAAATCCTTCAACCCCATCCCGGAAGCGGAGATAGTCAAACTAATCTCCACCTCCAAACCTTCTTCTCACGTCCTAGATCCTATACCTGCCCAACTGGCCAAAAAGCTTAAACTCTCCCTAGCCCCGCTCTGGAGCAAGATCATAAATAGCTCTCTAAGAACCGGAGACATACCAGATTGCCTGAAAGTCTGCCAAGTCACCCCATTACTGAAAAAACCAGACCAGGACACCAATGATCTGAACAACTTCAGACCCGTCTCCAATCTCCCTCTCCTATCCAAAATCCTAGAAAGGTGCGTCCTCCTACAACTGACTCAACACATGGACAGCATCAACCTTCTAGACCCCCACCAATCGGGCTTCAGAAAAGGCTGCAGCACTGAGACTGCGATCCTCAACATCATAGACGATATCCACAAGTCACTAGATACGGACCAATGCTGCCTACTCATTCTCCTGGACTTATCGGCCGCCTTCGACACGGTTGACCATAATCGACTCATTAAGGTCCTTCAAGAAAGGGTAGGTGTTGATGAGGTGGTTTACATTGGTTCTCCTCCTTCCTCCACAACCGCACCCAAAGAATAAAAATCAAAAACTTCTCGTCTGACTTACACCCCGTCAGCAGTGGTGTCCCCCAAGGATCAGTACTTTCCCCGCATTTTTTAAACATCTACATGGAACCCCTCACCAACATACTCAAAAAAGCCAACATCCCCTTCCACCTAATTGCAGATGATACCCAGATTTATCTTTAAACCTCCTCCATTGATGACATTCAGAGACTCAACGACACTCTAAGAGAAGTTCAACACTGGCTAACAATAAATCATCTAAAACTCAACCAAGACAAAACGGAAATCCTCCTCATTTCCAACAAAGAAGAGAACCCCCAAATCTTAGAATGGCTAAAAGCTATTGATGCTCTCAACGGCAATCTCACCCTGGCTGACTCTGTAAAATCGCTGGGAATCACCCTAGACCCAAAACTTGACATGGCAAAACACATCAAGAACTCCGCAAAGAGCGCCTTCCTCAACATGAAACTACTCAACAAAATAAAACCCTTCATCCCGCCCAAGGACCTCAAACAAGCGACTCAATCGCTGGTGCTGTCTAGACTCGATTACGGGAATGCAGTCCTCACAGGTACAGCAAAATCCCACTTAGCTCCCCTCAGAACAACCCTCAACGCAGCAGCTAGAATGGTCACCGGAGTTAAGAAATATGATCACATCTCACCCGCACTCAGAGAGCTAAAATGGCTCCCAGTCGAAATGCGTGCCAGCTTCAGAACTGCCTGCTTCACGCACAAAGCCCTGCACACAGGGAAGCCTGACTACCTGGCCTCCAAACTCAAGAAAGCCGGCCAGGCAAGGAACCTCAGGAGCACCAACACTCTACTCCTCATCCCTCTGAAAACACGCAAACAAAAAACCGCAGCCCGGTCCTTCGCTGGAAATGCGCCCAAAATCTGGAACTCCATTCCAGTCCATATCAGGACTACCACCTGCTTTGTATAATTCAAAAGACAGCTCAAAGACCTCTTCCCCAATCGTTCTCTCTCGAACTGATAGCTGCCATCGAAGCTCACAAGCCAGCACACTGCAGCTCACTGCTATTGGAACATTAAGACCTCTACCTCCCCCACCTCCATGACCCCTGCCTCTATCATCCCTCCCCGAAGGAGGCTCAGTTCAAGTCAACAGTCACACAACTTGAATACTACTTGACTTCCATGCACTAATGATGTACATTGTGCTGAGACTTCCAAAGCGCCTTGAGACAATATGTATACTTTTTGCTAGATTGAGACAATATGTATACTTTTTGCTAGATTGTATGACTCTCGCGTGACGACTGTTGTAAAGCGCTCTGATACCTTCGGGTCTGGCCAGCGCTATATAAAACTCCTAAATAAATAAAAATAAATAAATAAAATATATTCTTCCGGTGGATCGACTTCAATGTATTCATGAAATAATAGTGTCTCTGGATCTGCAGGTGGAAATTTCATCCAGGAATAGAGTACCTCTGATTCGAACACCTTGTGTGCCTCAATCACGAAGGTAACATGGCCACCTGTTGCAGGTAATCTATGTTCTAGCAATTTCAGAGTCACTGCCTGCCTGCAGTTCTCTGTAATGTTAAGAGCGTTAGTAAACTCATCTCCTTCCTCACTTCCACTGCCATTTGCGGTTTCAGTCATTTTGAAAAGAGAAGAAAGTAAAGGTTTTTAAGAGGTAGGGTTTAGCACAATATGGGAACCTTTGATGCTTACAAGCTTGTTTAAAACTTTCAGCCAATACACAGGGTGTGCCTGCTCAGCTGAGGTGGATTAACCTTCCCACTTCAAACGTCTCTGAAAAATGTGAGTAGGATTGTCTGAGAAAGCACTACTGAACTACTCAGATTTTACTGTTAATATAAGAACCTAACCAATGTTGGCAGCGCCATGTCGTGTAGTTCCTAGGACCCCCAAGGACCTGCGTGTTTTGGATGACCTAAACTGAGGGCTTGGTGTGCAGAAAGACTCTGGACACCCCCACAGGATGAGTCAGCCATTAGACCAGCTAGCTCTATGGTGCCACTATCATCCCCCTGTATTCTACAGTGGTGGGTGTAGTTTCTGGCAACCACTGAGCATGACAACCCGGATTCCTCAGGTATCGTGGAAACAATACGGTATCTTTCACTCAGTCACTAGTGCTTGCTTTTCTCAGAATACATAGAATGATGATTGGAACAGTTTCAATAATTATTTATTGGTCAAGCGTCAGTCTAGTATGAAACATGTTAGCTGTGACAATCAAAAGACAGGAGCAGACAAATATAATCGCTAGTACCAATATCGTAAATAGCAGATACATTTCTACAGTAGTGCTAATAAGATGGATAAAAGCATATTATATAAAACAATAGCATTAGCGTACTCCTACGATGTGTAGCCTACCTAACTGTGCCTAGCCTAGATGTGTAGGTGAAGCATGTATGTGTAAGTGCTAGGATATGTCCTAATGGGACCTAAGGGAGCCAAGAATACCCCAGGGAAGTACTAACCCCTCACCTGATGGTTCTGAATGAAGGACCCCGTCTCTGCGTCGAGGATGGCACTTTGCAAGGGATGTCAGATCTCTGCCTGTCGAAGGATCAGCCTGCAGAGTCTCGGTTCAGCCTGGAAGGAATTCTCCTCTGTGTTTGTAAGGGGGAGTGAGGGTCTTTTATACTAAAGTGGTCACTCCAGGGTTTCTCCAGAATCGATATGTTTTGAAAACATTCGCTAATCCTCTGCTAATCCTTTTCTAAACAAACATGATCAAGCACAGCTGGCTGTTGGCCATGGATGAATAAAAAGTGGTGACCCTTATACAGAATAAATCTACAGTGCCTGGGGACATGTTTATGTACGTCAGGTATAGGGATTAAGGTACCAAGAGCCTGATGTCGGAGAGACAGAAGTAAGCTACTAGGTAAAAGGTCACCTGTGTAAGACTGTTATGTCGTGTGGATGGGACAAAATGTATCTAATTGGTATGTACATGATGGGACTAACCTAAAGGACATGACAATATCTGGTTTTGAGATCTTGAGTAGCTGGTGGGCATGCCAATCAAAGAAACACAGCAACATGTGTTCTGAAATAAAAATGAAACACGTTTGCATGCTTTTATTGCCATATTTGAAACTTTCAGGAAGAGTCACAGCTCCAGTACCAGCATGCCTTCCACCTGCCCAAGGGCCAGTCCTGAAGATTTTTAATTTTTCACCAAAGTAATTTCATAGAACAATATTTGCTGCTACTAGGGAAAAGAAGCAGAACTCATTTTAAAAGAACAAAAACATTGTGATGCAGTTTCTCTACCAAATAAGGGGCATATTATCAACGGCCAGCGATAATTATCGCTGGCCGTGCTTAGCGACGAATTCCCTATCGTAGGCCATCTCTGGAATTTATCGCCCTGGTAGCGCGTTATTAACAACACGTTTCTCCAGGGCGATAAAAATTCCAGAGATAGCGAGGTTATCTCCGTTTTGCAGGGAACATCGCTGGTTTTCCAGCGATGTTCCCTGCAAAACGGCGATAACCTTGCTGATATGACCCTGTGGTCGTATCAGCATAATCCACCCCCTATGTCAAACATAGGTAAGTCAGGATTTTAGCAGACGTTAGATTTTGGCGAAAACTGCCGTTTTTGCCAAAATCTAACGTATGCTAAAATCCTGTGGGCTGCCTTGTAAATATAGCGATGTGAACATCAGCGATATTTGCAAGGTAGTCCATCCGGGGTACGCCCAGTGACGCCCACTTTGCATCTCATTAAAGATGCAAAGCTGGGTGTTAAGGGAAAGGGCGCTACGGCAAGGATTCACGCGATAGCGTGATCTTGCTGATATGGCGATAAAATTATCGCCGCTTTTCGGCCGAAAACGGACGCAAAAGCGGCGATAATTTTATTGCGCCGCTTTGATAATATGCCCCTAAGTTTCATTGGGAGTATTGTTCCCCATCATCCCAAAAATGAGCTGGGCTTTGAGCCAATGGAGTAAGGACGCATCTCCCATGATCTCCCGCATGACCAAGAAACACCTGTAAACGTGGTGCCTAGCAAACTAAAACTCCTGGACGAAGTGCTGAGGAGGGTGCTGGGAGCTAACTGGGAGTAGGCTGGCAGCTCCGTGGTACATGGGGTGGCAGTGGGCTGGCTGGTCCAGCATGGTGACGTGCAAAGCCATAGATAGCAAGGCAGCAATGGTGTGAGCACCGGCGGTTTCCTGTGGACCCCCGCTTGGCCGCTGAGATCTGGCAGTAAATTCGGTGCATAAGACTGTCAGCAAGGGGATGGCAGCAGACCACCACAATCGAAGCCAGGTGGCTCGCAGAGGCACATCCAATGTGGCAGCAGCGCCCCACTGGAGTGACGCGGCGGCTGTGGCATGTGCATTGGGAGGTGCGGACCACCCCCCTGGGGATTCTGAACCTGATGCCTGGACACTGGGGTTGGCACATAGAACTGACCAACATGGGAAGGTAGCTCCCCATGTGCCCGCACTGGAGCACTGGAGCACTGGACTGTACTCATGGAAGGCCATGGAGAGAGAAAAGAGACAGATGAGTCCCAATGTGACAGTTGGCCAGTGAGGCAGAGGGCACGCAGTGGTGGGCTGAGAGTGGTGGAGGAATGCTGGGGGCTCCCTCCTGACTGTAAAGGCAAGCTGGATGGAACTGGGTGCCAGGTGGTCTTTCATCAAGTAGTGTGCTGACCCACCTGGGTTGCAAAGGCCGTGGCCAGCTACATGCTTGCCCTGCAGTCAGAGGCACCTGAGCTGGGTGAGGCGGATCGAGGAACAGACACGTGGACTCTGTGTTTCTACTGCACCGAGGCCTGCAGTGACCCCCCAGGATGGTTTTTGTGCCTGGAGGCCCTGCACAGGCAGGGCAACAAATGCAGACTGCACTGAGGTACTGGACACACATACCCTTGCTGGTGGCATGAGGCTTACGCACGGGGGCACAGAGCCTGGTTACAGGCCCAATGAGTGCCTGACAGAGAGGCAGGCAGGCTGCCTGACACAACCCCGGCCATACCTGGAGGTGGTCATCACTGTCCGTTACAAGAGGAGAATCGGGATGAGCCCCAGTCACAGGAAACACCGATGAACGATCCAGGAAGTCAACCCAACAAGCTAGACATAATATTGTTGGCCATTAAGTGCTCCAAGGAGACCCTGGAGGTGTTATTGGATTTGGGTCTCCTCCACCAGGACCAGAGGTACCTGGCCAAGAAGGTGAATCAGCATAGTGTGGACTTGGTGGAACTACAACCTCACATGTCCCATGGTGAGCCTGTCACCACAATTGTGTGCCCTAGAGTGCAGGCCTGACAGCGCAGAGGGATGCAACTGCAGGAACAACATACGGATCATGGGGATGCCTGAGGGGGTGGAGGGCCAGGACATGGTATCAGATGGGTGTAAACCAGTCTGACTTGGTGGGGCTGAGGAGCAATGCAATACCCAGAGACACACTTTCATTACTGTTAGACGATAAACTGGTCTTGGGTGACTTTCCGCGGCTGGGAGGGATTGCACTATGATGTTTGAACAGGCGCCACTATAAAATGAGAGGGGTGCCCCTTTATGCCCCTACCATCCCACTCAAGGATCTGCTATAGATCAGACCTGAAGCTCCAGAGGTTCCCCTGAGGGGGTGGGCAGAACTAGACAATCTCCCAAAGGGTAGTGCTACAAAGAGGGGAAGCTCCTCACTGTCCAGGAAATGATGGAGGAACATGTGTCTCTCTGCCTCCCACTTCCTCTTATATGGGAGGCTGGTGGGTATGGTGCAATAGCTGTAGGGGCCCGGGCAAGCTGAACCTTCTACACATGAAGCACTGCAGCTGTTGTTCACTATGGCTGGATGGGCCAGACTGATATCTTGGCTTTATAAGACACTCTTCCACATGTTTACACCTCTAATAACAGATGGGCAATGAAGAGTGCATTGAGGGCCTCCCGCAATGCAAGGTTCAAATACACACAATTTGATTAGTTGCACACAACTTATTTAATGCCCAAGAGGCTATCACAAATAGCCTCTACCACGATATATAACTGCCCCAGATGTGACCAAGCAGCAGCTGACTTCATGCACATGGTCTGGGAATGTGAGGCGGTAGTGGAGTGCTGGAGGGAGATACTAGAACACATGGGCTAAGCGCTGGTGGGAGATACAATGTCTACCTGAAATTTGTCTATTGGGACACACCCAATGGTCAACAAAGCAATGTGTGGGCTCCAGGTTTCTGTTCTTTGCGCTAACATTGCCCAAACAGTGGATCGCTATGAACTAGAGGGCAGACAGGGCTCCATCCATTGCACAAGGGAAGAGAGATGTGGTGCAATGGGCAAGGAGTGAACAAATGGCACTGCAATTGGAGGGCAGCAGAGGGTGTAGGAAATACCCCATCACAGTGACTTGGAGAGAGCTCCTGGAGGCATTCGAATACACGGAACAGACACTATGGGTGGACTCAACCACGGAGAGGGACTATTGATGAGGTGTCACGGTCACCCCCATTGTCAATGTTATGTTTACTGAGACTGTGGTACCTAACCAAGGAGGGGCCGCATTGGGGTGGTGTGTTTAGGTTGGTTGAAAAGTTATTTGGTTGCTTGTGAAGATAGACAATGAGAGCAGCTGTCAATCTTGCATTATGCTGTGCTGAGCCATGTTTGCAACACCTATGGCAGGAGGGGTACTTTATGAGGTAGTTGCTTTCCTGTCTTAAGATCTGCATTAGCAGTCACTGTGATATGCTGTATATGTTGAACCTGTACCTAACTAAAAACAATGAACAGATTAAAATCATTACCAGAAATGATTTCACTGCTTCACTCTGACAATGTTTGGGACCCTAATCCAGCACATCCCTTATTTAACTTTGTCTTCCTCCTTTCAACAAATCATTTTAATTTTTGATTAAGCAATACAACTCTTTGTTGCTATAACTGTAAGTTCCTGTGTAAAACCTCATGCATTATTGTGGTTTTTCCATATTTAATTATTTTTGTTGTAATTAGTTTGCTTTTGATCTTTTATGCTCTGTGTTGTCTTAAGAGTTAGGCTGATTGGTCACCTGTCACTCTCTATGATATTCATTTTGCTGAGGGAAGTCTTGCAGCTTCAGCCAGCTTCTGGGGGTTTGGTGTGGCCCAATATTCAGAGCATTCTGGGAGCAGAATAACATCTCACATCAAAATTGTCCCATCACCCTGCCCCCACCCTTCTTGATTGCTTAGCATGCCAGTTTCCTACACCCTGCTGATTTAATTTTCAATGGTGAATGAAGATTTGATTGATTGTTTTGGGGGCTGCATATAGTACACATTTTTCAGGCATTTTTTCTGATGTAGAAACAACAAGGTTCTCCTGGTTATCATTTTGAGAGAGTTTAATCAGTTAATTTTCAAACCAAATTTCAATTAGGAAACTCTTTACCACTTCTGTGATCACTTGTTGTCTAGTTCGATTGAATCTCAGAAACACATATCTCACAGTGTCAATGTTCATGACGTAAAAGGTATTCGTGCAATTTCGCTCGATTGGACTGTTTCGCATTCTCATGCCTACCTTTCTGTTTTTGTTCACCTCTAGGAATTTCATCAAGAAGTGAAAATTTATTGCAAGAACCTTAAGGGCCAGGACATGCATATAATAGTAAATCTGATTAATAAGTTATTCATGGCTCAGGACAAAGAGTTCTTGCATCTTCACATGCAAAATGATGTCTCTCTACTTATGAAACTCGGCTTTCTGAGCAATTCATCAGAAATTATATTTCTTTGAAGTAAGAATTCTTGCAGATTCCAGTAGACCTACTTGACGGTTCTTTGTTAACCCCCAGTTAGAAATTTGATGATCTGGTTCTGATTGAGGTAGCCTTGTGTAGCAACACAATGCATATCAGTTGCTTGGCCTGGAGTACATAATCAATCATTTATGATTTATCCAGTTGTTAGTGTGCCTCTAGATTACAGAACTTAGAACTTTGATATCTTCACAGTGAACATTTGCTTGTGGAATTAGCTCCTTTGCATGAGATCTGTTTGCATTGTGGCTCAGTGCCACAATTTATATGTTCTTCTGTTTGTCTCAGGATCTGCAGGTCCCACCAAGGGGTTATTTATTCATTGTTGGTGTTAGACCTGTCATCCTTGGTGTGGTCTTCCCTCAAACGTTTTGCCTTCACCCCTCCTGTTTTCAGAATTTCATTTTTGTTTGCATTAGGACTCTGTGAACTTTACCACTGCTAACCAGTGCTAAGGTGCTTGTGCTCTCTCCTTAAAACATGGTACAATTGGCTCACACCTGATTTGCATATTTAATTTACTTATAAGTCCCTAATATATGGTACATCATGTACCCACTGACTGTAAATTAAATGCTAACAGTGAACCTGCAGCACTCATTGTGCCACCCACTTAAGTAGCACTTTAAAACATTTCTCAGGCCTGCCAGTGTAGCCTGTAGTGCAGTTTTAACAGTGTCATTTCTACCTACAAAATAAACCTTTTGCCAGGCCTAAACATTCCTTTTTAAATCATATAAGTCATCTCTAAGGTAGGGCCTAAACAGCCTATAGGGCAGGGTGGATTGTATTTAACATGTTCTGGTAGTGAAAAGCTAGTTTTTCACTAGTTAAGGCCTACCACTCCCATTGCATAACATTGAGTTACCTTACATTTACTAAGTGCTAACTTTTGATTGGGAGCAAACAGGGATGTCACGTTTGAACTCAATAAATTGCAATATAAAATCCTCTTTAAAATGGTGAAGTCAGATTTTAAGTCACAATTCTGAAAATGCCACTTTTAGAAAGCTGCCGTTTTCTTGTCCTAAACATTTATTGTGTATTACCTGTGTCCTGGGTCAAAAGACTGTGAATAGCCTGGCAGTTGGCCTTTGTGTATTCCTCCCAGACAGTGATACAAAGGGGGACAAGATGTTGTCAGGATGGGTCATCTTGAACGGATAGGTGGGGTGGAGCTGTTCCCTGCCCCACTTACATTTTAAATTGCTGCCTCCAGCACACACACACACAAAGGAACCTGACAGCAATCTTTTGTCACCCCAGACTTCTCAAAGCCTTGGCAGGGGAAGGGAAGATCTTTCTAGAACCAGATGTGAGGGTAGCAAGGATGTCACCTCATTTCAAAGGCTGGCACCAGGTATAAATATTGGACCTCCTAAACCACCTCTTCAGATCACTTGTAGACCTGTGGGAGGCTCAGAAGAAGGACTGCGCTGTTGCTGGAAGGACTGCCCTTCTGCCTGAGGAAGGAAGACTGAACCTGTTCCTTGAACTTAGGACTACCAGAGTGAATCCAAGGGCTAGCTGGCTAGCCTCATGTGTGAGCTAGAGAAATAACACGCTCCAGCGACCTCTTCTGCATCTTCCCAGCTGACCCGGCCTGCCACTGAACCTGCCTGAACCCTGCTGGACTTTGCTGGAGTAAGTCACTGATCCCAAAAAGAGATGCCTCCCCACATCCTGGACCCTTGGCTTGCATCAGTATGCACTTGTCTGTGAAAAAAGATGAAAACCTGAAGTTTAGGCCTCTTTGCAAAAATAACAGGCCCATTCTTGCCAACACTCTGACCATTTGTGACAACCTCCACGGGAAGCTTTGTTGAACCCGTCTCTTCGCGCCGTAGTACAGCGACCACCAGCAACGAAGAACAACATGAGATTTGCACTTCACGCTACAGCAACAGCAGCTTGCGGTGACCTCCAGCGCGAAGCTCCAGCCATGACCATCTCCAATTATCGACCGCATCTTCGCGCTAATGGAAGACTGTTCGCGATGCCAAGCCTTCTTTTCGTGCTACAGCGGCGACCATCCATGACACTATGCTTGTTTCTTGTGGCCTCTCCCACCGCGAACTGGACTCTTTATGCTGGACTTCGGGAAGGTAACTTTTCAACAGGACTTACCTGTCTCTTTGTCGGATCGTGCTCCATTGCTTGTGACTTTCCCACTGTATAGCACGACCAGATTACAGCCAGTGGCACTTTGTGCTTTTAGGGGCTATATCTACTTAAAATTTTGAAATTCAAAATCTTATGTTCTACTGAATACATTTTTGCTCTTCTGGTATCATTTCCCACAGTCGGTTTGTAAAATTCCATTTAGGAGTGAGTCGCAATTTAACCTACTCCTGGTTCCTTGGATTCAGAAAGGGGAAAGGGGTTAGGGTCCTTGGGGGCGCATCTTTATGCAAATGCATTACCTTCCATCTCGGGAGTCATTATTTAATGTACTGCGGATTTGTTTGTAAATCACTGATGCATATCATACTAACTCTGTAATTGAAAGGGACATCTACAACATGCCCCTTCCAAATAAAGACTAGATATGGGGTTGCAATCCCATTTTAGGAGTCGATAAACGTTTACTCATCCTGAAATGGCATTAGCACGTTGCAATGCCTAGTACTTCTGGACTGCAATGCTTTATAAGTTGTATGTGTATAAAACACGTTCTGGTTGTTTTCTTTTGAAACGTCCAGCGTGATATGATTTCCTACTTACTGTGGCCGCATGCTAAGCTTGTTTTCTTCATGCTTTTGATTCGTTGTGTGGTAGAACAAACTCCGGTTTGCATGTTGCCTTTGCCCTACATAGAAATAATCACAAGCTTGTCTTGTGTAGTTATGTTTCCTCTTATTGCACATATTCTCCAGACAATATGTCTGATTCGGGCCTTGGAGTCTAGCTCAAACAGCCTAGCAAATTGAGTTCTGATGTTTCTTAAAGTTAGCATAAATCTCAGCATGAGATTCCCTCCATATCGAAACAAAAGATAGCAGCGCTCCCAAGATTATAGCTAATTGCATACTTCAAAAGCCACTTCATGGTAGCACTTGCACATTAAACTTCTTTCTATAGTTCCTTAAGATAATTCAAAGTGACATCCATTTTCGTTTTAACATTCAATATTTATGATATCACTTAGGACTGGATATTATCTTTCACTCCAGTTCCTGTTCTTCTATAATGTGCCAGCATTGATGTTATTCATTTACACAGTCTGCACCTGTGAAGCCTTCATGAAATGTTTCAACCTGAATTTACACGCAACGCACGCCACTTGCCAAAGAAACTGACCTGCAACTAATTTCCTCTCTCTGGCACATTAATTTGGAGGGGGAACCGGGTGGGGTGTAGCATGAAGAATGGGCCCCTAAAACATGAACGCATATTTACTAAGGTATCAGGCAGCACAGCAGGTCACCTTGCTGTGCTGCGTAATAGGTAAAGGGCAGGAATGCGCCGTACTTAACAATATATGGCGCCTTCCTGTCATTTCCTAGTGCTGGTGCATAATGTGCTGTCCAGTGCCAACGCAGGCCTCCCTGCACCATGGTGCAAGGGTGCCTGCGTTGTAAGCAGGATTGTTTTTGTGCAGGAAGAGACACTTTCCTTCACAAAAAAAGAAGAAAAAAAACCACTTACCTCGCTACGGCCGGCCGCCGCCTCTCCTCCGTCCTCTTCTTCCTGTCTCCGATCCTAGCAACAAGAAGCACCCAGACTCCCCTGAGCCAATCACAACGCTGCAATGCAGCGTTGTGATTGGTCTGAGCACCATGGATCGACGCTCAGATGGGGAATGGGAGGCTGGGCATGTTCCTCACCAGGCTGTGCATTACAGCCTGGAGGGGAAGATGCAAAGTGCGCAGGACTGTTTGGCTGGCCCAAGAGGGCTGGCCAAGCAGTCTTGCGCACTTAGGGAGTGCAAACCACTCTTCCCCCTGCTCTGGCCAGCCCTGCCACAGCCCGAGACCCACTGACTACAATAGGAAAACTAAAAATGTTAATAACGATACGTTATTATCATTTTAGTTTTCCTCTTGAGCAGTGGGGCGATGCTCCTCCACCTTAGCGGAGGAGCCACTACTGACTTTATTACTTAAATACGTGACAAAGATAAGCAACATAAGACTCTCTGGCCTTATATGTACAGGGTTATAGTTGTCTGCCGGTAGTAACTGAGCGCTTCTACATTCATTCAACTACTACCCAATAAGAAATGGGCAGTGATGAATAGGGAATGTGAACTAAGGGCCAGATTTACCACATTTACATGCAGTGCAGTAGAGCAACCAGGGTTTCTGTGCTGCATTGTGAGAAAGGGAGGAATTAGAACAGAGGCTTATACATTAAGATGTGGTGCTCTTGGTCTCTCCCTGAAGGCTGGTGCATTTTCAGCTGCCTTGAACCAGAGCATACACCTTTGTGCTATAGTGTAAGGGTGTCTGCATGATGTCTAGCATAGGTTTTATACTGGAAGGATACCCTTCCAGAGCAAAATAGTATACTTTGACAGACTTTAAAACAACTGGAAAAGTTTGGAGAAAAAACATTTCTCCATCATTTGCCTGCTTCGAGGAAATGTAGGGGCCTATTTATGAGGCCGTTTGCATCGCTCTTGTACCATGCAACATGGTGCAAGAGCAAAACAAACCTTAAGACAGTTTTTTGAAGCCTCGCAAAGCCACTTTGTGTGGCTCAATAAAATGTGGAGTAACGCAATGCAGCACAAATCGCTGTGTTGCATTACTCTGCCCTGAGAAGGCATTCCATGGGCATTGCATGTGTGTTCCCACGCAACTCCCATGAATTTTGGCGTTTCCCCAGATTTACATGAACTTGTAAACCTAGGGATGCGCCAATATCTTACACCTTCCCATTGGAGGTGTCACAAGGAGAAATATCTCCATTTCTCCTTGTTTCTTCCTCTTTCTATGTGTGCTTATTCTGCAGCACACATAGAAAGATGATAATGCCTCCCAGGATTGTTTTTGTGAGCAAAAACAATCCTTCATGCAACGCAGGCACCCTTGCACCATGGTGCAAGGGTGCCTGCATTGGATCTAGGCTGCCAAAAGGGCACCATTACAAGGGAAAGGACAGGAATGCGGGGTATTGCCTTAAATATAGTGCATTTCTGCCATTTAATTGTCACGCAGGGCAGCTCAGCAAGGTAGCTTGCTGCGCTCCGTGACATTCCCACAAATGAGCCCCGTAACATTTTGTTGCAAATTTTTCAACATATAAACGTCTTTAGGTTCCACTAAAGACCAGTTATTGCAGATAGAGCAACGCCATGAACAAGTCCAGCACATGCGCTGATTGGAACCAGGAACCAGGGGGTGGTGTTCAGGATGTGGGAGGGGTTTGCTGAATCTTACCACCTTTACATCACAACCACATTAGATGCCACAAGGGCACAAGGGCACTGCCCTAATGGATAACTGCTTTTTTACATTTCCTCGGTGCAGTGGACCCCACCCACTTCCAAATATTCTTCTACGTGATACAAATTTTCAAAATATAAACTGTGACAGCAGATCAGGCCAATATGTTGATTCAGTGTACTTGTTTGCCTTACTTTTGCACACACTTTTTTTCTTAGCTCAGGAATTTCTGCAGAAATGTCAGTTTATATGCTTACTACAGTTTGTGCAAAAAATATTTAAATGTGTTACTTCCGAGCCACAATTAATCTAGTCTTGTTCTCTAGTTATCATCTTCAGAGGTGTGGCTGCCATAAGGTACACATCCTTTTTAGTCCAATGTGAGTATATTTAAGTTACGTATCCTGAACACACAGACGTGGTACAAACCATGTATCATTTATATGGTCCTTCCCATACCTGTCTCAAAATGTCTTCTTCCTCTCCCCACATATACCAAAAACAGATGTGTCCTACTCATTAAATATACTCGCAATCTTCTTCTTGCTCTCCCCACAGGCCTGACAGATACTCTGGAGTCATCCAGGATGGCATTTATAAGTCCTTCCTCTTCTTTGTTGACCTGTGAGCAGGCTTCCCATCCTACACTGATCTTCATGATTTGAGTTCTCCAGGTGACTTTACACTTGGCTACATTCAATCTAAAATGTCTGTTCAGGGACTATTTACAGTGCCTATACCTTGTCTTATAAGAAGCTTGCATCAATCTTCAATTATCTTACTTATTTGCTCCTCGTGAATTTAACCTTTGATGCGTTGTCTGCAGTTGAGATATGTTGGTGCTCACCACAGAGGCAGGTTTGTGGGCTTGTTCTGGGTTTTAAAGACCACCAACCTAATAACCAACACCTGTGGCTCCAAATGTGCCAATTCCCTTTTCAAAAAATAGCACAGGTTAGAATATTTGTCATCCAGATGCATCATTTATCGGTAGTAAGTGGTAGCAATTACTACCCCTTTGTTGCATACTGCAAATCATGTGACAACCAATCTGACTGTTGAATATGAATAAACTGAATCTACCTTAATGCAAAGCTCTATTTCATTAATGATTGACAGTGCCTCTTCTGGGTCACTTATTGACAAGCTGTATCCGCAGTTTTTCAATATACTCTATTTAACACATCAATGAAACTAGCCTCACTAGATGAATGGTATGAGACGTCACTTCCAATTATGTCATGTAGATCAAACGACATGTGATGTCACTTCTATCACCTTTATACTTTTGAAGAATTGATACCACCTCGGCCACCTATCAAACAATCAGTTCAAAATCACTTTTACAACATGACCCCCATTCCCCATTTTCCCCATTTGTGCAGCTCCTGGTAAATGAGTGGACAAGCTGTGATTGAGCTCAATTTGGGCGTAGCTCAAAATAGGCAAGTACAAAAAAAGTTTGTGTCGATTTTAGTGCAACCACATGGGTCCCCATTACACCAGAAGGAGATCAAGTCAACCCAATCAGTACCTCATTGAGATGTGTCTGACACCACTATTTCCTTTCGAAACAATTACGGTGTAAATTCTGTGGCCCACAATAGTGCTAAAAGATATGTGTGGAAGCATTACGACAGAACAAAATTAACATTTTGAAGGTCACAATGCCCATGTGCTTTGTGGATACAAAGACACACAAGCACCCACACACAAAAACACAAGTACGCACCCACAAACACGGATACACCCACACACAAACATGCACACGCATGCACAGAAAGAGCATCAGAATGGCAATGGGAGTTGTGTAAACCAAAACACACACAAAAGGTAGTATATATATGCAGCTCACTTGCCATGGAACCTGTCCACTGTCATACCATGAACTGCCCAACAACATCCCGCCCTCCTACACTGCCCCCCAGCCTCAACACAATCAACAACATAATATTTCCCTACCAAACTCACTAATGGCGATCAAATCTTTCAGACCTATATTATTCTGCATCCAAATCACAGTTTCGCGTGTTTACAATTAACATGTAACCAGTCAAATGCCTATGTTTTGCTGTATAACACTTGTTACCCTCTGAAGGTACCTCAGACCCGTGAGCTTTCCTAGAAGGCAAACACCCCACAAAATGCCAAGTGGCCCTTAAAGCACTTCACTCTTTAGGCAGCACTTCCTCCTGTTGCACCCCTTCTCCGATCTCTGCTGCTTTATACTCCTGCTGCTTTATACTCCTGCTGAGTTTTAGATAATTTGTTCAAAATGTATTTTAAACATAAAACAAGGATTTTTCAAATGCTGCACTGTCACTTAAATCCATGCTACGTTTCACTAAATAAAGACACGGAACACTATGGGACAGATTTACAAATCTTTTGTGCTGAGTGATAACCTGCGCAAAACGTTTTTTGTTCGATTTACTTTTTATCGCAAAACTTGTTTTGCGCTGGAAAGTTGCCTACAGATAGCGCAAAGCAGCACAAAGCACTGCTTTATGTTACTCTACATCAGAGGGGCGTTACATGATCAGTGGTACATGGGCATCTCCATGCAACCACCCATGCTTTTTGATGCAAAACCCTATTGACTAACAATAGTAGAAAGGGTTTTGCACCAAAAAATAATGCCACTACCTCGGTAGTGCTGCGCACGTCCGTTGGCCGACGCGGCCCCGCCCGCTTAATAGAACGTTCCGCACTGGCGCAGAACGTTCGAAGCAGTTAAGCAGTTAAGAGGAGAACATTTTGTAGTTCTCCTTTCTTTTCTGACTTTGCATGTGTGCTGCACTGTGCAGCACACATACATCGTAGGAAAAGTTTACAGTTTGTCTAGGCATAGTATTTTGTACTGAAAGGGTACACTTTCAGTACAAAACCTCTGCTGGACTCACCCCCACACGTCTGCACTAAGGCGCAAAGGTGTGTGCCTGGTGCGCGAATGCCTTCTTGTATGCTAGTGTGAGGAAGAGAGGAGGAGAGTGCCATATCTCTGTATATATGGCGCTCTGCTACTCCCTCACTGTCACGCAACGCAGCGCAGCAACTTTGGGTGCTGAGCTGCTTTGTGTGACAAGTTCGATTTGGCCCTACATGTTCACGTGTATGCTACCATTTACATTTTGAGTATTGAAATTATGTTACTGAGGCATAATATTTTTTTAATATCACCTGCTAAACTTTCCTATTGCAAAGATAGCAAACAGTACTAAAGTAAAATTTACAATAAAGGAAACATCTTTGTTCTGGGTCTCATGTTGGCACTTATGAGTGGGAATGCAGCAGCCTCCTTGCAAAAATGTATGTGATATTTCTAAGTGTCTTCTGTGTTGTTTGAAAATACAATATTGCAGAGGCATCTGCGTCAATGAAATATGGATCTTAGTACATATATTTGTAGAATAGTCTTCACAGACCATTTCATGTGAGCAGATGTCTTCATCTAGAACAAAAAGTCCTAAATTTAGTCCAAATTTTAGGTCTTGCGTGACATTTTACAGCATTCCAGAACAAACGTGGTCTGAGGGCATTAATAATATAGGACACTGCCTTTTTATTTTCTATAATCTCCATACCATAATGCATAATTCAGTGTCCCTGGACACGTCTCACAAGATGTCCTTTCAATCATTTTTTTTCCTTCAAATCTAGTTCAGGTGACATTTCCCACCGGAGACAAAGGTCAAGCAGAAAAGAATATGAACATGCCTTTCCTGAGGGTATGAACAGGATTATTATTCATTGAGAGCACAGGGGTATTAGCGCCTTCAGGCAGTTTGAGGGAGCACCTGAGCGGAAGGAATTAGGCAGCATGTTGAACTAGCTGTGAAATACAACACAGTTCCTGATTTAGAGTTTGTCAGATGTGGGACACCTGACTAGAAGTGAAAGATGTCTCAGTGCACTCTAAACAGGGCTGAGGAGACGTCTGCTGCTTTTTGCCAGATGTCCTGTACCTGCCAAACTAACAGAAAAGACCTTAGATTTCAAATTTTTAAAAGTAGAGTGTTGGAAAATGGATTATTGGTAGTGAAAAGTAGTGACTTATATCGAGTAATAAGGCCACAAATTCAATAAAAGGGTCAGTCAAGGTCTCAATAAATTATTCCCTTGCTCAACCCTTTGTAGCTGGCAACGAGCAGGCAGGCGTAACTTAGGAGACAGGTGTGTAAAGCATTTATAGACACCAATACATTAAATAAGTAGGAAGCAACACACAATAAAAATCCAACTCCAATTTATAAAAATAGATTATATTTTTATGAACGAATAAACACCAAAACGACAAAAATCCAATAGAGTGAACTGGAGATCTGAACTTTCTAGTGCCTAAAAACCTATAACGTCAAATTGGGACAGCTTGTCGCGCTTGACTGGGATAAAGTCAAAGTTTGAGGCCAATCATTATGCAGCCATGGTCAGGTACACTAAGCAGGAGGCCTCAGACGTAGAAACGTTTCTGGAGGATTTTCCTCTTGACGTCGAGCGTTCCCTCCAACAAGTCGATTTTGATGTGACGTCATCAGGTTGCTTCTCTGTGAGGCCTCGGTCAAATCCTGGAAGTCTGGACCTCCGGAGCTTTAAGCGGGATGAACCTGAAATCCAGGTCAGGCCCCGGTTGAAGGTAGTCGGCTTGACTCTCGATGTGCAGTCGACCACCTTATGGAGATTTATGACAAAGTTTACAAACTTCACCAAACTTCGGGAACTTCTTCCTGAAGTGCCTCTTGAGGGTTCAAAGTGTCCAAAACACATATCCGAGGGTTTGGAATTTTCTAGATGGCCCTTGGGATGTCTGGACTACAATTCCCACAATGCACCTGGACAACTCCTTAAAAGTCGACTGAACACACTCGAGAATGGGGACTCTTGGTGGAGATGGTGCAGGTGGGCTCTGTTAACGTGTAACTTGCAGGCAGTCTACTCCTTAATCATTCTTGAAGCAAGACTAAGGGGTCGATTCCGATTCGGGCCGGAAAAAGCACCGACCGACTCGGATCCGGAAAAAATACCGACCGACACGTACCAGTGGCGCCCGACACGCCAAGTACGATGCAAGCCGCGATAAATCCGACCGACACGTCAGGAAACCAAGCCGACCGACCGAGCCGCTCGGAAAATAGCAATCCGGCCGGAAAAACACGCGAATCCAACCGACCGACACGCACCCGGAACAAATCCGACCGAATCGTACCCGCCAACTCCAACCCGCAAAGTACGATGCAAGGCGCGAAAAACACGACCGAGTCGGACGGAGGACAAGCCGTACGACCGACACGCATACAAAACCGAGCCGAAGCAACACAATACACCGCGACCGACGCGTACGCAGCATACAAAACTGCACAAACACAGCGTGAACGAAACGGAAAACACCGTACGAGACCAATGCACGGTCCGACTCGGTCACAAGAACGTTTCCAACATACACAAACAGCACAAAGGAAAAATCAACCAAAAAAGGCCAAACAAGCAATTACCAAGCCAATAAATACTGGGGGGTGGGGACAGAGAACAAAGACACACCCACAACTCCACCTATATAAAGGACACAAATCACTACCATGAGCCTTTGCAAATGCCATTCCACTACCAGCACCCAAGAGAAAGCAACCACACACCCACAGCTCATCCCTCACACAAGCCACACACCAGCAGCACACCAACAAATACCTACCTCACATACACCCAGCACAACACACACCCACACACCCTCACCTGCACACCAACACACACATCACCCACCATCACCACCCATCACCATGCCCCCCAAGAAGAATCACAAGTTCCTAGATTGTGAATTGGAAGTCCTGGTAGACGAGATCCTCAGGGTAGAGCCACAGCTGTTTGGCACATTGGTCCAACAGACCCCCATGTCGCAGAAAACCAAGATGTGGGAGAGGATCATCAACAGGGTGAACGCCCAATCACCATGTCGGCGCACAAAGACCGACATCCAGAACAGGTGGTATGACGTGCGCAGGAGGGTACGGACACTGCTGAAGCAAGATTACATCAACAGCCAACACACCGGCAGTGGCCCTCCTGCCAAGCCAATATACCTCAGGCCCTGGGAGGAGAAGGTGCGGGCCATCCTACCGCCAGTGAGCATATATGGACTAGAGGACATCCCAGAGCCTGGTGAGTACACAACAAATGTACACAATATACTGCCACAAAACACACACATCACTGTCAAGGGAGAGTCAAACCATGCACTCATAGCAATTACACAGCAACCAGAACAGAATCATCCCAAAATGTGTATGTCAGTCAGATAAACACAACACATGCCATCAAAAAAGTCACATCCAACTGTGCCAACACATGTACAAACACAACCACAACTACAGCTAGGCAGTGGCACAAATAGAACTAACACACACATCCACACATGTAGCCACCACAACAACACCAACACACAGTGAAGACCACTCAAAGGAAGGAATTCTGTGTATGCTGGCCAAGTCAGTGTAGCCAATAGCATCATGGGAGTCGCAGTCACACATATTGCCCCCCCACAACTGTCCCATCAACACCACCCTGAACCATGCTCACATCACAGGGAGTGGAGAAGGACTCACAAGATGGCTGACACTGGCTACTGCTGTGGGGAGCACAAGGCCCTGCTGCCAACTGTGCACCAACAAACAGCAGGACACCACTGACTGACATCCTGAGAGACAACTTACACTCCCTGCAATGCAAGCACGTTCCATGGTGGGATATCTGGCTGGCTGGGTGGGAAGGGGGACTTGCAGCACTGACCATAGTCACCAGCACCTCCCCTCACCCCCCCCAACACAAACTCCACAGTACCCACCTGGTAGAATGCAATGCCCTCCATCCTAACACAAGATCCCACAAAGCACCACCACCCTGGCTTATGTTGTGTGAAGCACAGGGACACTCTTGGGACTCTTAGCCAAACAACTGCCAGGACAACACTCCCAGCCATCCTGTCAGCACAGCCAGCCCACCCCACAGGGAAGCAGAGTCAAAAGGAAGGAAGCATGGGCATGCTGGGAAGGGGGTGGAGGCAATAGCATGATGGGAGTCGTAGTCACAGACATTGCTCAGCCTCACAACTGGCCCATCAACACCACCCTGAACCATGCTCACATCACAGGGAGTGGAGAAGGACTCACAAGATGGCTGACACTGGCTACTGCTGTGGGGAGCACAAGGCCCTGCTGCCAACTGTGCACCAACAAACAGCAGGACACCACTGACTGACATCCTGAGAGACAACTTACACTCCCTGCAATGCAAGCACGTTCCATGGTGGGATATCTGGCTGGCTGGGTGGGAAGGGGGACTTGCAGCACTGACCATAGTCACCAGCACCTCCCCTCACCCCCCCCAACACAAACTCCACAGTACCCACCTGGTAGAATGCAATGCCCTCCATCCTAACACAAGATCCCACAAAGCACCACCACCCTGGCTTATGTTGTGTGAAGCACAGGGACACTCTTGGGACTCTTAGCCAAACAACTGCCAGGACAACACTCCCAGCCATCCTGTCAGCACAGCCAGCCCACCCCACAGGGAAGCAGAGTCAAAAGGAAGGAAGCATGGGCATGCTGGGAAGGGGGTGGAGGCAATAGCATGATGGGAGTCGTAGTCACAGACATTGCTCAGCCTCACAACTGGCCCATCAACACCACCCTGAACCATGCTCACATCACAGGGAGTGGAGAAGGACTCACAAGATGGCTGACACTGGCTACTGCTGTGGGGAGCACAAGGCCCTGCTGCCAACTGTGCACCAACAAACAGCAGGACACCACTGACTGACATCCTGAGAGACAACTTACACTCCCTGCAATGCAAGCACGTTCCATGGTGGGATATCTGGCTGGCTGGGTGGGAAGGGGGACTTGCAGCACTGACCATAGTCACCAGCACCTCCCCTCACCCCCCCCAACACAAACTCCACAGTACCCACCTGGTAGAATGCAATGCCCTCCATCCTAACACAAGATCCCACAAAGCACCACCACCCTGGCTTATGTTGTGTGAAGCACAGGGACACTCTTGGGACTCTTAGCCAAACAACTGCCAGGACAACACTCCCAGCCATCCTGTCAGCACAGCCAGCCCACCCCACAGGGAAGCAGAGTCAAAAGGAAGGAAGCATGGGCATGCTGGGAAGGGGGTGGAGGCAATAGCATGATGGGAGTCGTAGTCACAGACATTGCTCAGCCTCACAACTGGCCCATCAACACCACCCTGAACCATGCTCACATCACAGGGAGTGGAGAAGGACTCACAAGATGGCTGACACTGGCTACTGCTGTGGGGAGCACAAGGCCCTGCTGCCAACTGTGCACCAACAAACAGCAGGACACCACTGACTGACATCCTGAGAGACAACTTACACTCCCTGCAATGCAAGCACGTTCCATGGTGGGATATCTGGCTGGCTGGGTGGGAAGGGGGACTTGCAGCACTGACCATAGTCACCAGCACCTCCCCTCACCCCCCCCAACACAAACTCCACAGTACCCACCTGGTAGAATGCAATGCCCTCCATCCTAACACAAGATCCCACAAAGCACCACCACCCTGGCTTATGTTGTGTGAAGCACAGGGACACTCTTGGGACTCTTAGCCAAACAACTGCCAGGACAACACTCCCAGCCATCCTGTCAGCACAGCCAGCCCACCCCACAGGGAAGCAGAGTCAAAAGGAAGGAAGCATGGGCATGCTGGGAAGGGGTGGAGGCAATAGCATGATGGGAGTCGTAGTCACAGACATTGCTCAGCCTCACAACTGGCCCATCAACACCACCCTGAACCATGCTCACATCACAGGGAGTGGAGAAGGACTCACAAGATGGCTGACACTGGCTACTGCTGTGGGGAGCACAAGGCCCTGCTGCCAACTGTGCACCAACAAACAGCAGGACACCACTGACTGACATCCTGAGAGACAACTTACACTCCCTGCAATGCAAGCACGTTCCATGGTGGGATATCTGGCTGGCTGGGTGGGAAGGGGGACTTGCAGCACTGACTATAGTCACCAGCACCTCCCCTCACACCCCCCAACACAAACTCCACAGTACCCACCTGGTAGAATGCAATGCCCTCCATCCTAACACAAGATCCCACAAAGCACCACCACCCTGGCTTATGTTGTGTGAAGCACAGGGACACTCTTGGGACTCTTAGCCAAACAACTGCCAGGACAACACTCCCAGCCATCCTGTCAGCACAGCCAGCCCACCCCACAGGGAAGCAGAGTCAAAAGGAAGGAAGCATGGGCATGCTGGGAAGGGGGTGGAGGCAATAGCATGATGGGAGTCGTAGTCACAGACATTGCTCAGCCTCACAACTGGCCCATCAACACCACCCTGAACCATGCTCACATCACAGGGAGTGGAGAAGGACTCACAAGATGGCTGACACTGGCTACTGCTGTGGGGAGCACAAGGCCCTGCTGCCAACTGTGCACCAACAAACAGCAGGACACCACTGACTGACATCCTGAGAGACAACTTACACTCCCTGCAATGCAAGCACGTTCCATGGTGGGATAACTGACTGGCTGGGTGGGTGGGTGGGAAGGAGGTCTGGCTGTCAACCAAACACAATCAATGCAGACCATGTTCACACCCCAGAGAATACATAGAAATGCCCAAATAATGCAGGACAATGTGCCACACCAATATCAACCCCTGACTGTGACGACTTAGGACAATACAATGTACAGGCCCGCACCCCGAGGCACAGTCACAACTGTCAGGTGTGTCAACCACTGATGCCTGCAGAAACATGACATACATTGTTTGTGTCTCCCAAAAACAGGTGATGATAGGGACACAGCAGCAGACGCTGAGGAGTCCCAGTCCCAGGCTCAAGAGGATGCCGAGCTCACTGGCGTCGTACAGCCTCTGTCCTCCTCGGACGATGAAGAACAACCTGGCACATCCGGTGCAAGTCAACATGCTGCACCAGCAAAACCACCAGCTGCAGCACCAGCAGGTCCACCAGCTGCACCCCCTGCACCCACCCCTCCAACGACTGTCACCACGAATACCATCCCTGCCGACATGGACAGAATAAGGAACAACACCAGCGCAGTGACCCTGGACCAACCTGGGGCCATGGACACCACCACCACCACCAACCCCCAAGGTGGACCAGGGTTATCTGTGCGTGCAACTGCACACACTGCACATGTCAGCAGGGGTGGTGGGAGGGGTGGGAGACAGAGGTCGCTGCTTGCAGACGTTGCTGGTGTGCATGAAGACCCACAACTGGTACGCATAGCTGATGCGTACCAGTCCAGCACCGGAGAGCTCAGCCAGGTAGTGGGGCTCCTCAGAGACATCAAACAGCAGCAGGCTGCCCATCATGCCCGCTTGGACTCCCACATGTCCCAAGTGGAGTCACACATGTCACGTGTGGACTCCCACATGTCACGTGTGGACTCCCACATGACCCGCGTGGAGTCCAAGTGGGATGTACTACATGAGATGACGGCGGTGCACAGGGACATTTTACAATGCCTCCGCCAGATGAACAGCAACCAGTCCACACCTCCCTGTGTGCCAACAACATCTGGTACCGAACAAACTGCAACTGCCACAGGGAGGGAGGAGGACTCTGGCGGAGAGTCCCCTGCACCGCAGCAGCCTGCACTTGAGGGCCCCCCCCCAAGAAGAGGGGTCGTCCGAGGAGGGGAAAGTGAGAGGCTGATGGCCAAGCGCAACTCCCAGGAAGCCTGAACCTGTTCTGGATTTTCGCCTTTGTGCACAGACTGTTCACCCTGTTGATGGCAACACTACTCCCACACATTGCATGGGGAGTACAAGTTGGAACAATGTGTCAGACAACTGTGGCCCCGATACTGGGGATCCTGTCTACCTGGACTTTCTATTCATCTAGGAACTTGGGATTGCAAGATTCATGTACAGCACAATCCATCCTATGCACTATTATCACAATAAACACACTAATACACCATACTTGCCTCTGTCGTGATTCCAACGTGGGTGCTGTTATGGGGATGATGAACTGCAAAATTACACAGTGTATGCGAACTGCAACAGCAAGGACAACACAGGCATGTGAGTACAGGCAACGTGACACATATGAGGGAGACACACCACCAGGGCTACACAACACATACACACCTAGGCCATCTGACTCATTGCCTACACTGATGTTGCCAGGGAAGACGGTGCAATGCACAGACACCACACCCATTCCCAGTTGTAGTCAAGTAGCCCACAGGTGCAGTAAGCAAATGGCAGTCAAATGTGTGACCACAGACAACGCACATCACTAAGTGAAGCACAGGTTTATTACACAGTAGCAACATGCCGTAACCACTACAGATGCAAGGTAACCCCACCTGGTAGCGGGCACACAGTCAACAACTGTAGACAGAAGGAAGTCCATGGGTGTGGCGCACATCACCTGTAGGGACACAACAGCTACCAGCCTGGATGTGCAATCACGTCGTCGGTGGACACAGTTGACCAAACGAATCTGAAAGTACCCTGTGAAGGACAGAAATGACACACAGTCAAAAGCAATGCAGTACAGGACAGAACAGCAAAACTCATGCACAATACATGTTACAAGATACCCACCCAGAACCAAGTTAGCATGTCAACACTGTTGGGGAGTACAGCCCACCTGTCACCACACATCGCAACACACATCCTGTCAAGTAGCCCATGGACACACTCCAACAGCACCAGAGCACCACCCACACATCATGCCAACTCACATCATTCACATGACACCTCAGGATACTCACATTCAGCTAAAGAAGTTGGTGATGAGCTGTGTGCGGACATCACCATCACCATCATCATCATCATCGTCACTGGCATCGTGGTCCAGGCCAGGATCCTCCACAGGTGGCGGATGTTGGTCATCGTCATCCTGGATGAGAGGCAACTCCTTCCGCACTGCCAGGTTGTGGAGCATGCAGCAGACGATGATAATCTTGCACACTTTCGCAGGGGCATATGGGAGGGACCCTCCGGTCTTGTCCAGGCAGCGGAAGCGGCTCTTCAGGAGACCAAAGGTCCGCTCAATCACTCTCCTGGTCCGACCATGTGCCTCATTGTAGCGCATCTGGGCAGGTGTCACAGGGTTCCTGAGGGGTGTCAGCAACCACGGCATGTTGGGGTATCCCGAGTTACCTACGGACAGACAAGTGCACATCAGCTGACTTGGAAAAGTGGGCGGAATACTACAGATCAGATCACACACAATGGCACAAAGTCAGTACACACCGACAAGCCAGGCACGCTGGTTCTGCATCTGTGCCATCAACCTGGGGATGCGACTACTCCTCATCACAAAGGCATCGTGTGCTGAACCAGGGAAACGGGCACACACGTGTGTGATGGTCATGTCTGCAAGACACACCACCAGTGCATTGACCGAGTGGTAGTGCTTGCGGTTCCTGTAGGCCTGCTCCTGGGCCTGTGGTGGTACCAAAGCCACATGTGTCCCATCAATGGAGCCAATTACATGCGGCATCCTCCCCAGGGCATAAAAGTCACTCTTCACGTCAGTGAGTCGTCGCAGTCTAGGGAAATAGATGTACCGGTTCAGGAAGAGCAACATTGCCGCCAAAACATCGCGGAGCACACGGCTGAACATGGTCTGTGACATCCCACCAGCAGACGCCACAGTATGTTGGAAGGTACCGGTGGCAAAGAAGTGTAGGGCTGCCATCACCTTCACCTTGGGGGTCAGCGCTGTAGGATACGGCCGGCCAGGCTGCAAATGTGGGGACAACTGCACTGCCAAATCCTCAATCAGCTGCCTGGTGAAGCGGTACCGTCGGATGCTGTCCCGTTCCACCATCGTTGCCAGGTCTGGGAATGGCCGATGGACAGCAGGAGCCCTGCAGTGCAGAGGAGAAGTAAGCAAGATCGTCAGTCACCCCACATATGCGGCATTGAACACACTCAAGATCCCAACATACATCATCATGAGGCACAACTACATGAAGTGTGCAGTACCGGAACGACATTTATGGTACATACATGGCCAACATCTGTCAACACGGTCCTACAGGTGGCATCAATTTGTCCCAGGTTGGCCCATTGGATATCATGATGCTGTGTCACAGTCACCCCCCAGTGACATGTGAGGACAGATGTGCCCCAGGCACCACAGCTCAACGACAGGCACATTCCCAGGGACCCTGTAATGCCACATGGACACTGGCATCACCTGGAGTATCATGTGTACACCACAACAAAACAAACATGACCCCCACAGGTAGTGGCCACACTTGCCATGGCAGGAGAGCCATGGACGTCTGTGACACACACGCACAACATCAGAGTCCATGCACACACAACGTGGATGTGGAGACTGTCTCCCATTGTGCACATGAAATCAGAGACATTGTAAACACTACATGCACAAAGACTGTGGAGGGCCATCACTATTGTGCCACTGGGACACCCTGGCTCAAACATACCGTCCCACATGGGACTCACGGGGTATGTGACATGACATACACAAACACCACTGTGAAATGTGACCATGGCACATGCACAGATATGAACAGTTGCACATCACAGTGGTCACGTACACGTAACACCCAGGATCCTGTCCCCATT
Organism: Calotriton arnoldi; assembly: GCA_963921515.1. Lineage (NCBI taxonomy): Eukaryota > Metazoa > Chordata > Amphibia > Caudata > Salamandridae > Calotriton > Calotriton arnoldi. The sequence continues at coordinate 8,273 of CAWUFW010006846.1, read as the reverse complement.
AACACGTGCACAGCCTGGGGGTGGCTGCCCACAGGTGACACCCACAGGACAACATGTACACCAACATACACACAATAGGAAATGCAGCCTTACATGCCTTATGATAAGGTTTGGACAGGCTGTCGTGATGTAGGTGTGCCCCTCACTCCCTGGGAGCTATCTGTGGCTGGCATATGTCCATCTGAGACAGGCATGCTGACATATGCCAGTCACATGTACAGTGATGCGTTGTACTGCAATGGACCGATCGGTGCCTCCGGCCGGCCCATTGCATTCAATGTGTGCGGGTACGCGTTGTACCCCTGTGCGCGTTGTACTGCAATGGACCGATCGGTGCCTCCGGCCGGCCCATTGCATTCAATGTGTGCGGGTACGCGTTGTACCCCTGTGCGCGTTGAACAGCAATGGACCGATCGGTGCCTCCGGCCGGCCCATTGCTTTCAATGTGTGCGGGTACGCGTTGTACCCCTGTGCGCGTTGAACAGCAATGGACCGATCGGTGCCTCCGGCCGGCCCATTGCTTTCAATGTGTGCGGGTACGCGTTGTACCCCTGTGCGCGTTGAACAGCAATGGACCGATCGGTGCCTCCGGCCGGCCCATTGCTTTCAATGTGTGCGGGTACGCGTTGTACCCCTGTGCGCGTTGTACTGCAATGGACCGATCGGTGCCTCCGGCCGGCCCATTGCATTCAATGTGTGCGGGTACGCGTTGTACCCCTGTGCGCGTTGTACCTCAATGGACCGATCGGTGCGCACCCATTGACAATGGGCTTGCCTGGCAACGGACGCGTTTTCGAATATTCGAACGAGTCGGTTGCTGGAAAATCAGTTGGTCACCCACAACAATGTTGCAAAATCATGTATGTCATGAAGTTGAAGATTTGAAGGATGCTGTGGGCGTGTTTTGGTGCTGCTATTCCATGGATTGGCCAGATTCAGAAGATGCAAACGACTTGGACCTATCACTTTGGACACAAGGGACAGTATCTGCCTCTCCAGCACATATATATTGCTGCATGTTCCCCTGAGAGCCCACTTGCCTGCACTACATGCTCCAGGACGACATCTGCCACTGCACTGCTGCTGTCTCTGCCCCTCTGGACCCTGCAATGGCACGTACTGTGGAGAGAGCCCCAGCCTTCAGCCTTGAAGAGAACCAGGCCCTGCTGGACAGCCTACTTCCACAGTACAGCAAGCTGTATGGGACACCAGGGGAGCAGGTGAGTGTTCTGTGCACTGCCTTTCTGAATGTGCATTTTGTCTGACTAGCAAGGCTGAGAGTCAGCACACCACTGGCTAGCAGGCTCACTGAGTAGTTGTCACCCCCATAGTGTGTAGTGACTTGCACTGGACAGGTATGGTGCAGTGACAGTGCTTCTGAACAGGGTTTTACTCCCCATGCTATGATACCATGTAGTGACTTCTGGAAAACTGTCCATGGGCAGCCGTGCACTGCCTGGGTACACCATGTGCCCCTGTGATTGCGACATGTATATGCAACTGTGTCATGCACGGATATGTTGCATGTGTAGTAATGTCCTTATCACTTTGTCATCCTGACAGGCTTCTGCCCATCGGAAGCATGAGATCTGGAAGGACATCGTCCGGGCTGTCCGGTCCGTGGGGGTCTACAAGCGCCGGATCCGCAACTGCCAAAAGAGGTGGCAGGACCTTCGGGGCTGGACCCGGAGGATTGCACGGGTCCAGCTGAAGCTGTCGCCTCCTCGCAGGAGGGGCGGAACACGGACCCTGACCCCCCACATGCTCAGGATCCTGGCGGTGGTCTTTCCAGACCTGGATGGGCAGCTGAAGGCCAGAGAGCAGCAAGGAGGGGGTGAGTCAAAGACTGCACTGTGTACTCTGTCTAACATGTTATGTGCCCTCCTCGGGCCAGGTTGAACTGCCACAGTACAGCAGTCATGTTGTCCAGGAGCCATGTCCCTCTATTGTGCACTGCCCACTCCTCATCTGATACCCAGGTGTGGCCCTTACATGCAGGGAATTCTGTCACTTAGGACTGTGTCCTTGCAGTTTGCTTGACTCAAGGTGGGAGACAGCATCTGTTTCCCTGACTCTGTGGTGGGCATCATGGGTGGGTCCATTGCTTACACAATGCCTGTATTCTGACATGTATTCAGCGTGTTACTTTGATCTGTGGTCCAATTGCTGAGCTGATCCACCACATGTGGCTGGGGTACCTGGCACACACCCATGCTGCGGGTGGGAACAATGTTTGGGCCCCAGGAGTATGTATATGACGTGTGTCACACATACTTAGCCAGCTGCCTACAGTCCAGGGCTCATCCCTCATTCATGTGGGGCTGGACAGTCATGCCTACTCCAGGCCATACAATACACTCTGTACTCCCACTCCCGTGTATCAGAGGACACATTGTGCACAGTGATTTGCCCCTCAGGTGTCTGCCTCTGTGTCAGTGTGCTGTGGATTAGTCGCCAGGACTGCTGTGGAGTTTCTTGGTAGGGGCTCAGCATGCCACTGGAGATGTGACCATAGGAGACGATACTTGTGTGACACATAGGTGTCTGATCAGCTGCCCATGCAGACTGGGGCATGTAAATGTGAAGTTCAGGCAGCTGTTCCCCATGCACAGCAGAGTGTGAGGGGCTCAGGTTCAGAGGGTAGTGTCACAGGTCTCCCATATGTCCAATAGGTATGACCTGGACAGATGAGGGTTAAGAGGATGTGTTGTGGGGGATGTACATGTGCACTTGTGCAGCTCCAGGACTTGCATTCCCCATGACCTACTATTGTGACACAGTGCAGAGTGTTGTTGTCTGGCTGCAAAGTCATACATCACTGAGACAGTGATGTATGACTTTGCAGTCATGCCTCCGCCATGGCATGTGTCTACTGATTGGTGATCCTGCAGGGGAGTGACATGTGCTACATGCACACCATAGTGGCGCTGGCTATCAGGACATGGGTGCATCATGGTGTCTGTCGCTGGTATGCATCACATGCATTTCCTATTTGACTCTGGGCATCCCTTACATCCGTAAACCTGTACTGACTCAGTGGCAAGAGCTGTGATGTGTCCACACCGTGTCCTCTGCACTGTCCAACTACTGTGTACTTGGTGCATGTGTCAACACTGGGGTGTTGCAATCCAACAGACACCAGACAGATGGGTGCAAGGCCATGTGGGATGTGAGTGCCATGCTTGGCATCAGACTGACAATTGACTTCTCCTGTTCAATTAGTGCACTTTTAGCAATGTACAACTAATGATGCCAGGGCTTGCTCTGTGATGTGCTGTGCTCACAGTGGTGTGTGCGTTATGTGCAGGTGACTGATGTCTGTCTGTTTCCCCATTGTTTGCAGATACATCCACGGCCACGGAAGGGGACAGCTCCACGGACCAGGAGGAGCCGGAGAGCCAGACTGGGTCAGCAGCCGAGGAGTGGTCGGAGGGACCCAGTGGCACGGAGGGCGAGGGAGCCACACCGAGGAGTCCTCAGCAGCATCCACCTCAGCTGAGGACCAGAGCAACTCGGAGGATGACTCCCTTGTGGAGGCGGGTGTCAGCAGCCACCACACCCCAGCTAGTGTTGCTGTCCCCGCCACCACCAGCACCACCACCGCCCTCCCATCGGCTCCCATTCCCCAGGTCCGTGGAGGCTCCCATGTCCGGGAGCGTGTCTCCTTTGGGCCAGGCACCGCACCCCCTGCCCCTGTGTCCCCTGCTGCCCTGAGTGAGGAGTCTGTGTACCTCCTTCGCCAGCTCCATGTAGGGCAGACAGCCATGCTGAGTGTCCTCCATGCGCACACCGCGCTGTTGACTCAGCTGGTGTCGTTCATGGAGGAGCATCTCATCGGGCATGTCTGACCTACAGAGGGGCAATAGGTCCATGGACTCCTCCCTGACGGCAGCAGTGTCCCTCCTCAAACGGTCCCTCACCCCTCCTGCCTCTGCTCCATCCACACTCCCCAGCACCTTACCCATCCCAGGCACACACACACTGGCACACACCAGCACACACACATCCAGCACACTGACACACACGCCAATGACAAAACGCACACGCACGCACATTCAGGGGACTGAAGCCAGACTCACAGGGGATGGGGCCCTGGAACACACACACGCATCCACATGCACTGCGCAGTCCTCAGTTCCCTCTCCCTCCAAAGCACCCTCCCTTGCCTCACCTGCAACCCCAAAGTCACAGCAGCTCTTCCTCTGTGACCTCGGCCTCTTCCCCACCGATGAAGCTGCTCCAGCATCCCGGGGGAAGAGGAAGCCCACCCACACGGAGCAGAGTGCCCCTCGCCCCCGGACACCCTCCCCCAGGCGCAGACGGACTGAGGCCCCCACCCGCAAGTCCCCCCGGAGTGCTAAGAGCAAGACCCCGCCACCGCCCTGCAGCTCAGGCACAAGGTCTCCGTCCTCCATCCCTCAGGCCCCCACTGCACAGGTGCCCCCACCACACCCTGCCCCAGGTTCCCCCACCCACAGATATACCATCCCCAAGATGCTCCGGCCTTCTCCCCCTGCCACTTGCTCTCCCAGCACCACACCCCCGCTGCGCTTGTCTGTGCCACTGATGTGGTGAGTGTGTCCTCCCCCTCTGTCCAACCCACCTTGCCTGTTCCCCATTCTCCTCCCCTGGAGGTAGGCACTGCAGTGGAGTCCACTACCGCCCTGTCTGACTTGGGCACTGCAGTGGCGGACCTGTCCACCCCATCTGCAGGGTCCACTGCAGTTGTGCCGGCACCCACGACATCTGTGTCATGCCCCCAGTTGTGCCGGCACACACCATGTCAGACACCTCCACTGCAGTTGTCAGTGGCTCTCCAGCACCCACCACCCCTTCCCTGACTCCCCCTGGTGAGCCCTGATCCTGTCCCTGCGGTGCCTGGCCTGCCCCCCGGTTGCCCCTCCTAGTGGATTGTCCCTGGTATTGTGCAGGCATGCGTAGGGTGACATCTGCCAGTGTCACCCTGTTTGAACTTTGACAATGGACTGGCCATTGGCCTTTGCTCTAATTTCTTCTGGACGTCGTTATCAAACAACACATATGCTGAATAAAGCAACTTTCTTTTCTCTAGTGCTCATGCTTCAGATGTACATGTTGTTGGTGCAGCTAACCATGCCCTTGCTGCAGTGATGGTGATATCTGGTCTCATGATTATGAAGTGTTACTGTGCAGGAACCCATGTGGTCCAGGGGGAATGTGTCCTATCATGTGGTGTATCCATGTCATCAATAGCAGCATCTGAGGGTGTCATGTGTTCAGTATTTGGCAATGGGTTTCCTACTTACATTGGCAATTTCATATCTGTGGCTTCCACCCCTGCACATCTGTTGTGCCTGCCATCGTTGCATTTGTCTACTTCCCTGACCGTGTTGCCATCTCCAGTGGACATGCAGGTTTGGGCATCAATGGGGAGGGACTCATCCGTGTAGTCAGTGCAACATTGCTATACAAGTGTGTTGGATCTGTGCTGATGATTCCGTTGGCACATCCATGACCAGGCTGATGTGATGGGAGCCCTCATTTGGTGCTAATTGTTGATTGTGTGACCAAGTGCTCAGCTGACATGATGGGGCCCTACTGAGGCAACATATGGCACAGCTTTCCTCACACAGGAGTGGAGTCCCCTCATGGCAGTGTGTACACGTGTGACATTGCCTGCGCCCAAGGTGTGTGTTGTATGTGCATGTCTGTGTGTTCACTTTCATTCATCTGCGCATGCTGTGATCCCTAGTGTTGTACCTGTTTGTGATGCTTGCTGACTTGAGCTATGTTCCCCCAAAGTCTTCTCCCTGTGTTCTCTGTGATGTGGGTGCATGGCACATTACTGGTCATCAGGGTGTCACCCATAGGTGTGTTTGCTGTCAGGGCAGAGTTTGTGTGCTGACGCAGATGGGTCACAGTCAGGTTTCCCTTTGGCACTTGTTGTTTGCCCCTGTCATGTGATTTCCAGTTTGTGTTATCTTTCAGTGATTGTGACACGTTGTGTGTGTGACTGCTGGCACTCCTTAGGGTCCGGGCTGCAATGTTGGTTGTTGTCTATGTGTGTTCTTTGTGGGTGACCTTGGCTTCTTCATTGGTGTGTGACTGTGGCTGGGATCCCATTGGTCGGTGTGGTATTGCCGTCATGTCCATGTACAGCGTAGTGTGCAGTGTGTCAGACATTCAGGAGTCTTGTTGAGTGTCCATGTGTGATGTGTTTCTACACCTTGGTTCCCACCCACCACCCTGGAATAGTAATGGGTGCATGTGCAATGTCACCAGTGCATGTGTACTTCACTGCTGCACATTGTTGGAGGTCGAGGGGTGTGGTCTTGAGTGTGTGCAGATGAGAGTTGTTGCCCGGCTAGTCCCCTGCCTCCATGTTGGCCTTGGCTTACTGGCCATGCTGATTGATTTGTGCTTGTGTAGGTGTGATGGTAGTTAGTTGCTCAGGACACCTGACTGTGGTTCACAGTGTGAACGACATTTAGCTTTGTCATCACAGTGGTATTTTTCTTCAGCCCAGGGTCACCACATTGTGGGGGCCCTGGGGGTGGTGCTGTGGTGTGTCTGTGACTTGCTGTGTCAGTTGTTGTTCCTACGTGCCTGTGTGACATGTGTGTTTTGTGCTCCCTCTCACCTGTCAATGCCTGCTTGCCCACATAGGGGATTTGGATCCATGAGTTACCTTAGTGTGGCAGTGTATGCACATCTGTATGATTGGTATTCAGCTCTCCTCATGTGTTGTGTTGTTGCCTGGGGACACTGGCACCCCCACCCCTCACCTGCTGTGTATGATGACAGTGTTGGTCTGCCTGTTTGTGTTTGTGCATCTGCACCACTGCATTGGCATATCTTGGGTGTGCCATTGGCTGTATGTTGTTTGGTGTGTTTCCCCTGCTGTCCCTGGGACTCCTAGGTCATCGGTCAGCACAGTGATCATGGTTTGTGTGTCCCATTGCTGCCATGGTATGGTATCTGTTCACCTCACATCTGCTGTCTCCACAGGGTATCTGCATTTGTGTGCCCATTGGTGCAAATATGTGGTTCTGCATTCTGATGGTCACTTCTGTCATTGTGTCATTGATGAATGTTGACGGTCTCAGCCCCCATGGGTGTTGTTTGTCTGCACATGGCCAAAGGAATGTTTCATTTGCACTGCAGTATTTGGCTCCCCCAATTTATGTTGCAATGGGACACATATACTACTTTGCCACAGATGAGTTTTTGGTTCTGTGACCAGGAATGATCCATGCAGTTTGGCAGTTGCAGCTCTTTCTTTGTCAACAATTACCTTTTGGTCACTGTGATGATGAGGGTGTAGACCCCATTGCCACAATGGTCAAAATGTGCTTCAGCTATGGACCCCACACTTACCTTTTGGTCACTGTGATGATGGGGGTTTAGACCCCATTGCCACAATGGTCAAAATGTGCTTCAGCTATGGACCCCACACTTGCCTTTTGGTCACTGTGATGATGGAGGTTTAGACCCCATTGCCACAATGGTCAAAATGTGCTTCAGCTATGGACCCCACACTTGCCTTTTGGTCACTGTGATGATGGGGGTTTAGGCCCCATTGCCACAATGGTCATGGGCTGCTTGCATTGTGGGTGCCACACACATATATGTGTGGCACATGTGCTAGGGGTCACATTGTATGTTCAATGTCATGTTCGGTGTTGTAGGCATTTGACACAGCCTGCTCACACGCTTGTCATGGTGGTGGGGGATGTCTTAATCTTGCATTCCCTAGGTTGTGGTGTGCTTGTTGTGTCATGCATTGTCCATCCTATGAGTGGGGGTGGTAGTAGTGGTAGGCATCCAGCCCCCTGGCTAAGGGTGGTAGTAGTGGTAGGCTTCCTGCCCCCTGGCTAAGGGTGGTAGTAGTGGTGGGCATCCTGCCCCCCTGGGTGAGGGTGGTAGTAGTGGTAGGCATCCTGCCCCCCTGGCTAAGGGTGGTAGTAGTGGTAGGCATCCAGCCCCCCTGGGTGAGGGTGGTAGTAGTGGTGGGCATCCTGCCCCCTGGCTAAGGGTGGTAGTAGTGGTAGGCATCCTGCCCCCTGGCTAAGGGTGGTAGTTGTGGTGGGCATCCTGCCCCCTGGCTAAGGGTGGTAGTAGTGGTGGGCATCCTGCCCCCCTGGGTGAGGGTGGTAGTAGTGGTGGGCATCCTGCCCCCCTGGGTGTGGGTGGTAGTAGTGGTGGGCATCCTGCCCCCTGGCTAAGGGTGGTAGTAGTGGTAGGGCATCCTGCCCCCTGGCTAAGGGTGGTAGTAGTGGTGGGCATCCTGCCCC